>CM032887.1:32416706-32829206 GCA_019176425.1 Megalops atlanticus
AGAGGAAGCATCAGACTGAGATTTTCACTGTCTGAAAAAGCAGCAGCTGTACCTGGTGAGTACTGGGTGTAGGCCATTAGGGGCAACAGAGGCAGGATATCATCCACACCATACCTTTTCCACACTCAGATGGAAGGACTTTTTCAGGCTACAGCTAAGCACTGCTTTAGCAATTACTTAAAATATTGATTTTCATTAACAGTAATGGCACAAGGCTTTTTATGTTAAATAAAAAGCAGGGCTGTCTCACGTGGCAGAGGTTGCCTTTGAAGATTGTTGTTAGCCTCTCAATTTCACTTTCAATCCCAGAGGTGGGAGGCATTCTAATTAATTGCTATTTTTGACTTGATGCTGAAAGGAGGACAGGAGAGTGAGAGAGAGCATGACTTGAGGGAGGCTCTCTGGAGCAAAGTGCGGTATGCAATCCCTCAGGGTATGTGTCCTGTGAATGTTAAAAGTGAGGAGGTGTAAAAAAACCTTAGCGGTTAACAGTGGGTCCTCGTTCTCTGTCTTTGGTTTTTGCAGTGGTTGGGACGGGCAGCACCCCCACCTCCACAAGCCCTGATCCTGGACCCTCTTCAGCTTCTTCTGAGACTGCTGGGATAGAGGCCGGGGCAGGGGGTGAACATCCAGCCATGGAGGGCACAGCTCCAAGGCAGGGCGTCAAGGCGGCACCCACGCCCGAGGACCTCCCACTGATATTTGAGCCAGTGGATGATGCGCTGTCAGAGGTGATGGTAACTGCGCCCCCTGGTGGCACCCAACAAGTATCGCAGTTTTCTGTCATCACAGCCGCAAGCGGGGCCCTATCAGGGTCTGAGCTGGAGTCCAAGGTCACTGCAAGCAAAGCTCCCTCCCCCTCAGAAGCTCCATTCCCCGCCATGCACGATGGGCCCCTCCTGTCCTGGCAGATGTCTGGGACAGAGATGATGGATACCTTCAGCTCCTCCCTGCCGCCGTCCCTCACTGCACCCCCTCCAGGACCCCCTCCGGAACACGGGATCCTTGACTCTGAGGGTGAGGGGAGGGACCTAACTTTGCTGACTTAATTTGTATATTCATGTATTTATTGTTATTATTAATTGGGACATGGTTTTGTTTAGAGTGACTTGCAAAGCTGTCATGGCAAGACACATTATATATCACCAAAACGAAAAACAATGAGAATATCAGATGGAATTGCAAGTAACAGTGAAAAATGTGCTAAAATTTAAGCACACAGCAGTAAGTTTTCTGGTATACACATACAATCCATATCAGTTCATCTTAAAAGCAACATGTCTACATAATACTGACATGCTAAAGAGCAATATTACTTTATGCCATAATGTTCATATGGTGGCAAACAATGATATGTAAAATAAATGGTTCTGTATCAGAGTTCACTGAAGTTTAGAATGATTGGGGGCTGATACTGATGTCTCACAGCTTGTGTGAAATATGCTCTTACAGAAATTGGCATGATTGACACTCCAACTGGGACTACCAAAGCCCCTCCCAATCCCTTTGAAACTCAGCAGCCCAAGACTACAGTACCGCCCTCCCCTCTGAGAACTGTAGCCATGGCAACTACCCTGTCCCTCCCCAGCCCTAAATCAGGCCTGGAAGAACTGGAAGAGTCTCAAGGTTCGTATACTGGGGAGACCCAGAGCATGTGAGATAGAATTCATTGCCTATATGTTCATTAAGAAAACTCTAGTCAAAAATTACATTATGTTTTATAATATGAATCAATTATGAAAATACACCACTGAGCATCATGTGCATTTTTAGTTTCTGTCAGTGATGTCAGTTAGCTAGATGAAACACTAGCAGAGAAATACAAAACTGTTGTCATTTAGCAGATGCTCTTATCCAGAGCAACTTGCGTATGTTACAATAGTATCCATTTAAATAGCTGGATATATACTGAGGTTATTCTGGGTTAAGTACCTTGCCAAAGGGGGCAACAACAGTGGGAAAATCGAACCAGCAACCTTTCAGTTGCGAGCCCTGCTGTCCTTGCCACTGATTTCCACTTATAATCCTGGCACTTCAAATGATCTGAGAACTAACTGTGGAAAAAATCTTTTTTGACGGGGGTTTACATCACATGTGCTGAGCAGACACTTCAGTCCAGGACAACTTACACAGTTTATATTTCATCCATTTATGCAGCAGGACAGTTACAGAGGGAATTCGGGTTAACCAGCTTGCATAACAAGAACAGAACAGCAGCCCTTCAATGTTACTTTTAATGTTGTGTCACAGAGGAACATGACGATGAGGAAGAAGAGGACACAACGGAGTCAGAGGAAGGAGAGAGCAAGGCGGACTCGACGGAGGTCACCACGATGGCCCTCATGTCCCCCACCTACAGCCACATCCCATACCACTTCCATTCGGGCTCTGTTTGGGTGCAGCGCAACCAGGGCCTCGGTGAGAGATGATGGGGGATAACATGGATAACTAAAGCCATTGTTCCAAACACTGGTAGCTCAGGAGTGGCTGTGTGAGAATGAAACTAATGCAAAATCCCCTTTACAAGCATGCGCATTGTTGTCCAGCTAGCAGGTGCATTTAAGTACTGTCATGTATGCAGTTTGTCCACAAGGGGGCAGCAAATTCGTATTTGTTCAATGGAGCAAAAAGAGAGCGAGAGGCACACAGGTGAAGAAAATGCAAAACATAGCCCACTCCCAAATCACTTCAAAGCAAAGCCCAATTAAAATTCATCAGACATTTCCTGCAAATGAAAAACAAACTAGTTTAAGGAAGACCACAATTTCTGCTGTTATGCCACCTCCCTCATGAGTATCACTCAGTCTCTTTAAACCCTAGGGGGCGCCAAGTGCACATAAATGAAGTAATGTAGCAGTGGCTAAATAAAGCCATTAATCTCAAACAGTAATTTGGCAATACAAATCACTTAAGTGTAGTGGTGAAAGAGAGACATTGAAGCTATTTACTTATAATCACCCCAGTTTGCATGACTAGAGAGTGAATGTAACATTTGTTTTGATCAGCTGTGCTGTAGAGGTCACCTCAAGGTCTTCTCATGTCACTTCAGTGTAGAGATTTGTGTGAGGCCTGCTGGGAAATATCTACCTTCACCTTGCGCTGATACTGGCTGGCATGGCAGAGCCTGGGGTTTCAGGCTGCACGCGACCACTGACAGGCAGAGCCCAGGGCAGCACTCACCCTGATGCCACAGTCACCCGAGGACGACCTTCACTGCCATTGTCAGACCGAACCCAGACTGGCCCACGCCGGTTATCCATCACTGTTTTAGCCCCCTTCTGTCCCTGTAAAGACACATTTATCATGCTGGGTAATATATTAATTCTCTGTGAGAGTACAGGTTCATCCGAGAGTGTCCATTATGTGTAATGGCCTCTGGAGCTATGCCCATGAGATGAATGTCAGCACAGTCCATGGTCAATATCCTCTCCCCGAGGCCCTAAACAGAGATTAGTAATAAATTCAAGGTGGTGACAGATCACTGGTCCCCATCGACGGAAATGTCCCCATGTGGGAGGCTACTGCGCTTGACCTTTCATGCTGCTGTCCGTGCGCCACTTCAGTATTCCACTCATGGAGTGAGAACATCCCTGGAGGGAAATCTTTTAAGAAGCAACCCACAGTCCATCAGCACTCTTTGCCAGAGCACACTGACCTCGTGCGTATGCCTTTAACCCATGAGAACCCCGGGTAGGAGAGTTGAATTGTGGGTAACGCATTTCAGAAGGACACACCCCTGCTGATTATTAAACATGGCACATGCTGCATTAAGGTTGCCATGCCAGTCACGGGCAGAAACCTGTCAATTCGGTGAAAGCACTTCAGAAGGGAACATGGATGCTACAGATGAGATGGGATCATTTTCTGTGGAGAGGGGAATTAGAATGCAGCATGCATTCCTGGAAGGAATCTGCTCCCTGAGGATCTGAGGAAGCAAGTTGTATCACTGCGCATCTGAGTAACCTGAAAAATAAAGCCAGCAGTATCTTCCTCAGTTAGTGACAGTGGCAGCTTGGGTGGTCATTAAAGCCCAGGCAGAATTATGCCCCAGGCAGGCTGGGGTCTCACAATCACACCCTTCCCCACATCACAGTCACCAGAAGTGGCATTGTGAGCCACTGTTCTGGGCTACACTGGCTGGTTTGCCATACCCATCACAAAACAAGGTTACATTCAGACATTTCTTATGTAAGTCACTTCAGATAAAGGTCAGGATATGAACGTGTACTCTCATGCATGACAGCTGGATATCTGTCCACCCTGATTGGACGGTAATGATTAGTGACTACAAGGTGTCATTTTGCGGTTGTCATGGAGAATTACCGTGTAGTATCTGCCTAGTGCCATTTCAGATATTCATTACACCATTGCTCTGCTCACATGGGAGATTGGAGCCCAGTAAATGTCTGCAGTTTAATGAGATTGTAGAGGATGGGGACTGATCTCTGTGACTCAGTCTTTTTTTAATCAAATGCTTTGGACACAGAGGCTTTCACTGATCCAGTGACAGCCAAGCCTAAACTGGAGGGGCGGGGCTGCCAACAGGCTCCAGTGGGGCACCAGCTCCTGCCAAACCCATAATAGCGCCCTCCTCTGCACCACTATTCATTAAAGAGGCTGGCACACGGGGCTGCACTGTTTTCCAGATCTCTCTGCAGGCCACTTAAGAGACATCCCAAGCCTGATTTCCAAGCTAGAGCGATAAGAGTGATGTTCAACGCCCCATCGTTTAGGTGTCAGTTTGAATAGTGTCTCCTGTTGTTTCCCCTGGAGTGCTGCAGAAAGAAGTGCTGAACCACCTTGCGTCCAGAGATGACACATTAAACCCAGACAGCATGAAGAGTTCAAAGGCCCCTTGAATTTTTTTTTAAAAAGTGATTTATCTTTAAATTGCTTTAAATTAATTCTTACGTTTTCAGGAAATGGACATGGAAAGTGAACCCTTCCAAAGGGTTCAACTTAGAGTTTGCTTGGTTGCTTGCGGCACTTTTCCAGGGTCTGATTTTCTCACAGAACAACCAGAGTGCCTTCCCAGCAGTCCCACTGGTCTGTGAGGTGGCTGTACCGTGCTGTGGATCCCTGCCTGAGCTGGAGGATGGTATTATCACTGTGGCCAGAGAGGGTGGCACAGACTGGATGCTCTCTACTGTTGTCAGGTCTTCTGTAGGGATGGAAATTACACACATTTCTGACCATCAATTAGTTGATGGCTGAGAAAATGGGATCATTTTTCTGTGGAGAGGGGAATTAGAATGCAGCATGCATTCCTGGAAGGAATCTGCTCCCTGAGGATCTGAAGGAGCAAGCCGTATCGCTGCGCATCTGAGTAACCTGGAAAATAAAGTCAGCAGCATCTTCCTCAGTCAGTGACAGTGGCAGCTTGGGTGGTCATTAAAGCCCAGGCAGAATTATGCCCCAGGCAGGCTAGGGTCTCACAGCTCCTTAAATTGTTCATGACTGGAACACCATTATCACTGACTACAGTGACAAATGCTTTGTGTTTAAGGAGCTTGTTGTTGACCTGATGGTGCAGCAAACTAGTTAAGTGGCTAGGCATGTTACAGCAAATATGTACAGTGGCATGAAAAAGTATTTGCCCCCTTCCTGATTTCCTGTTTTATTGCATGTTTCTCTTACTAAATGGTTTCATATCATCAAATAACATTTAATATTAGAAAATACAAAACATAGGTTTAAAATCATTAGTTCATTCATTTAATAGAACAAGTTTCAAATTACCCATGTTTCCCCTGCGAAAAAGTAATTCCCCCCTTAGTTTTGAAACAAAGAAATCAACAAAATTTTAGCTGATAATTAGATTTAGGTGACTGAACACAGCCAGGCTTGATTGCAACCAGCCCTGTTGAGTTTAAATGGCATATATATTGACTTAAAATGGCATATATATAGAAAAGTAGTCACTACAAAGTTTCTACAGGCACACAATGCCATGATAAAAGGAAATTCCAGAACAGCTGAGAAAAAAAGTTGTTGAGATATATCAGTACAAAGCCATTTCTAAGGTTCTTGGTGAATATTCCCAGGAGTAGCTCGTCTGCCAAAATTTGTCGAAGGGCATAGCGGCACCTCATCCATGAAGTCTCAAAAGATCCCAGAAAACGTTCCAGAGAACTGCAGGCCTCTCTACCATCAGCTAAGGTCAGTGTTCATGACTCAACCATAAGATAGAGACTGTGCAAAAATGGGCTTCATGGAAGAGTAGCAGGGCGGAAACCACTGCTCACCAAGAAAAACATGAAAACTCATCTCACATTTGCTAAAAGGCACCTGGATGATTCCCAAGAATTTTGGAATAATATTCTACGGACAGATGAGTCAAAAGTGGAACTTTTTGGAGGGTCTTCCTATTTACAGTGTAAAGCAAATACAGCATTCCACTGAAAAAATGTTATACCTACATTGAAACATGGTGATGGCAGTGAGATCGTATGGAGAATTTTTGCTGCCTCGGGACCTGGACAACTTTCTATCATTGAAGGAAGGGTGAATTCCGCTATGTACCAGACAATTCTGAACGAGAGGGCAATTATTTTTTCACAGGGGTGATGTGGGTGTATGTTAACTATTTTCACTGAAGGAACAGTGTTTACGCAGGTTACCTATGTGGAATATTACATTTGTTTGAAAATCGGAAACATTACATTACATTATTGGGATTTAGCAGACGCTCTTACCCAGAGTGACATACATCAGTTACAATGTTTTCCATTTATACAGCTGGATATTTACTGAGGCAATTTGGGGTTAAGTACCTTGCCAAAGGGTACAACAGCAGTGCCCCAGCGGGGAATCAAACCGGCAACCTTTTGGTCACGAGTCTTGCTCCGTAACCACTATGCTGAATGGAAACCATTCAGTGCTCCAAATAGGCAATAATAGAGAATATCTAGAAGGGGGAAAATACTTTTTCACAGCTCTTGTACTCTGGAAGGTTGAAGGAAGGCAGATGTATGGAGCCATTAAGGCCAATGGACAAACCATGAGAGGGTTATGGGTTAGATCCTGGGCCCTTGAGCTTGTCAACTGAAGTGCTTCAGAAATGTACACATTTGTCAATATACAGGTCAATGAAAATTATATGAATCAAAATTTGAGGAAGACTGGCTCCAGAGTGGCTCCATCAGAAAGGTGCTTGTCTTGAATCCAGGATGAGTTTTACTGTCTGAGACAGGAGCCTATACCCAACAGGCGATGGGGGAAGGTAGGTTGGCCAGAGTCCCCTTCTCACACCACTCCTGGCAACCTGTGACATGTTGGGCACCTGTGAGTTACTCGGATGATGTCAATGAAGTAGCGCCTATCCTCCAGTTAGTGCCTGCTTCACTGTAGTGCACTGTTGGACTCTCAGTGCAAAAAATAGTCACGTTGGTGTGTGTACATGTTTGTTTCTTCCAGCTCTCCTGTTGAATTGCAGAGCTTGTGGTGAGAAGGGCTGAAAGCAGTATGATTTGTGAGCACTAAAACAGATGGGTAAAATGGGGAAAACGCTTGGAGCTGCCTTGGATGGAGTGTGAATATAAGTCATGCCCCAAAACAACTGAACAGTGTCATATGACATATGGGATCAGCATAAGGTGCGCGTCTCGATGTATAAAATGGGCTCAACTGTCAGCACTGCAGTCAGGACACGCCATGGTGGCTATGTGTCAGTGTGTGTCATTCCCACAATCCCATTCTCAGCACAGGAGCGAGAACCAGTGAAGTGGGTTTATCGATTAGCTCCCACGCCCTGGGAGCTCTAGGCACATAGCAGTAATGGAGGACTGCGGGAAAGGTAGCAATTCCCCTGGGTGCGGTCATGAAATGCGATTGACGAGACACCAGAATGAATTGCTGAAGAGCACTTAATTAATTTATTTTTTTCATTTTACTCTGTCGATAGAAGTGCAAGACCTGTCTGATGGATGAGAGAGGGTGGGCAGAGAGAGGCTGTGATAAAGTGATGATATTTTGGGTCTAGATCTACCCACAATGCAGTATTATAATGGAGACAAAGGAGGATGGATGCTCCTCCTTCTGCGTCCGGACCCTCTAACCTCCACACCGATTTTTGCCTTTTTAAGATTTTTTCTTTTAGTGCGTCAGTTTCTTTTCTGCTATTGCCATCTTAATCAAATCATTTGTGCAGGTACTTAAAAGGAAAGAAGATCATAATTGAACCAGTATATCTTTTTATGCACAAATTGGTGCAGCAGAGTAATGATGCACTAACTTTAACAATCTTAATGGCTGACATGAATTGTAGAGAGATAAAGTTTCAGTTTTGCTGGTGATAGCAAATGTGATTTATCTTATAAAAGGTTGATTATCTCTAACTCACCCAGCTGAGACTGTAGCTACTAAAGCCCTCCCCTCCTCCTATGGCAGTAATAACTCCCTCCCCTGTACAGGCCAGAGGCCCCCCTGGAACCCCTCTGTAGCTTTCTCCATCCATCACCTCGGCTGCAGGAACAGCAAATGCACAGAAATTGGCTACAAAGTGCTCTGCCCTCGTTCAGCCCACAGAGAGATTATAAATCCCCAGCCACTTTCCTCCCCCCATTTCTGATTTAGGTTCCCTAAAGCCGACAGCGGTGCAATCCCGGTCAGACCTGGCCCTCTGGTCGGTGGTTGCTGAGTATAGGCTGACTTCTTGAGCCATTTGCACCAGGCACCAGCCTCCATTCAGTAGTGTCATGTCAGCAGGGTGTGTGTGGAGCAAATAGAGGAAGCTCGCTGGGGTGTCCCCAATTCCTTCAAGGACGAGGGAGAGAGAACAGGAAATAAGCTGGCCACACAGCTGTCTGTAACCATGAGGAATGGCACAAACAAATCAATATGTCACTTAGTCCGGTGCGCAGTAATCCAGAATAAAGGCCTCGCCTAGCAGCAAAGTGTGATCCATCAGCGTGTTTCAGACAGGCAGGCAGACAGACAGCTGTGTGTAGGTGTAGAGGTAACCACCAGGAGACAAGGTTTGACAGAGGTGAATATGTGGAATCAGGTGGATGTGAGAAAGGAAGGAGTACAAGCCAGTGGAATTGTTCATGCCCCACTCCTCCACTGACATTCGACTCATAGCTCCCATTACTTCAACTGTCAAGAATCATAACCCCCCAGACTGCCCTGTGCCCATAGGATAGACAGGAGTGCCGATACGCTCAGCCATCACCCTGAGAATTCTGGGTAACTGAAATTTCTTTGCCTAGCAGCGATGTCCCTCTGAATGCAGGTCTCCCTTTGTCCTCTCTTTCAGCACACAGCTGGGTGGAAAAAATCCGAGACAAGGTAAGTACTGACCTGGCCGTCACCCGCCCCTTTCTCTGCCAGCCTGCCTGCCATGTTCCTCACAGGAAGTGAACATGTCGTTCTGAGTGAGTCACCGTAATGCCTCAGAACAGTGACTTCTGTTTCTTCTGTGTAATTTGTGAAGGGACAGAAAAAGAAGAACAGAACGCTAAATGCCTGTGCCTTTGTGTGCTGCCACCTTTTAAGTGCAGTTACGTGTCTGCGGAAAGTGTTTTTAAACAATTATATTGCATTCGTGTAATTACATATATTCTTGTGCTCGCTGAAGCCATGTGTGGGAGTGTGTGTGTGTGTTTGTGAGTGCTTGTGCATGTGTGTGTATGTGTGCATGCTTGTGCATGTGTGTGCGTGTGCTTGTTTGTATGTGTGTATATATCTGTGTGTGTATGTGCACGTGCTTGTGCTTGTGTGTGTGTGCGTGTGTGTGTGTGTGTGTGTGTGTGTGTGTATACACTCTCGTGCATGTTTGTTTTTGTGTGCACAATGGTACAGGTGTGTGTGTGCACGTGTGTGTGCGCATGTTTGTGCGCATGTGTGTGTCTTTGTGTATGCCCACTTAGTAGGTGGACATGCTTGTGCATATGTGTGTCTTTGTGTGTGTGTGCTTGCTCAGGTATGTGTGTGTGTGCAGGCACTTGTAAGTGTGTGTGTTTGTGTGAGTGTTCTGCTGGAACTGTAGGTATATTTTATCTGTTATGAAAATCAATGAAGATGACTGAATAGGGCAGAATTTGTATGCTGGCCTCAGTACGGGGCCTCCTCGGGGTCAGGCAGCCGTATCCTGCTGTTGTTGCTGCTGGGAGCCTGTCATTTGACACCTGTGCCCACCTCTGTCTGTGTGCCTGCAGGCAGGCTATGTGTCTGGGATGTTGGCACCTGTGGGCATTGGCATTGCAGGGGCTCTCTTCATCCTGGGAGCTCTCTATAGCATCAAAGTGATGCACCGAAAGAGAAGGAGCAGCTACAAGCGCCAGAGGAGGAAGGTGAGACACAATGGGAAAGGAGGGAGAGACTAAGATCAGGAGTGTTAAGGAGAGTAACTAGGATTCTCCACACTGGCTTGAAAGGAGATTACAGAAAGGTGAAATGTTGATGGTGTCACATTTGTGACATGTCTGTAGTGTCTCCCTAGTACATGTGTCAGTTTACACTTTGATCATGTGACTGCTGTTTTGTTTTGATTTCTTGTAATATGTGCAATGTTTTTTGTAATCATGTAATGTTTTTTGTAATGCACATAATATCTTCTGTCATGTGTGTAATGTTTTTGTAATGCATGTAATATGTTTTGTAATGTGTGTGATGTTTTTGTAACACAGCACAAAGAGATGAGCAGCAGGCAGGATCGAGTGATGCTACTGGCTGACAGCTCGGAAGATGAGTTCTAACTCGTCCCAATGCCTCCTCACCTGTTCAGCAATAAGCCACGCCCATACTCCACCACCACCTGATGTCTCCATGACAACAACTGCAGAATGACCTTTCTTACATGCTCAGTCTTGGACCCCCAAGTCAAAGAGGCTGGAAAGCCCATAAGAAGCTCTTTTATCCCTGCACACACTGTAGTGGACTGTGTCCAGGCTCACAGCATGTGATATCACCACCCTGGCATGGTGCATGCATAATGATCCTCAATCACCTGTCAGTCACGTCCAGGAAGAAATGCCCACAAACGGAAACCCTTGAAAGAAACCCACCAAACGGACAAAAAGTGACTGCCATTGTGTTATGTGCGGTAGTGTAAATGTTCAGTAATATTGAATGGGGGGGTTGAATTCTCATTGTTTGATGTTGTCACAGGTGATATTCAGTGGTAGAAATGTGTGCTGGTGAATTAATGAAATTAGCACATTTGACAATGGTTGTCTGAAGGCTTATCTGAGTTGGTCCAGCATCATAACCTTCCAATAGAATTGTACCAACCATTGTAAAGCACTCACGTGTAGAAGTTGCATCTTGTTTTGAAAAGTCACAAATATTGATTGTAATGAAAGTGTATGCCCTTGATGTTATTGTAACCCCACAGCAGCATTAGAAAGATCAAAAAAGCACTTTATATTATTTTTGTTAAGATTAATATAGGTACGTTACCTGGGGTAATTAGGCTATTGAACACAAAGCAATTTGAACTTCCCACCATGCAATATTCATGCATTTTAAGTGCATACTGCGCAGCTCCGTGCAATTTTAATGGACTTTCATCTTGCCATGTAACATTGACATTGTCTTCCTATAGAAGCATGCATGTAGTAAATGGGAATACTTTCTGTGCATGCATCATGTACGTCATACAGTGCTGTCACTGAGTGGAGTTGTAGCATGATTCTGCTGTATCCCAGAATGCATGGTGACAGGCATTTTGCTGCCCACAGCTGCCAAAGTGCAATGACCATAATTACACGCCAGAAAGCCTGTGCGGTTGACTAAAGAGCATGGCTACATAATATGCACAAAGCAGAGAGGGGTTGCATGCTGTGGTGGCTGTCTGGACCCCTCAAGTGCACGGGGGTTTTGTTCTGCTCCTGGGAATACTTCTGACATTGTTAGTGCTTGGATGTGAGACGGAATCAATTGCAATCCAAGGCAACAATCAGCTAGAGATTGACAGGTGTCAGTAAATTGACTGAGATTGACAAGATTGTGCCCCTTGAGTAGTCTCCCACTCTTATGCCTGCTGCTTTGTATTAATTGGTTGATATTCTGCTGAATGAATTTTATTGGGTGTTTTTTTTTCTAAATATGCTAATGTTCACTTGCTCATGCCAGGTTTGTGGATCCCAACTCCACTTGGCAATACATGGCTGCCTTTACACCTCCTCTTTGAGTTGTCATAAAAATCTGACGTGCTGTAATGTTCTTGCAATATTTCTGTGACACGGAAAAAAACAACATTGCCCACACGATAAAGCACCCACTTCTGATATTCTATAAAGCAGACTCTTTCTACAGCAGCTTGATTTCACTTAGTCACCTCAAACACCATGGGCATTGATAACAATGTGGATTAATCCAAACTGATAAACTTCTAATTTTACAGCACTTTGTGTTGGATGCAGTGAAGTACAGATTGACAGACAGAGAAGGGACCTCTGGGCAGGGGTCAGAGCCAAGTGAGAAGGGGTGGGGAGGTCTTGCTGTTTTGGTCATTTTTGTGCCAAAAACAAAAGCTCATAAGTGAATTCTCACATCCTTGGCCTCTCTGTTAAGTTGTTGCACTGCCTGTGTCTGTTAACATAAAAAATAAATGGTTCAAAAGCCAAGGGTTGTCAGCTATTCTGTTACTCAACATGAGAGAAACAGTGGAATACAGTATCTTATAGCCCAAGAAAGCTGCTTTTGTTTAGATTCCAATACCCTTAGAGAAATATTTGTATTGGGAACTATAACACATTAATAATCAAATATAAACATGTTAATGATTGTTCATTGACTGATGACATCCTCAGTCCTCAGGATCCATTATCTTAAGTCATAAATTGCACGATAGGCTCAGTTAAACGTTGGATTTTATCAAGGTCCTAGTACAGCGTTGCGCAATAGTGTGATGTCTTTGTCAAAAAAACTAAAGCAAAGATGCACTTGACAGTTGTTTTTGGTGAGGAAGTTACTGATTGATGTTTTGTTTTCTTTTGCATCCTGTAAAGACAGCACTGATGTGAAACAACCTGAACTGAGTATGCCCTAAATAGCTAAGATACATATAGCCAAAAGTATTTATTTTATTTTATCATTAATGACTTTCATAATCATGAAAGTTGAAAAAATGTACTATCACATCCATTCTTTCCTTCTAAAACACTGCATTTTCAGAGATTCACTTTTGTTTGGTGCTCCTTTGCCGTTGTGTGCATGAAGAGTTCAGACATTCCTCCATATCAGGCATTCCTTGACAGGCAAAGCTGCAGTCACGTTAACACGAATTACCATCTACTGCCACTCTTAAGACCTTGCCTGTCCGACACGCATGGATTGGAATTGGCTGATGAAATTTTAATGAAGAGAGAATGTTGCAATTATTGGTCTTTGCTGTAAATATGGCATGAGGGGTGTCTGACAGCTATTAAACTGTGATATGGCCACTAAGGGCTTTGAGGGTAGCTGCTCACGGTGACCGTGAGGGCCAAGAGATAAGCAGAACGACAACATGCTGCATTCCTTCAAAGAAGTGTGCTCTCTGTGTGTACATATTTCATCAGCTTTTTTAAAGCATGTTCACTTCTGTTCAGAGCCCCAGGGGAAGGAGGGAGAGAGCTCGCCATGCGGACATTGTGTATTAGGCCCTCTCATCTTTAATAATACAAGTCTGCATTGTTTTGTGTCCCAGTTGGCAGACCAGAGCGGACATAGCTACTGAGGAGTCGCTGGGGCTCTCCTCTGCAAGTGGCACATCATTAGGAGCTGAACGGAGAGTCTCAAGGCGTGCCATCAGCCACCTGGTCACACAGTCCGGCGTCAGTTACTTTCTCAAGAAAGGTCACGACGAGTGCTCCACCACAGGCAAGCTTCATCTCTGTGTTTTCAGAGCTGAAGACAAAGCAATGTCAAAAAGACACTGAGGACCGCGTTCAGATCCCTTACTTCTCATTCCATAGGAGGGCCGTGTGCGCGCATGCATAAGCAGATTGCGTGCGCGTGTGTTTGTGCGTCTGTGTGTCTTTAATGATGAGTGAGATTAATGAGGCGACGCTGATACATCCCTCATGCTAATGAATGCATTCATAACCACCCAGCATCGGCAGGGCAGCCTCCCGCCCCATCTCCACCGTTAGAGACAGCAGCAATTAACTGGGTGTCTTCTGCCTAATGAGGGTAGCTTCATTACGAAGAGAGATGGAGGGAAATGGGAGGGGAGAGGGAGGGCCATTCAAGAGTGGGGAAGAAGCAAGAAAAAAGGAAAGATCGAAGATGGGAGAGAGGCAGAAACATGGGATGCAAAAAAAGACAAGAGAGGACAAGTATGTCAGGGAGGGAAGAAAAAGAATTTTAGAGAGATAAAACAGGAAGGCTTTAGGGAGAGTGTGCATCCTTATATAAGAGGAAAGCCACCAGACCACCAGAGGACCTTATTTATATACCTATTTGATGACCTTAGCCAAGGGTGACATACATAGATTCCAGTTTATGCATTATGCACTATCCATCTATATAGGTGTGTATTTATTGAAGCAATTCAAGGTGTCTTCCCTGCTCAGTGGTGTAATGGGAGCTGCACCCACAACCCTCTGGTTGCAAACTCAATTCTATAACTACCACACCACACTGCTGCCCTGGTGTTAAAATTGCACCCCGCTCAGCGATTGGGACAATGCCCAAACCCTTTTCTACGCAGATGACTCCCGTCCAACAGGAGTCGATACGCTCTTGGTGGCTGTTTATCTTCCGGCTCACCCGGGAGCACACGCCTGACAGTGCGTTCGATCCACACCACCTCCCCTCTAATTAAAGCCATACATTGCTACACACTGCTGCTAATTCAGCTCATGTAATATTTAGCAACCTTTCAAACCTGACCTTAGTAGGTCAGCGCACCACCGCAACCAGCCCTGCTATATTTATACCCCACAGTCTCTTTTGTACATCTCTTTCAGCTTGGGGGAGTTATCTTTAGCACGCATGGAATATTTATATTTGTTGGAGGCTGGCAGTACCAGTCACTGATTCTTAAGGTGACTGGTCGGGACCTAATGGGAGGTGACTTGTGTCCTGATTGGATGGGTTTCCTTAAGGCATCCGTTGCTCCCAATCGGAAAGCATGAGCCTGAAATTGATACACGCTCTTCTCCCAAGACCAGTCTCTCTTTTAATAGCATTCTCCTGAACCCCGAGGCCATAATTCCCTGTCGTATTTTACAGAAGCAAGCCGCTGCTGAAAGGTTCAGAGATTGTCAAGAGGGAATATAATTCATCCCCCAAGATTTGTCCGCTTGCAAATTCAGGCACTCCTCTTCATTGAATTCGAGCCAACCTGTGAAATTAAATGACCCCCCACTCAGCGTTGTTACATTGTAAATGGATTCCTTACGCAACTGACAGAGAAAATTCAACAGATCGTTAGAATCATTACATGGCGTCACATCTGAAACATGTCAGCGTTTCAGACAATGAAAGCATAATGGGAATATATTGACCAGAATGAAATATGTCGATGAATTATTGACCTGGACCCCATGGGGCCCGAGGCAGGATTTCTGAAGCATAAGAATTCCAGGGAGCAAATGGATGGGTTCTGAAAAGACGTGCCTGGGAGAGCTCCCCAGAACTGTGCTGCTGCACACAAGAAGACAGTGATTAATTGTGCCTGTCAATCACCAGAGAGGAGACAGGATGAGACATCACCCCATGATTTTTTTGCCAAGAATCTCTTTTGTCTCCACAGAAGAAAATGAATCACTTCGATGTTAACTGAGATCCAAAGGAAGAACTGATAAATATTTTCCTATTACAGTCACAAATGCAGAACATGGAGCAATGTTCACTGTGGACAAAAAAGGGAAGAATTTAAACTGACATTTTATCACAAGGAAAGGAAAGGAATACAAAAGCAGCAATTTGAGCGGCCTAAGGTGTCATTGCTTTCCCTCTGACAGAGATCTGCCTGATCGATGCGACCCCTGGTTTCTGTGGCGCATTGCATTACCAGGCGGTGTGCATCTCGGTGGCGTTAGCAAATAGATAATCGGACAGGCGGCCGGTCAGGGGCGTGTCGGCAGCCCCGTGCCTCCGCCGGCTTCTCCCTACCGTCAGATACGTGTGTCTAATCCTTGATTGCATGTTGCTTTCATCAGAGATTAAAACTTGATTCTGTCCATTTGTTTGTCTGAAAAAGTAATTATAAAACAATCATCCAGCCCTTTCCAATATGATTTATCAAATCACCCCCCCTCCCTCCACGCAGCAGGTGATTCAGGACATAAAAATGCAAAAGATCTCTCGGCCATTCCCTCATTGATATTCCAGAGCATTCCCCACCCCAGGTGCTAGGTACACAGCTGGGAGATGAGGGGGAGCCGAGCTCACGTTTTCCAGCAGGAGCGGAGCACAGGCAGCCAGAGGGACAGACAGGCAGACAGACAGACAGGCAGACAGACACAGCCTGACGGGTGTAACAGGAGATAAGCGAACAGATATTAGTGTATCAGACAGAATTAAATAGAAGAATAAAGGCTGTAGGGTGGAAAAATGAGCAAGTCAACAACTGTAGAAATTAAATGAAAACCAAAGAATTTGAATGATGGCAAACTTTAAAATGCCAAAGCCGTCTGTAGCCAGTAAAGACTATTTAAGACAGGGAGGTCCAAATTCTGAAATTAAGACTGGAGAGACCATACAGGGCTACAGCCACGTCCCATCCCCTGCAGAATCAGACCTGTGTTGACGGTCAAGGACTCCGATGTTAAGGTGGTTCTTGGATGTCCAGATGACTTCACCATAATGAAGAAAACATTCAGATTAATCAACCGTGAAATTTGTACACACACAGGCATCAAATACAAACAGCCTCTTGGAATGAGTGTATGTATATGTGCATTTTATTGAGTAATGAACTTAGCTTCAGTCTAGTGAGCACAGCTTTGTGTACACACTCCCCCAAGCCCTGTCCCCAGTTACACTTCTTTACCTGGATTCTAACCAAACCATGGTGTTTACATGGGTATGCGTTCAGTGGATAGGTAGACAGCGGTCTTGATTGAATACTTGCGTTTTATCAACATGTAATTGTCCCAGTGGACTCCGTCAGAATCAGATCACACAGGATGGGTGTGTACAGCCTTGCCCAATGGTGCATGACTGTGCAGACAAGCATTAAATCAAACTCCCACAGCCACAATGAAGATCTCTGCACCATGCCCGTTTTAGTACCGAGTGAAAAAAAAAAAAAAACATAAAACTGTCAATCAATAGAGACGTTCCGTGAAATATGTCATAGGCTACGGTGAAATGGATTAGTACCGACAGTAAACTGCAGGTGCTGGTCTCAGCATTACCACCAAAATTATTTCCATTTGCCTTGATGGAGTTTAATATTGTCAGTAAAGATGTTATTTGTGAATTGACTTATTCTACTTAAACCCCGACCACACTGATAAAGCCTTGGCCGTTGTGGATTTACCAACGGTACAGCAGAGGCGCTTGTTCTCATTATCTGTTCAGCCCAGCCGAGCTTTCTCGAACCAACTGTCAGGAAAGCAGTGAAGCAATGTTCAACCCTAATCGCAAAACCAGCCAGCCACTCAGTACCCGGCCAGACCGCTTAGCCCCCACCCCCCCGATCCTACGGCCCATTAACATTTATGGGAACACTAAGCACGTAAACAGAAATCTCCGCAAACCCAAATTATACAAAAAGTGAAGATCCCACCGGAAACGGCAAACCATCAAGGGGCGATACATGTGGAACTAGGCAAACATATTTACAACTCCCATTACATTATTGTCATTTGTCATTTTTAAGAGCCGTCATATGGTAATGAAAACAGACTGGGATCCAAGTGCGGTCAATAATATTTTTAATCACGGAAGACAAAAACGTAATCAGGGACGAAACGGATCGGTAACGGGAAGCAGCAGTACAAAACCAGATCCAAAAACACAAGCAAGGTCCAAAGAACAGGCGAGGGTCAAACACGGCAGTCAAAATGCAGAATGGCACAGAGCAGGCTTGGTAGTGTTGCGCGCGCGCAAAAAAAAAAAAAAAACACAAACTGAGTCGTTATGTAGCCTGGACCTGATTGAATAACGAGTCACAGGTGCGCTTGATCACTGGGTGAGGTTGAGCCGGGCTGGACTGGGCGCGGCTAAACTGGCTGACTGGGAGCGGGTGTGATACATATTTAACAGACAGCAAAGAGTGCAATCTCATCAACGTTTGCTGAATGCTGTTTTGTGGTAGAAGCTGAGCGTGAGCCCGCGATTTTATAGACTAAACATCTCTTTAAAACAATTCCGCACAACCGCTGTTCATCAATTATGCGTGTCGTTATATGAAAGTGTAAGCCTTTTGAAGTTTCGCTCCCGTCTGAATTCCCTTGATTGTTACTTGGGAAACTTCTGGACACAGACGTCTGCAAGTTGGTGTTCTCTACTACATCTGTCACCACGGGGAGCCAGATAACCGCCATACAGAGAGCACGAAGGAAACAAAGGGACACACGGCGGAGATAGATTTAGGAGGAGAATTAGAGAATTGGTAAACGAAAGAGAGGGACAAAGAGAAGGGAAGACAGATACGCCTTTGGCAGCCAGAACAGTAAGAAAGTCGCCATGTGTCGGCGCGAGGATGCCAAGAGAAGAGCGCCTTTTTCACACGCCGAAAATCAATTTCACACAAAGTGCTGAGGACCTGGACAACAGCGTACTGGAGACACTAAAATACTGCAGCTTGTGTTATTGGATTTGGAACCCGACTGTCAGCGCTTTTTTCGGGCATCTACTAACCGGAAGATCCATTTCAAGATGAGCTTCCCATAACCGGGCCTTGAACCCAGCAGCTATACTGTGATTCAGAGTGGAAACAGATTGACAGGGTTATTTCGCCCGGGTTCACAAAATAGTCTACTTAATTGATGAACAATTTAAACTTTTTTTCCTGTACTTTGTCATTATTTCACGAATTTTCCATGCCCCTTCAACCACGGCGCTGCGCTGAACTTTATGGTGACGCCCTCTTGACTTAACGCTGTAGGCAAGATTTTGGGACAGGGCGAAACAATAACCGTGCGCAATTAATATTAGGCTAATCTCAAGTACCAGTCCAATGTTACCTCTAAAAAAACGCCCCTTATGCTCTTAGCTCCTCTGAGGGTCCGTCCCTGCATCTCACAGACTCGTGCTCACTCGGTAGTGTCCCTCTCCTCCTCAGGTCAATGAACCCTCCTCCGTCCTTCCCCCACACTGACAGATGCTGCTGCCGCGGGAGGCAAGCGGCGTCATGGACACTTGTGGAAACTTGGCTGAAAAAAATACTTACGGACATATGTGGTGAAGGTGTCAAAGGATAAGACTGTCATGCAAGCCACGTCTTTACGCACAGCAGTGTGGTAATTTAAATCGGGAGATTCAAGTCATGATTGCATATAGGCTACGTTTGAAAGCATGGATTGGAAATATGAGCACTATTTATTGCTAGCTTTTCGTGACTGTTTACATTAAGTAGGCAATGTGAGACGATACACAATGCTCACCTAAAATCTGTATAATTATAATTTAAAATTGATACTATAACGTTGTCTGAAATATTTCGGGAACGCAGTTGAGTTGCAACATTGTGCGCTATAGCATCACTTAGCTGTTCATTCTCAGAGCGTTCTCTTCTATTCCCTTAACTGGGGAGCACCGCGCCAGACAGTACTAGAAAAATACGTGTATCACCCAGAAGATCCTCCACCACGCCCAGCCAAGTTTTGTCATTTAAACAGTCAAATTCAACTCTTAATAATAGTACCACAATCGTCCGAATACATAGTCAACTCCATGCTTTAGCTTTTAATATAGCCTACCTCCAAATGCTGGTGTTTACACTGCTGGTATCTTTGTTTTAAATCAGGATAATGCTTTTTAATGCCTTTTAATCAAAAGACACTTTAAACCATATTTTCTGTGTTGAACTTTTGGTCGTAGAGATATTTTAATTTTCAGTTTGAAAGAAAAGTAGTAACTTAAAACGTGTTTTTTTATTCTGACTTTGTTTTCACCTCTGTTTTGTATTTAACCACACTCCTGTTATTATCACTCTGTTACACTGTATCATTGGAATCCAATACACACGTCTTCCATAATATACTGTAGTAACGGTGTCACATGACATACCGACTGAAATGGGCGCGAAAACAATGGAATCACGGTATGAGTTCCATTTTAGACACAATAAAGCCTACATAATGCAAAAGGAAACGCAGGTCAGCAATCACTCTAACAGTGTACGCCTGCCAATGCCCAGGGCTACTGAACTGGCAGGCGTTCATTTTCCAGCCATCATACATTTTTAATTACAAACAATAAATAGAACATCACCAAACAGCGTTATTGTATTATAATCCTGAACAGGCGCATGCAAGAGAAAGGTATCAACAAATCAACTCTCACAACACTTGGGTGAAGCGATTGAAAGCTGACAGGACATTGCTCTAAATAGAAACTTGGGGTGTCAGGGCATTTTGATGAAAAAATTATATATATACATATATAATTTATTTTTACAGAGCAGATAATAATGCTCTGTATTAATAATAGTTTTTTTTATTATTCGCTATGGGGTAACGCTTGATTTGATCATTTGTGCATTTTTGTAAGACATAATGTGCCAGTCTAGCTTAGTACTAAAAGAGTTTGTGAGATTGTGATATACAGTATCACCACAGATATTCTAATATGAAATTATGTCAATTTATCGAAAACGTGTGTTATCATTCTCCTCAAACATTTGCGTTGCCTTGCCCTTGCTAGGTGAAAACAGCACGCCCTCTGGTGTGCAACATTAGAAGTACACCACTCGTATCACAGGTTTCCACGCGCTCTCCTGGCACAATCCGAGCATCGGTGTGGTGGAATGTGTCCCTGGCGCTGTGCTGTGATGCTGTTGCTACTGACGCTGTCTGCATGGTGAGTGCACAGCCCCTCTACCCTTACCTGACTCGGAACTAGGATGATCAAGACGGCTGCTGCTAAGGAGGGCGGTGACGGTGGCGACCAGCCCAGCATTCGCCTGGAGCCCCTGAAGACCATGCACCTACCGGGCAAAGCGTCGCCGTCCCGCACGAAGATCGACTCGGACAGCCGCCCTTGTTACACAGACACCATCAGAGTAACGACCAATGGGGTGCACGATATCGAAGACAGGATTTTGAGGATCACGGGGTACTACGGTTACTACCCGGGCTACTCCAGCCATAGAAGTAAGTCCTCAGCAGTTTTGCAAATCCAACTATTATTGCTAAGTGAAGCAACAAAATGATGGAGTTAGGGCCAATCCGAGTGGCAGATTTCACAAATAGCTAAAGCGGTTAAGCTGTTCGGTATGCTACTCAGACAGCAACAATTGAACGTCTGCGGTTTAAATGATTAGCATGGAGACTAGCAACTGTCTACACTACAATGGGTGCGATGGGAGTTATTGTATGAGTGTTACAGTGCAATCTGTAATATTGTGTATTAACATCAATGTTCAAGAATAACTGAGTGGCAGCAATTGTTATCGGTTTGTCTTCATGAAAATAATTACATAAATATTATGACCTTGATAATAACGACATTACTAGGCTAAACAAGACAAAAACAGGAGTAACGTCATCATCAGCCAGTCATTATTATTGTTAATAATAATAATAATAAAAGTATTATCATTACTGTAGACATTATCCTCATCATTATTGTTGCTATAATTTATTCAGATTTAACATAAATCAAATTATCCATTTTATGTTGAATTCTGCAGGTATGTTTAAGGCAGGTAAACATTCACTATTTCCTTTTTGAAATTCACAAACAAAATGAACCAAAATGAAGAACTGCAGTGCAGTTCAGCAGGGCAGCTGAACACTGAATCTGTAAATCACAAATATTCTCTGGAAAAGCTATCTGAATTATTTATCCAAAGATCACTTAACTTCAGAGGTATCCACTTATATTTGACAGTGAGAGATATGTGGATTACATTTTATATTGCTTCTCTTTGAAACATCCCCACCCTGCCGGTAGGTAATGTAATGAGAGATCACACACAAAAAAATTATTATAAGGACATATCCTGGGGCCTAAGAAATATGCCTTTTGGAACAGTGCCCTGTGCCTGGTGCAGTTTCAGTCAATATTTGTGCTTATGTCTCTTAATTTAGTTAGGGGAAAGTAAGTTTCCTAAAAAAGCAATTATATCAAAGCAAAATAATGCCTTTGCTCCAGAAACAAAATAAAATGTAAAAAAGGAATGTACTTATTGTTTGGTGATACATTTTCGGCCTTCAAACTTTATTTGTGGCAAAAGCCATGTCACTCACCCTTGATATTCAGTCTATTTTACCTGCAAATAGCCTTGCCCATCCAGTATCATACGAAGGTCTGAGATAAGGAGAACCCTGAGTGCTCGCCTTTGTTGGCGGATGGTCTGTTCAAGCTACTGTAAGTGAAATGAATGATTCCTCCTTCCTTCAGTACACTGAAACAGGTGGGGGCTTTCCCTGGCTAGGAAACTGGGAATGTCAAAATGTCCAACGTGTGACTTTACTCAAAAGTCAAGAGTGGAAAATGCAAAGTGCATACACAGTGACAAAAGAATGTGACTGCATTACAAGGAGTGTCCTCACTCTTAGAGCAAGATTGAAATTTGAGTGGGGCCAGGCTGCAGTCACTAATCAGGCACACTAACACAAAGATCATAACATATTGCAGTGCAGCTCACTGAATGTATGTGTACAAGCCAGTGTGTTGTACGTTCTGTGATCTTAATTTGAGAGCAGTCTATTATTAACTGTATCCGGGTGCCATACTTTACTAATTAAAATTGCTCTGTAGTATCAAGCTTGCTCTCTTTGATTTAAAAGTGCGACACAGTAACTATAGCCAGCTAATCAATTAATCAATTGATAGACGTTTATTTTCCAGTGGACATACATTGTGCAGAAAGAATCATACATAAAACACAGTTCTACAAAATAAATAAATAAATAATAAATACAAACACAACCAATCATAATTAAGTAGATAATGAAATAAAATACAAGGACTCTTCAGTAAAAAGTGACTAATGAACCAATAAAACAGAAAAATAGTCACCATCAGTACATCCATGAACTGGAGACATGAGAGGACACTAATGTATGCACTCCACATCTGAATCAATGCAAGTGAGTAGGATCTTTCTGTCTCATTAAACATCCTCACAGAGCAAAAGCTATTCCATGATGGATGCAAAATGTAAAATGTTTTCTGAGATGATCTGCAAACTTTAATTATGACAGCAGAAAAAAAATTGGTAGCACTTTCAGTGAATGTTTTATAGTGCCAGTTTTTATCTATCAGAGCCTTGAGGGATGACTGTTCCCTACACTGTAATTGATTTATAATCTTCATTATCTAAATTCTTCGAAAGACATTACATTTTTAGACACAAATTGCTTCTGTGTGCAAGTAAATTAGCTTATAAAGTAAATTTGATTACAACACTCTGATAAGCTTAGCACATTCTATCAACAAAGGAAGATTAAACGCTCTAGAATCTTAATAGTGAATATATAATTGTTACAAGTTGGCATTAAATGTATTCTCACAACTGACATATAGTCTGTACTCTGTGGTCATCTGGGTTTTGTTTTTCTACCTCAGAGACATTTTTCTAAGAATACTCTGAGCCATGTTTCTTCTTGGATTTGTTTAGATGAGGTGGGATGTCATATGGGGTATTAGTGTCCTCCTACTCTGTGTGTTCTTGTTTCATTATAGTCATACCATCTCCATCACACCATATAAAAATCAATGCTGAACCTGCCCTCACAGCACACATACGTACACATTTATGCACACATGCATACAACACACACACACACACACACACACACACACACACACACACACACACACACACACACACACACACACACACAGGAACAGGGATAGACATAACAGGGATCAAGCTTAATGCAACCAAGGGGCATCTTTAGAACCAGCATGCTTTTCCCCAGAAAAATGCCATGTATGCAGTCTTGTGCTCACCTTACCCTGGGAGCAGCTTGCTGGCCAGTTTTCCTGGGTTGGAAATGTTTCTGTGTGGCCAAAAAGCTATCCATAAAGTTTATAAATGTTTCTGCATGGCCAGAAGGCTAACTGTAATGCTTGTAAATGTTTCTGCATGGTCAGAAGGCTGTCCGTACAGTTTGAAAATGTGTCTGTGTGGCCAAGAGTATACCATAATTTATGGAACTGCGCACTGCCACATGAGAAAACAAATGTATATGTTATGATTGTAAATTGTTTTTATATTGATCTACTACACGATTAATATAGAATACATCAACAACTATATTTGGAAAGCTCTGTTTCAGGTTGTTGAGGAATATAGAT
Source organism: Megalops atlanticus (assembly GCA_019176425.1). Lineage (NCBI taxonomy): Eukaryota > Metazoa > Chordata > Actinopteri > Elopiformes > Megalopidae > Megalops > Megalops atlanticus. The sequence continues at coordinate 32,441,064 of CM032887.1, forward strand.
CCTCTGATGTAATCCATATTAACCACAACAAAATAACTCACATTTTCACCTTGATCTCATGCTTCCTGCTGCCCACTTCCTGCTACCAGTACATTTCTTGAAGGGAATTAGTTTGAGCAAAACTTTCCACCATGCTACCTTCACACAGCTACAATCACAATAATGGTTCTGGGTTGGAGATATGCCAAGGCCACAATTTAAACATCCCTTTATTTCCATTTGAACAGTGTAATATCAGTATCACTATCAACTAGCTTGCTGTTAAAATGACTGAGTAGCATGTCTTCTGTTGTTCCAGTCCTTGCCCATTGAATGACACATGTACCCATGAAAGAAAGGACAGCGAATATCTATTATCAAGCACAGCTTCCAGCCTGCATACCAAGCACCATGATAATGAGGCTGAGCTCCCAGCTGAGTGTCTGAGGAACTCATACCTTTGCACATGATCTGGCATGGACCATGTGCTGTGATACAGCCACAAGAGAAAGTCATATCAATGTCATAACACGGCCCTCTGAAAAATCACATTTCTAGCAGTGCCGAGGCAAGTCAACTCACAACCAGACACACAAAAGATAGGGGATACATGTAGTGACGCTATGGGAGGGAGCCAGCAGTATGTTGCTGGCTGAAGACATGTGAAATGCCTCACAGTGCGGCAGTAAGTGGGAGGGGAGAGGAGAGGGGAGGGGACAGATGGTTGGCTGAAGGCATTTGATTGACAGAACAAATGTCATACCACTGGGAGGTAGGCGACGGGGGTGGAGCAGGGTGGGGGAACTAAAGAGGGAGGAGACTGCCGTCTAGATGCAGCTTGTGCAACTCTCAGAGCACAAACAAACAGATGAAAATCAGCTCAGGCACCACATAGAGTACCCCCACCACCACCACCACCAACAGAATGAGAAAACATCGATACCTGGCTATTCCGAGCATGGCACTGGTCTCTAATACGTCAGAAGTGGGGCAGCAATGTAGTGTAGTGGTAAGGAGCAGGGCTTGTAACCACAGGTTGCTAATCCACGATTGTCTCAGTAAATATCCAGCTGTACAAATGGCTAAAATTGTAAGTTTCTCTGGATAAGAACGTCTGATAAATGACAATAGTGTAATGTAATGTAATCTCTCTGTCACATGACTGGTCCCCAAGCCCCTAAAATGCGCCTCTCTCTTATGATCGAAATCATGTAATGATTGACCTCAACTCCCAAGGGTACCAAATCCAAGAATGTTAGAGGTTTGGAAGTTCTGTTTGTGACATTATGTAAATGCAATGTGCAGAAAAAAGAGGTTGTGCTTTGATGAAAAGGTAAGCAGTGTACCGAAAGTTCCTGCCGCGGGGGCTGGTGCAGCATTAGGCCTCATCTCCATATCCATTAGTGCTCCTTAGTTTCACTCTGAGAGTCAATGGCATTTTGCCTCTTGTGCAGGTTTATGTGTGCCTTAGCTGTTACATAAAATCTAATTTAAATTAATGAGCACTAATGTAATTTAGATATATTGGAGAGAGTAAGGAAAGTGGGCTTGGTGCAGTGCCTGTAGGAACAGAGACATCAGTTTGGAGGATGGTCAAGGTGTGAAAGATGTTAGTTTTGGCCCATCAGTGCTGTTTTACCCAAATACAGAAGGAGGAGATGACAGGTCCCAGATCAGTGCCTCAACAGCCTGGTCCTTAGGATCCACTGCATGCAGTGGTCTTAGTTCCAACTGACTTAGCTCCTATTGATTAGTTAGGTTTGATTGAGCTTTCTACTGAACACTGATCTGGATGCGGCTCATTGCCTGCTGGTAGATTTTTGTGAAAGCAGTGTGGTGCAGCAGGTGTTTGCACAGAAAATTAAAGGGTGTTTGTTCTGTTTGTTTGTGATTGTCAGTGTCCTGTAAACAAACAGTGGTGGTAGTATAGAGTAGCACCGCTTCTCTGAAGTTTCAGTGAAGTGCTCAGTTGGAGGGAAAACACGTGTCCTTGGGGGATCTTATGGACCAGCTTTGAGGAGTCTCCTAGATCCCTCAACACTGTGGCCCTTACAGTGGCACAAGAGCAGCCACCACTTCCTTATTACGTAATTATCCTTTGCATAATCTCCTTCTGCATCTTACGTAATCGTCCAATGTCGAAAACTGTGAGAACTGTGCAGCCGAATCTCCCTGTGGACCTTTGCCTCAAGCCATCAGACTGAGAGAACTGTTACGGAGTCTGTCAGGGCGGACGCTGCATCTGCCTGGGCTCCTCAGCATCAGTGCTCGCGTCAGTCTCACTGACGACGCCATTGAGTAATCTCAGGTTTAAATGAAACATACAGAGATCCCTTTCATGCCATATACTGAACGTACTCGCTACCTGTGAGGAATATCCCAGCAGTGCCCAGTGAAGGCACAGCACTGATCCGCCATGACTTGCTCGAAGCAGAAATGATTATGCTGGCTGTTGGCTGTCAGTTTTTCCACAAAAGTTGATGAAACTGCAGAGCCCGAAGTCATTGGGTATGGGAACAGAGACTTTAATGGGTACTTTGATAATTTATTTGTGTGGTGGCAGGAGGAACAGTTCCAACAGCAAAAAAGTTTATGTTATTGAACTGCTAAAACAAACAGATTTATGAAGCCGGTTACAGAACATGTTGTTATGCCACACCTATGCCAGGCCTCTTGAGCCAAAGCAATATAATCACACTCCTCACACAAAATAGGCCTTTACTTGCAGGTGCACATCTGCAGCGTATGTGACTGGTGGAAAGCTTGAGCAGTGTTAACACAACATGGAGCAGAGCATTGTGGGAACTCTGAAATTGGCAACTGCCCTCTGGTTGGTGCCCTTGTGTGCACAGACATGGGCATTTCTGTTATCATCCCTACTTACATATTATCAATTTGCACAACTTGATATTTTGTGAAGAAATTAAAGTTGAACTTGAAACCACATGCTCAGCCTTCAAACCATATGCACCGGCCAGATCAGTGCTCTCTGCAACCCTGGGGCAACTGACTGTCCCCACCCGACAGGGTCATTCCTCCCAGTCACGATGCTTGCCTGTACTGGTCCCCAAGTGGTGGAATGAACTGTCCACAGGGGTCAGGACAGCAGAATCACTGGTCATCCTCTGATGCAAACTGAAGACCTACCTATTCAGACTGCATCTCGGTTTCCCTTCAATCCTCACACCCTAGCGCCTGCTTGTACTAGTATTACATGGTGCTTATTTACTTATAGTGTCGCCATGTGTTAAGGACATTGTGATGTAGTCGCATTGAGATATTTAGTAGTGTATGTGCTTAACAACTTCCCATAGTTTTCTAGATTAGCACAAGTTAAGTTGTGGTAATGCTGAAATGATGTTGTGCTTGTACCCAGTGGCCTGGGAGTGTTGTTAGCCTGGACACTGTCGCTCATAGAACTTGAATGGATACAATTCTTTTCTGTTGTGCTGGAAGTTGCACTGGAAAGGAGCATCTGCTACATGAATGTAATTTACTGTAATGCAATGTAATGTAAATGCTGCCCGGGTCAAAGAACCACAGCTCTACAGCAGGGGCTAGAATCCAAAAACTCTTTGATTTTAACTGCCACTCCTCCACCTGGGGTTTCCACCTTTTTTGTGGTCTTGGGCTCACACATAATAGCTAATGCTATTTCTGCCATGGCTGTGATGCAGTTATTTAAAAGTGCCTTTAACAGTTTTCATCATGCAGTATGGGTTATCAGAGACAGGGAGTCCTCAATACCACTCTCCATCTCTGTGTTTCTATGCTTCTCTAACACTGTTCATCGCTGAGAAAAATTGTTATTGCCCTGAGTGCCTTGCACTCAAACTCCACTGTTGCGGTGCATGAACGTTTGAAGTCCTCCTCTCTGGGTTGAGTTGGAGCTGGGTGTTACCACAGGGGAGGATGCCTTTTTCAACATGTGTCTGTCTGAATTCCCATAATTACTGTCACATGTGGTGGACAAGTAAATGACTCAGGGGTGGGACAGGGGTGATATTTCATCTGGGTTTGAGTGTAAGTGCACATGGTGGCATGGGGTATGTCCTTTTGGGGCCTGTGCCAGGGCTAGGGAGCTCAGATGCACCAATCAGGGGAAGGCACGGCTTACCCAAATGACCAAGGAATATTTAAAAAAACATACATTATAAAGCAATCTTTTGAACAATGACAGGGTTTTATTGTGCTTGAATGGTGAGATTTATGGTGTGAAATAAAGAACACACAGTGCTGGGCAATCCTAATGGGTGTACAGCACCTTGTACACAGATGAGAGAGGCTCGCCTTCTCCTTCACCGCCTCCCTTCTGACTTCAGCAGAGCTTGACCTTCAGAGCCCCAGGGGAAGAATTGACTGAAGGCCCTGGACACCCACACTGACCACAGGGACCAGCGTCACTGGAGTCACTTACACACAAATTCACCTGCGAATGAAACACAATGTTACTCTGCATGCAGCAGACAAAAAGGTTAAAGATATTTCTCTCATAAGATAGGACAGATGGGGCATACTGCATATATATAGAGAAAATGCAACCTTTTACTCAATACAGTAATCTTAAATCTTAGTCAGTTTGGCAGTAACTAGTGAGTTTTTTAACCAATTCCCAATTCTAAACAGTCATGTAACTTTCTGCCAGAGGTGGTCAGATATTCATTCCACATTGGCTGCCTTGTTAATTTTGTAATGAAGCCAACTAATTAGTTTCATAGAATGTGATGTCATCAAAATGGTATGTACTTGAATTTAAGACTAAGGCACTTCCAGAGGCTGTCTGACAAGGTCCTTACTAATGAGGCACTGCAGGACACATCAGCAGCACTCAGCCCTTGCCATTGGGGGCTACAGGGGTTTGCGGTTCACAGATCATCCAGTCCTAATCACCTCATTGAAATAGTACCATGGACCCTAATCAACTACCAGCTAAAACCTGCAGTATAACTGCCACAGAGTGGCTCTCTGTTGGGTCACCATTTTTATAAATTAAAATAGCACAATTATGCACTGTATGACCAGGGCATCTGATTGGTATGTTAATGAACTGATTGATTAATTTAGCATATGCTCTTATTCAGGGTATCGTGCAGAGCATTTGAAATCTTAGTGCAGAATACAAACAGCAAATGAGCAAGTGCAAGAGAGCAATGGTCAGGTGTGGCTGTGCAGTGGGCTGGGTTGGCTTGGCCTGTGGTTTTGAAATGCGAGTGGTGAACTAGCTGCAGTGACGTGCAACCTTCCCACAAGGTCGCGCTGAGGGTTGGCCAGGCCATTTTTCCAGAAAGCCTGCATGGCTTGGATAACTGAGGGGAGGGGCGGCAACAAGGGAGGGGGTGGGATGGGGTAGCCAGCCAATCAGGGGACAGCGGGCCTGTAAATCCATGGAGATTAGCCCTGGGAGCTGAGAGATTGCCTGGCTCTCTCCTGCACTCTCCTAAATGTCATCTGTGTGCCTGTGTGAGTGTGCGTGTGTGTGTGTGTGTGTGTGTGTGTGTGTGTGTGTGTGTGTGTGTGTGTGTGCGTGCATGGGTATAACCATATACATGATGCACACAAGCCATGTGCCTCACACAAAGGAGCCTCTTTTTTCCGTACAAACATCCCTTTTCACGAGATCAAATTGCTTGGGCCATTTCTGACAGGGTGAAATCACATTTGTTAGAATCAGCCTTGACAAGAGCATTATCCATGTTCCTCCCCAACCATCAGAATAACATTAGATTCTCTGCAGTTCATCTGTATGTATTCCATCCATCATTAGTGATAAAATCAATGAGCTCATGGAAATTACTTTGAGGAAACCTTGTCTGTCTCAGAACCTAAATTATAGGAAGCTGTGGATGCAGTTTTTGTCAGTAATACAGCTTATTAACACTTCTCTCTTCGGGTTTGTTGTTCTAATTCAAATCAGGCATCCAGATCCTCTCAACCAAATAAAGTTATTAACATATTTGGTACTAAGTGCTTCCTCTTCAGTTCTCTTTTATAGGCGATTCAGGAATAGATTACACAAATCAGACAAGTTGGATGGTCCCATTTCAGGCTGTCTGTGTCTGTGTCCATTACATCACCTGCTAGTCGCATGATGGCAGAGCCATCAGAGATAAGAGCAGTGAGATTAGCAATGTCCAGGGATGTGAACATCCCTGTAGTTTCAGTCACACTCAGAGGAGAGACCGAGACCAAAGGTCAATCAATGAAATGTTACTTAATATAGCTCTGATAACAAAGGAATAGCCATAGGACTTCTCAGTGTCAATTACAAAGAGACGATGCAAGTTACAATAGGTACAACAGCAACGTGTAGCAAGGGCTCCTAACCCATTTGCTTGGAATGGGCACTGCTGTTGTGCTCTTAGCAACATACTTATCCTGAATTGCTTCAGTAAGTATCCAGCCGTGTAAGTATATGATATGTATATGACTATGAAAGTTGCTCTGGATAAGAGTTTCCGCCAAGCAAATGTAATATGAGATGAATGGATGAAGAAAGGCAATTATGCTATGCTCACATAGAGTGAATCACTTAGAGTGACATTAACAAACAATGAGATGTGTCCAAGCTGCACTAGTTTGTGAACAAAGAGGTTCCTGATGCATTACCTTACAGTGATATGAAAGTAAGACATGGTATAATTTGCTTTTGAGAGGAATAAAAAAATTACACTCACTAAAAACAAAAAACCCTCCTGTCAATGTCTATTAGCTAATCATGCACACAGGGGGTGTTGCAGGGGACTGTGTAGCGTTTCCAGGACTAGAGGAAATACTGGCACAGGTAAAAAACCATTTCAGGCTCTGGACTCTTGACAGGAGCTTTTCCCAGGCAGCTATACAAAGAACAGAAATGAACTGAAGTTCCAGCAGCAGTCTGCTGTCTGGGATACAGAAGAATGGGAAAATAACTGAAGTCAGACCCAGGGCATTGATACTGTTTCCCAACAGCTAAACAGAAGTAGGTCTTCAGTCTGGGTAAGGCTGTTGTTTGCTGCCTGCACCACACCCACAGATTGGCTGCCTCAAACATTTTAGCCACATGCCAAACAACTGGGACACGCCCCTTGTGGTCAGGAACCAATGAGACATTACATGTGATGGGGATGGGGCGTGTATGTAGAGAGCCTGGTCTCAGCGTGGTTCGATGAATCAATTGCTCTTCAGGAGAAACAATCTATGCTTAAACCTTGCAGCTTGCTCCTTTAGAACAGCATGGATCTGTACCTCAGAACAGCTGTGGCCCTCTGTTCCAATTCACAGGGTCCCTTCCACTGGCCCACAATGTATCAATGGACCTGCTGGCGGTGGTGTTGCCAGGGCCTCGGAGAAAACTGTTGGCAGAAAGACACAGTCAAAAAGTTGCATTTTGTTGACTGAAGACCCTGTGGTTTAGGCAGGACTTTGTCAGGAGATACATTTTGTTTATTTCTGGCATATTTCCATGATTTATAGGCACACTAGTGTGACATGAAAGCATCAAATTACTAATTCTTCAGATAATTTGATTTAAAAAGTAAATATATCCTGCGATTTCTGTGTGTAAACATCGCCAGGATACTGCATGAGTCTCTAGATTTGGTCACAAAATCGACAACATACAAATTTCTGTACATAGGATTATATCAGACAGAGCTGTATTATTGCCTGCCTCTACCCAAGGGAAAAGGTCTTGATGAATAATGCACTAGTACTCTGACATCAAAGGCTTGCTAATATCTATAATCAATTAGTACCAATCTCCCTACATGTTAACTAATGGGACAGAGGCATCAATACAAACAAACCTGATGATTACACCCAAACTCCTTTTCATTCACCATCCACTACAGATTACAACTCATCCTGTATAAAAAAGCACACAGTACATGCTTTTCCATGAAGGCAGGTATTTATTATAAGACACAAAATTGGCAATGACATTCCTTCAGGCACAGCACACCTGTTCACACAGTCTGAAAACCATAACCCTGGGCAGCAGTGTCCCGCTCTCCTCGAATGTCTGGGTGGCCTTCACTGCTCAGACATTATGTCCCACCAATCCAAACTGCTCATCACCCCTCTTGCCATTGCCAAACCACTATTCTTAAGAACCTGAAAAATAGAAATAACCTGCTCTTAGGTGAATGGCACAGGCTAATGATCACTTCCATTTCATTTTTTACTTACAGTGACAGGCAGAAACAACTCTCAAGATTTTAAAAATACATATTTCTCTCTGAAACATCTGGGAACTTAAACCATGTTTTGCACCCGTCTGCCCTTTTCAGTACACAGCTCAGTGCTGACAGGCCATCAAGACACCAGCAACACTCCCTTTTCCCTACTCTAAGCCTTTTTCCCCCAATTTAGTTAAACTTTTCCTTTAATTTATTGACCCCTTTTATTCCACTGTCTCTCTTGTCATCCCATTCTCAATCTCTGCCCTTCTGAACCGTGCAACAGTCACTCCAACTCATAAAACATGACCCCCCTGAATGTAATGCTGTAATTCAGCCAGCCTTGTACTCTGTGTCAGCACACAGTGTGTGGGCATCAGTGCTCAGGGAAGCAAGCTGGGGCTGAAGGGAGAGGATCACTGGGGGGCACAAATCAAAGCAGACATCTTCTTTAAAAATGAAAAGCACTCTTTTGTAGTAATTAATAATTTCAACATGTTCAAATTAAATTGGATGAATAAAAAATGGCCCGTTAAAATACTTTGGGCAATTTCACAGTTTAATTATCTGTCTTGCTCGTCCATCAATTGAAATGATAGCCTTTCGTGAGATGCGACATGGTGAAGATGGATGTGCCATTTACCCGAGGGAGACCTCAAAAACAGATCTCCCCCTGCGGTGATCACTTTCCCCCTCCTGCAGCAGACCTATAATGCTTCCACTCTCCTGCGCTCCTGCTCATGGCATATGGAGATAGCCTTCACTGAAAGGAAGATAAAATCAGTGTAAATACCCCAGTAGAAACTCCAGCCAGTGACATCCCTCAGTACCCCTCTGTCTGATGACCAGTGAGGATGACGAGCTGTTTCTGAGATGAAGCTGGGCGGGAGAAAGGCAGAGGGAATGCTGTGTGTATCTATGGAGAGGGGCAGGGTGCAGTGAAGTCAGGGGCACAGGGCAGGACAGTAGTAGATGCCCTGATTTAGGGTGAAGCCCACATTTGATACACTATCCTCTTTATAAAGCTGGACATTTGTTAGATAATTCAAAGCAAGTACCTACATCGAGGATGCTGCAGCCGCACCACTTTGCAACTTTCTCTTCCTTGATAGCTGAAGTTAAGCAGGTTTGGACTTTTGATGGATGTGGTGTTGTTGAGCCAGTAGGGGGCAGTATTCACTCTTGGCCATACTGGCCATACATGTGTACTGAGTCTTTTGGATGAGCGATAACCAAGGTCCTGACTCACTGTATTCAGGCTCCATGGCATTTATCTGGCTCTTTCACCTTAACCATCTAATAAGCCTTCCGTTTAACTGGATAAGCTGTTTGCTCACTTTCCACCTCAGCTGATTTGTGGTGAATGTTCGGGCGCAAAATGGCTGCTGTGCTCCACATTGGTGGCAGCTGAGGTGTGTCACTTCTGCTTTGCTGTAAAGTGCTTTGAAATTCTTGAAAGCTGCCACATAAATGCAAAACATTATTGTTGTTATTATTACATTCATAGTGTCCCCCACTTACACGAGTCTGCAACCTTTAGCTTACAAGCCTGGCTCCTCAACCCCATCATCCCAACCACTGGGACAGAATGAAGGAGGGGTATAACTCATGCACTTTCTTACTCTCTCCCTTTTAGCCTGCTATTTTTAAAAAGCCCTTAATGGGACACGGTGCATTTGCTTGGATCGGCAAACACTGATGGCTTCAGAATATGCAGGCGATTGAGAAAAACAAGCCAAGAAGCGGGTGCAGCATCCTGTGGACTGAGGTACCTACACTGCAGACCCAATCTCTGACAACCCCCCGCCCTGTGTACTGAGTCACAAATGCACATCAAACAATGAGAAACAAAAATACACCTGAGTGGAGAAACCACTCAGCCACTTGCTCCTGCGGGCTGCCACCGCGCTCCCAAGCTACCCACTCAAAACGGCTTCTGCTAAACTGAGCAATTAGATCTCTGGAGAGAACAAGCTTTGAGCTTTATTTATAACACAGGCCTTTTATAAAAGAACACTAATAGTCATCGTACAACTACCATTACTCTGAGGCGGGTGATGGGGTGCAGTGGGGGGGTAAGGTGTATGGAGCTGACAGTGAACTACTCTTGAGGGTTGCTGACGTGCCCGTGAGCCAGGGGGATGCTCCATCCTGTCCAACCCCTGCTCCTCTGCCCCCACACCCCACACCCTGCATCCTCCCACGTGACACTGGCCACAGTGAAATCTGGCACGATGGAGCGTGTTCCCTGTGCACCAGATTGCTGCTGCAGGAGACCTGGTTCTCACAGTAGGGTTGGTTGTTTCTGTGCAGTCCTAACCTCTTTGGTGCCCCCTTGTGGCCAGTGGTGAGATTGCCGCGTTGATGCCCTACACTTTGCTGTGGGGCAGGTAAAGATGCAGTCCACCAGAGCTGCCCCCACCAACCGCTCAAGGACCAGCTGATCCAGCCCTAATCCTCACCCCAGCTGTTATGTGACAATAAGATTAAATTTATCGAGGGTCAACGTGGTAACTGTGTATTTGCAATCAGTCATGTAGCAGCAGTATTGATCAGGAATTTTGCCATTGAACTGTGGCACTAAAATGGTGAGTTTGTATCTGCCATGGTACCTGGTTGTACCTTTGAGGTGTTTATCCTGATTTGCTCCAGTAAACAGCAAGCTGTACAAACGGGGGGAACATGCACAGATAGGCTATAGAGGTGTCCCTGGAGACGAGGATCTGCAGAGCAAAGTAAACAAATAAAAGCTACTTTTATTACAGATCCCCTGTGAGTACAGCATCTGCAAAGCGAACAAAACAAATAAAAGCGTTTTTACTCATCCTCTGGGATTCCGTGTTTGGCTGAATTTTCGGACAGTTTATTTGATCAACAGACCTCATTTCAAAGCATCATCAGCATGCACGTGGGCAGAGTTGCAGGCAGTGCGCGAGATGTAAACAACGTGCCGGTGATTGATTGTCTTCCGCGATTTCCCTCTCGCCCCGCAAGGCTTCTGTGAAGTTTATTTGTGGTGATGAACGAGCGCGCCTTTCCTTGTTGGAGAGCTCGTTGATCAAACGCGCCTCGCTGCCCGCAAGTCCCTGGTAATCTCGCACTGACCTCTAGTGGCCGATACACGTTTTCTCAACGTCCAATAAAAAATAAAACCTCTAAAATGTTTCTAATTAACGTTACGTTACAGAGCTGCCCCTTCATTCTGGCTGGATGATGTTATGCGGAAGATATTAAAGCATTTAAAAAAAAAAAAACAAAAATAAAACATATGCTAAACTGTGATATAGTTCACTCAATATCCACTAGATGTCACCCTTTTAATAGCAGCCTATTTTAAGGCTCAGCATTGAGTCTGATGAATCAGCCTGAACTCTAACTGTGGATCTCTTGACCATAATCAGCGCAGAGAAAGTACTCAGACATGTTTGGTACTCTCTGCAGTCCATTTTCGGCAGTGTCAAGTGCGCCAGACATTCCTGTTAACTGTCTGAGCTCACGTTGTTTTGAAGGCAGCATAACCTACCTGCTGGCACTCTACCTGCATCATATCAATATTTTTGGTCTTTTATGACATTACCAGTTGGTTACAGTATTTTCTTTGATATTTTCTACAGCAGCCTACTCCATTTTGAGGCCTAAATGCAGAAAAATAGAGGGGAAAAATAGAAACTCCAAGAAATTCCAAGTTACTTCCATTGATGCATAAATCAGGCAGGTGTGTGTGTGTATGTGTGTGTGTGTGTCTATATGTGTATATCTATCTATCTATCTATCTATCTATATATATATATATATGTGTGTGTGTGTGTGTGTATATGTGTATGTATGTATGTATAGTCATTCTATATATAGAATAAAAAGAACTTTATTTTGCCCTTAAGCAAACTTAAGGGAATATCATACCTCATCCAGCATAAAATATCACACATATTTGATATGTCTTTTCCATGTGCACTGTACTACTTTTATGGCAGTTTTGGGTGAGGTGTGTCCTGTGCATCAGTAGTAGTTAATGGAGGCATGAGCGAGGGGGGCAGCCACCGTACTCCTGTCCCTGCCTCGAGGCTGACCACGGAGAGAGATGCATGCAGACAAAGGGCAGGCACCCGGGGAGGAGCGTCAGGTAATCTGAATGACAAAGAGCCTGAAGGAGGAGGCCGTGTCCGCGCACAGGGACAGCACAGCCAGCGCGTTGCCATGGTGCTGGTGGCACTGTTGGGAGGAGGGCATTTTCAAATATCTGCTGCCTCAGTCCTGGAGGATAGCATGACAATGCCACAGTTGCCATGGCGAAGGCCTAACTCTGTTTGGAGGGCTGGGAGGAGCCAGGGCAGGTGATGGGAGGTGAGTTAGTGCTTTGCAGGTGTACTGACAGGCCCCTGAGTGAGTCATATCAGGGTACAACGGTCCCCTCTCTGCACATCTGCATTTAAGAGCAATTCATTTCAACCTTGTAACTGTATATGCTATGGCGTCCTTTATCGAGACATTGACATTGATGTGATATGAAGAGGCATCTGATAACCATTCATAGACCGCAGAGGACATGGACATGGCCCACAGTGTCATCTTCCACTGATGAAGTTTGACTGCTGTTATGTGACTTGGCTCTGACCTCCAGCCTGGTGGAGCTATGGTCAGTGCACTGGACGTTGGCCTTGAGATGCCAATCACAGGTGGAGCACTTCAGCTCTACCGTTGAGCAAGGAATATTACTTATATCCTTTGCCCCTGTAGAAATGGGGTACAGGAGGTATGAATTTAACACACAAAAACCTTCCCTTACTCACATTACATTTACCTTTCCAGGAAAACAAACAGCACAATATGAGCACACAGTGTGATGGATAAGACTGACTTCTTTCCTGCATGTCACCTTGAGCGTTGTGAGAATATTAATCAGATAATGAAAGTTTGAAAGTTCATGTCAACAAAAGACAGCTGGAGCAGAGAGGGTTAATTCAGTGAGGTGATATGAGATCATATGTTGTGCACAAAGTGAATCTTGAATGAAGGACTGTTGCTGGAGTGTCCCTGTTGACACATCACACAAAGCTTGTTAGGGAAGCTGTGCACATGCATACTAGTGCATCAGCTTCTCGAATAACACTGCCAGTGTGGCACAGATTTTTGCTGCCTCAACAAATTTAGCATCCTTGGCAGAAAGGAAACTTATTTTAGGCAATTTAAGTTGCTCTGAATAAGAGCGTCTGCTAACTGTTACAATTACATAATGTAATATGATAATTAGTCTTGCAGTATTAAATACATTAATCTATTACGTAACATAGTGCAATAATACAGCAAAAATCGTGTCTAAATAAAGGGAGCCTTTGTGCGGTAGTCTGCAGTGGCTAATACTTATGAAGGCGTAGGATAACGTTTGGTCTGCAGCCAGTCCCTTAGAGGAGCAGCCCTGTTTTGGAGGGAGCTATCAGCTGTCAGTGGAGGTGATGTGAGCGGGATAAAAACAAGACCCGCTGATTAAATTTGCCACCAACTTGTGTTCCAATATGGACGTAGACACTGGTTGTACACTGATAAACACTAACACCACCCTTAAGGATGACGAAAATGCTAAATGGATTGTGGACTTTGGTTACCAAACAGTTCCAGGTTTGAAATCTTTGAAAGGGTGGAGAATTGTGCTCTTCAGCAAAGTACTTCACCTGTGAATATCCTGTGTTATAAATGGGTGATGTGTAAAATGTAGGCTATGTAAGCGATGTGAAAGAGAAAAAGGAACTCCCACACTACAAAAATAGCAATGACAAGACATTCACAGAAGCTGAAAAAATACTGTTATCCAACTGTTGCCAATATTAAAAGTGCAAAGTGCTCGGTGAGAAGAGCAAACAGTAGCATGTAAGTTGCTCTGGATCATCTGTCTGCAAAAGAAATAAATGATAAAATACTAATAGTAGAAGAGTAGTATCATGATGTGAAGAAGAGAGAAGGACATTTTATTCCCAGCAGGCAGGGGGGTTAAAAGAGGCCTTGAACACAGAACCACTGTGTTCCCCAGTGAAGGCCTGTTTGCTCCGTGCTTCCTGGTTCCCCCAGGTGATTAATGCATGCTTTGTGTAGCGCTGCGTGTTTGTGCATGGACACACGACAATAACAGGATGCAGGGACTCTGTGGAGGGACACCAGTGGGACGCACCTTGTCACTGTGGGCTTGCTCAGTGTGGAGTGGGACCACAGTGAGGCCTTAACCACGGCGCTTCAGGTGGAGCCAGGGTGATTTTCCTCTCTGACCCTGGAGGAGCTGATTGACTGTGCTGGCTCCTCTTGCGTAGGCGGCGTCTGTACGTGCCAGCGCATGTGTGTGTATATCATAATGACCTCTCCAATATTTCCTCTGCTAAATACAGCAGGACTTACTGATGTAGCTGACTATCACTAATTTCTTCTCTTTTTTACAATATCATTGTCATTTCAGTGAGCTTTGTGTCAATCTTTTCAAAATGTAATGCTTACTCTAACACTCAGATTACATGTAATTTCATCTCTATCTATCTAATGTGCCTTTTGAATACTCAAAGAGCAGATTTCTACAATAACCTGTAAATCACTAATTTAAAGTTAATTTACAGTTTAAGGAGGTTTACATGTGGGTAGTGGAAAGAGTATGTATCTGGGTTTCTAAACATATTTTTGTACAGTGGAGGAGAGTATCATTATGCAGCAGTATTATCATGATGTGGTGCATATTAAGATGATCTCGTAACCCTCTCCTCTTTCTGTTCTCCCACCCCCTCCTCCTCCAGCTCTCCTAACATAAGAACAGCCTTTCAGTGTGTCTCACCTCATTTTACCTGCACCTGTAATGACGACGATAAGCCCTCACTGTCTCCCCTCCTTAATTTGCCCTTCCAGCTTTCCCTTTCTCTCAGCCACTGCTCCCCATAGGACCACACACACAAACACACACACACACACACACACACGCACACGCACATGCACACGCACACACACACTCACCCATGCACACACACAAACCCTGCTTACACCATCCTTTTTGTATTCAAGTGATTATAAATGGTCCTCAGAGTAGGTGCTCCATTTGTCATATTGACAGCAGTCCCCACCAATCACAGAGAGCCTTGAAGCTACAGATAACAACCTCCGTTTACTGTATTTTGCTTTAGGCTGCAGTGTGGCTGACGAATGAAGGGACTGGTCTTCTTACCAGAAGGTTATAAGTTAAATTCAGAGGGTGGCGCAATGTTACTGTACCAGATTTGGTCGGACTTTTTGCAGTAAATATCTGGTTAAGGGGTACATTGACCATACATAAAATGTCAGCTATATCAGTTGCCCTGGATAAGGTTGCCTGCAAAGCAATTTTTTCATGTTGTGAGGCAAGAGAGTGAGATTCTCTATAACCATTTTGCAGGATTAGGATAAAACCACCTTCCACAATAGTCAACATTGTCCTCTACACCATCCCCACTGTTGCCATGTGACTTTCTTCCTTCCTTATGATCTTCCAGATTGGCTTGATTTTCAGTTGATTTACCAGCTACTTGAAAGTCTTGAACTACACATTTCTGGTACTGGCATTTTGATACAACAGTCAAGGCTATCATAGTTGAATCATTGCAGGCGAACTTCTGGGAGCCTGTTCAGTCTGACTGCCAGGTCTCAGAGGGGTGTGGCTGCTCTGAAGGCCCCCCTGTGGTCTGAGGGAGGCACTGCGCTCTGGTCATGCTGTCCAGTGACCCCTCTGACTGAGACAATGGAGCAGTCACTGCAGCCATATGAAGCCGCCTTACCTCCTGTCTCTAGCACAGTGATGGGGTCTGATATATTGAAGGTATTTTTCCACAGAAGACCAATAGCGGAAAAATTTCTTGCTATTTTTCCACAGAAGTCCAATAGCCCCCCCCCCCCCATATTCTGTTTCTTGAGGGGATGGAGGTGTGTTTTAGTACAGCTAATAAAGATAAACAGACATGCTGCTAGAGCTGTAAAGAGGTGCAGAGGGGTTTGGGGGACGGGGACAAGGAAGGGGTAAGGGTGCGTGGTGGGGGGTGATGATAAAACAAACATGCAGCTCATCATCATAAGACTCATAAAGGAATTCTGCAGAGAAGACCTTTAACTGGTAATTACTCTGAGGCACTGAGTTAACAGCCTTTCACACACACACACACACACACACACACACACACACACACACACACACACAAATTCTCCCGCTGTCTCATGCATACACACGTGACTGTTGTTATTGCTGTTGTTTTTGCTTTCCCCCTCTGTTATTTTGTGTTCATTAACAATGTGCTCTGGTAATAACGATGCACCATTCTTATTTATTTTAATTTGATTTCTCTCCATTTCTCTCTCTCAGTCTCCCTCACACACATCCTCTGACAAACATAGTCATATAAAACCATAAAACCACACACACACACACACATACTCTCTGATGTGCACATTCACATGAAACACTTGTAGGTACGCATATATAAACACACAACCTTACACACACGTATGTTGAGTCCTTTTTCACAAAGACATACCCACAGTCAGCACACAGGGCCGGTCGCTCTCTCTCTCCCAACTCACAGCTGCCTCCAGGCTGAGCCCAGCTCCTCCTGCAGTAAAACTCACAGAGACTCCATTACCCAGAGCTGCTGTGAGCCCCCTGCTCTGAGCTCCATCCACAGCCCTCCTGGCAGTGCTGGATGAGGCAGGGCTGATTTCCCTGCAGTGTGTTTCAGGCGGTCATGAAGCAGATGAGTCCACTCACACACACGCGGTGAGAGCCCTATAGGGCTTCTCTGAGTCATGTGATCATATGCTATGCAGGGCTTTGTGGGTTTTCACCATCATATGACACCAGCTGTAAGGTAAAACTGAGGAGTGTATGATTCTCAATACAACCAGCCATTAAACAGAGCTGGCCTTGGCTGTCTGGCACATTGGTCTGTAAGACAACAAGGACAACTGGAATAACCCAATGGGGAAAGGCAGCTGTATTCTTAGCTGTTATAAAGCACCCCCTAGAGCGCGTGCTGTAGAGTACCTGAGAGGAGACGGCCACTCTGTTCCACTGCTGAAGCTGGCTGCCCCCCCATCTCTGCCCCCAGGGGATAAATAATCATGGTATCGCACTCTGCCCAGCCCGGCAGTACTTCCTCTTTTATGGCCTGTTAAATAAACAACATGCAGTGGGCTCTGCACAGGGATTTCCAGGGAGCCGTATCATCTCTGATGTTCTTTGTAGCCGTGCCAAGCTGCTAACAGAGAGAGGCACGGGGGGGGCTGGGAAAGGATAAGTTCCCTCGAATGCAGAGAAGGGCAGGATGGGGTTAATTTTACAGAGAGGGACAGGATAGGACAGGTCTCTTGGACACAGATAGAGGGACAGGATGGAGTCTCTTGGACACAGACACAGGGACAGCATGGAGTCTTTTGAACACACACAGGGACAGCATGGAGTCTCTTGAGCACAAACACAGAGACAGCATGGAGTATCCTGAACACAGAGAGAGGGTTGGGATGGAGTGTGTTGAACACAGACAAGTAGGAACCAATCAGATCCAGAAACAGGAAGTGATACAGAGAAGGACAGCACTTTTGTCCTGTGGAGTATGCCCACTGATTGTTGTTGGAGGGCAGGGTGCCCAGGTGGGTTGCCAAGTTAGGTGTTGTCACTGGAGCACGATGGACGACATAACTGAAATTCTTCCAGCAAAAATGTTGCACAGATTATATCTCGGCTGTATGTTAGAGTCAAAGTAATTCATGCGAAATACATAATAACTGTAATTATGATAATGATCTCAATGATTGTGGGAAAGGAAGAGACTAGACAATACAACAGTACGGCCTGCTCTTACCCGTCCCCCGTGTTCCACTGTACCACACTGCATATCTTCAGGATGTTAGGAAAGACAGAGAATAGCTGAGACTACATTACAGCACACTGCCTTTGCCAGCGTGGAACATCCTTTGCATCGATATCAGTGCCAGCATTGGCAGGAGCATCAGGAATCCCCATTAAACCCCTGACCGCTGAAGCCGCAAACAGAGACAGTCAATACAACCCGGCGTCTCAGGGTGGAACTTCCTGACCAGCACGGGGTCCTTTCGCACCCCAGGTTCAGAGCTAGGAGAGGGGGGGCTGCACTTAGGATCTGTGCTCAGGCATGCAGTAATGGATAGTAATATGAATATTATTATCCATAGAAAAACACACAGAGGCACAATGGGTGCACAAACAGTGAGAAAAAATAGTAGAACATGGTTTGATTGGCCTGTATTTTCATCAGGTCACAGACAGAGAAAGTACATATATGTTTGGGTGACGTGAAGCTCGTCTGTGTGAGTGACAGCTAGTCAGAGTCTAGTTAATGTGTACAAGATTGCAAGACCTCTGGGCCACTCAGTTATGCAGGTGTTTACATAGCAGAGTTTAATTAGTGGATGTACACACGCATAACCCTGACATTCTGACTTTAAACCTGAAGGTAACACTATTGCTGTCTGTTCTGCTTAGCTGTCCTACACATTAACTAATAAATATAAGACATGTACTAACTTTGTCACTAATGTTTATATGGGCAAGGTCATCAATGCTAACTGAAAAGCAACGCAAAGCAGTTATTTTCCCACATTGCATTTATTGCTGATGTAATAATGACCTGTGCAATTCATTGAACAGTTTAACTTGAGTAAATGCAAAACAAAATATTTTGTATTAATATCAAGTGCTCATCATGCAAGATGTCAAGACTGGCAGGTAACCTTGACTGGAATCACATTCACATTCACAGCCTGGGGTGTAACTGAGCTGAGGTTTGATTTGCACCCTGCCACGGTACCGTAGTGTGAAAATACTAGGCGCCAGCATTCTGTGCATATTACACTGTTGCTGAACATCCAATAAGGATGCTGAATGGATCTGCTAACATGGTTGTCCGGCTCTTGCATATGTTCAGCAGTTGTTCTCAGGAAAGGTAAAACCATTCTAGTTATTCTATTTTCATATGTGGTACGGTGTGGTATTTTTCAGCCTTTGTCATAGGAGGGACTGGCTTGCTATGGTCTTTATTCTATGAGGACTGCAAAAGAATGCTACTCAAAAAAGGAAGAGAAGTATGAAAAACTGACAGTAGTCTCCGTGGTTCTATATCTCTCTCCTTGGCTCTGTATGACTGCTGATTCTTTATTGGCTGTTTTGTCTTTTGCACTAAACGGTGTGCGTTTAGCTGGAAACTATTTCAATCTAAATGGAAAAATCAATTCAACTAGATCTGCAATCTAAAATCCCTAATCTGTGGACCTGATCTACATTCATAAAATGACAGTCAGATTTGTGCAGCAAAACAAAGGTCTTGAATTGCATGTGGAAACGCTCTTCCTAGAAATCACCTTTGTACCGCAGTATGTCAGACAATGAAATATTTGTGCATGTACAGCAATATATAACTTTAACGCAGTGACCAAAGCCCATATATTCTCGCAGTAAATTCTATGTTTAGGAAAATCTATTTCCATCTTTCTGCTGGTCCTCTCTCTTCTTCCTGGCTGGTCACATTGTCAGTCTTCCATCCACCCCTGTTAAGCTGCGGATGTCCTCTGCACCAGGTCAGTCACACCCACTCTCTGACAGTACCGCTCTCTCGCAGTTGTGACCAGGGAAAGGCTGAAAGCAGCAAAGGCAGCAAAGCAGCTCTGTCCTAAATATTCAGCTTCTTTAGCACCTCCACTGTCCACCTCTCTGCAAACCACTGTGTGGTATGCATGCTTAACATTAGTCAACATTGTTTTCACACTTTCATAGATATAGCCATGAAATATGAACATAGCACTGTGGATTAAGCAGGAATTTGCTAGAGCATCCAGACTGATGCCAAACAAGGTGGCTAGCTAGTTGGTAGCAACAATAAATGCATCCTTGTAGGATATATAGCTGGTGAAGTATGACAGTAATACTGTTAGGGCACAGGCATAGACTCAAACGCAGACGAGGGTATTCAGGTTCCAAGGGGGTTTTATTGGAATCGCAGGGCAAGTTCGTAGTGGCAGTACAGGCAGGGTCAAAAAATTGGGAGGGCAGTCCAAGGCAGTGCAAAACAGGAGCAGGGATCGAAAACAGAAACAGGCTGGGTCAAACCAGGTAGGCAGGCAGATCAGGCAACCAAGGCAGGGTGGCAGGCAGGGACAAGGTAGGCAGTCAGGCAGGAGTCAAAAAAACGAGATTCAGCAACACAAGTAAACAGGCAGGTAAGCAACAGGGAAAACACTGCAATGAACTGGCAACAAGACAGAGACAAGCAGGGTAGATATAGGACTGGGCTGACGAGGAGATGGGAAGCAGGTGGGCAGGCAGGCAGGTGGAGGTGATCAGGTAATCAGGTGGGCGGGGACAGGGTGGAGAGCAGGGCAGGGCTGGAACACATGGGAACAGTAAACAAAAGCACATGGACCACATTGACAGACAGGGAGAACACCAAAACAACAGCTAGGGGGCTGGACTACTGACAAATACATAAATAATGTATTACATAGTATCCTAATTCTTTAATTAACAAATACATTAACAACCTGTGTAACACGTATACAATTACACATGAAACTATCTGGAGCAGGTGACAGCTAGCTATCTACTTTAGGTAGAATATTGATAGAATCAGGTAGCTAACTGAAATATTTGCAACCACAATCTGCTGGGTAGCTTCGGTACTTCAATCATCATAACCAGGTTGAAATGGCTATTGTGACATCAGGTCTCATGGCACTTACTAGCTACCCAAATCTCATTCAAAACAAGATTATTTAGAATGTGTCTGTTGAGAAGGTACCTCAGGTGGGGCCTTAATGGATAAGGAATGAAACCAGACTGGAAGACAACACTTGAGATTTCGGCTTAAGGATGGACGAGTGATCTCCCAGAAATGAATTCCATACTCCTGAATCCCCTGGGAGCCTACTCACCATGAGAGGGCTACCAAGTCTGGCACTATCACAGCCCCACCCCCACCCCTCAGTGCTGCCCTCCGTGGAGATAGGGAGCTGAAAGAGGGAAACTTTGAGAAGCCCTCGGGTAAGAGGAGGGAGACTTCCTCCACTTTTTTTCCCCTATGTGGTGAAGACCGTGGAGGAGGAGGTGGGGGGGTTCCTGACACTGGCTGATTCCTTAGACTTGCAGAGGCTGATAAAAGGAGGAGACCTCTATAAATAATACAGGATTGAAGGAGTGGTGAAGTAAGAGAGAAGTAGTGGAGAGAGAGAGGAGAAAGAGAGAGAGAAAGAGAGAGAGAGAGACAGAGAGCGAGAGAGAGGCTGGGATAGGGAGAGAGAGCAGCTAACACAGCATAATTAGCAGGGGCTGCTTGGTTACCTTCCAAACAAACCAGTAGATACGCAGAGCCGGCGGAGAGGAGGGGAAAGAGGCAGAGAGAGAGAGAGAGAGAGAGAGAGAGAGGGAGGGAGAGGGAAGGCAGTGATTGCACCGCACCGCACTCGAGCCTCAGTCTCCCTGGGAGACAGTAGAGCGCTGGTCACGGCATGCCAGAGCAGCACTGACGTCCCACAGTCCTCCAGCAGCACTCCAGCATCCTCCAGGAGAGGACGAGAGAGAGACACAGGCGCACAGAGAGAGAGAGAGAGGGAGGGAGCTGGGGGAAACTCCAGCCCGGGGATGCAGAGGGTCCGCAGGAACTGCTGAGCACACAGCCGAGGTGCACGGACCCCCCCCTCTCCCCCCCCCCCGGCCTCCAGCGCTGGGACGCCACGGCGCGTGCCCTCGGGAGGGGATTTAGATTTCGGTCCCTAGCAGAGGATGAAGAAGCACTCGGCCAGAGTGGCTCCCCTCACCTCCTACAGCACCCAGGTCCTGACCTGCCCCGTCTCTGAAGGTAAAGGGCTCTGTGGGGGGGGATGGGGTTTAAGACAGGGGTGTCCTTGTATGTGTATGGATGGGTGAGATAGCACTTTGTGTGTGTGTGTGTGCACATTTGCATTGAGAAGACATTGAGAAGGTAGTTAAGAGAAGGTAGTCTACTTTGCAGGATCTCTGTGGGTCTTTATCTGCTGCCTGCGCAGCTGCTTGTGTTGCATGTGCCTCGGTTGATGGCATCTGCGCAGTTGAACGCATGTGTGCTTGTGAGACAACTCTCCTGCACTGGGGGGTACACACACTCACACCACACAGGGGAGCATGTGTTCATGTGAGCTGTCTGGCATCAGCACTCCTTTCAATGAAGGAACAAAGACTTGGGGAGTGTGGAAGATTAGAGATTTAAAACGTGACTCCCTCTAGCAGTTCCAAACCTAAAGCAGGGCCGCGTTTGGGACTCCCCAGCCTTTCAAAGTCGTGATTTTAGAAGAGCAGGGTGTTAATGGGAGTGTTGGTGTAACTTTTATGAGTGTAATTTTCAGTGAGTAGCATGCTTTATTGGGCTATAAAGCCTTGGGCTATGAGATCGCAGCCAAGACCTCTGGAGATGTCTTATCATTATCAGCATTTGTGTGAAATGATCCTGGTGTATGTGCGTGTGCGTGAGTGGATATGTGAGTGTTTTTGAGTGTCCATATGCCATTTCTATACAAGTGAGTGTGTGCATGTGTGTCTGTAGCCTTAGTTTGTGTATGTGTTTGTATGTATGTGTTAGAGTGTGTGTGCATGTGTGCGTGTGTGTGTGTGTGTGTGTGTGTGTGTGTTTACTGGACTTAGCTGCCTCCTCATGCCCCCTGTGGTTTTAGCTACCAGAAAAGCAGGGGCAGGTTATTGTGCATTTGCAGCTGGGAGAAGGGATATGAATTTAAAAAGTCCAGTTTCCAATATCTGTTTTCCATCTGGGAGAAAAAATCTCTTAATTCACTGCAGTCAGGGATCTTTCAGAATCATAGGCTCTTGTAGAAGTCAGGGGAATTCTCATGCACCAAAAATAATTGACAAACTTAATCACAGAAGCACTGGGTTAAATTATGGCAAATGAACTCCAGTCCTTAGCCAGTGATCTCCGTAACTGGAGTTAGAAACGGAAGGAGTCTTTTGTAACAATTAACTTGCAGCGCTATGTTATTTTCACTTTGTCTTTTTAACAAATTGGAACACAAATGAGCCACAAGAAAGAAACGGATGGAGAGGGTTAGAGAAAAAGAGAGAGAGAGAGAGAGAGTAAAGGGGAAAGGAGTAAATCCACTGAGAGAGTCGGATAAATCGTTGTTTTGGACACGGCATCCAGTCCAAGTTGTGCTCGTGGGACTATAACAGTTCAGCTCTATAGATGTTAATCCCCCAGATCAATACTGGAGGATGGGAACTCTGCACCTCTAAGCTTATGCAGGCCTGTCTGCTGCACTCTCTGTCACCCACACAGGGAATCAGAAAATAGTTTGCAGAGACCCATACGAGCAGGTTGTGTTCCGCATCATCGTCCTACTCCTCAGCCTCAGGTCATAGTAGGCGCCACAAGGCAGAGTCTGCTTTAGCATGAAAATATAGTTCACCTTAGTATGTTTTTCCACTTAACCCAAATATTCTGTGAACAATGAAAAATTGTTTTGCTTTAGAACATAAATGTGGTGATGTATTAATGTTTTCCAATTGTCTGTACTGTTGGTTCCCATATGTCCTCTATATTCTATACAGTACAATGCCAGTATGTTATTAATTGCACAAAATGTTGTAACTGCAAGTAGGAAGTGACTATCAGCTATCATTCTTGTCAGTGCTGTTTTATGTGGGTACAGCTCTGGCCAATCCTTATATGAAAGAACAGCAGAGACAGAGGGTTGTTGAAAGGGTCCTTGCAGGTGGGCCCTTAGGAGTTACTGTCATACACCATCTTTCAAATAGTAAATGAAAGTCTTGATTGCTTGAATTCCATTCTAGTGTTTCAAAGGTGAAGGGGTGTGTAATTTTCATCTGTAGAAGCAATGTAAAAGCAATGATTAGGATCCATATGAGTTTCAAAATGGCCACATTGTGACAATTATTACAGTACTGTACAAATTTATCTTGTATCACTTTGTGACAATAGTTCAAAAATGCATAAAACAAGCGTATTTTCTCTGTGCTGTAGTTCACCTAATAATTGTTTTGCTGAAATGTTGGATACATTAGTTAGGAACAGTTACATTAACTGGATTAAAGTGAAGATTGCCTTATAATGACTATTTCTGACAAAGCAAATATCCCTAAGAGAGTACCATGTCAGAAATGCCTGCTTCTTATCTCCACTTACTTGTATGAGTGGAGTACAGGTTAATTAGGACAATCATATAAATTGGTATATTTTGATTTCAGGATTTTTTGGCTACATGACCTGTGCTTAATCTGAGCCAATCTGAGCCAACACTGGATTCTCTTCTCCCAAAATCACCTGAGGAATTTGGAATATTAATAGCCTTGCTTGTAATAGGCTTGAAATCCCCTCTGGCATTTTGTAATCTTTAAACCTCTAAAGGAAGCAGATTTCCCAGGCAGTACGACAATCTTTTATCTGAGAAAAGGACAGAGAGATTCTTCACCAATAAAGGCTCAAGGACTACAGTGGCGATGTGATGTAGCGATAAATTTCACAAATGTGAAGGCAAACTTTTTTGTCATTTTTGATGTGGCAAGATTGATTCTTCTTTATTGAATGGTGCTCAAGGGAAAGCTTTCACCTACTGGGAGTGTTGCTGAAGACTCTTAGAACTTAATGCCTGTCTCCTGTTAATTAGAGTTCCAATAAGGGCCAATCTGGCCTGGCTGTGTGCTAGGACATGATTTTTTATCATTACTATACAGGTGAAAGCATAGATTCACTTATCTTTATCATTTATGGAAAATCTGATGTATTATGCTCGGTTAACAGGTTGAGCCATCCACATCTAATAAAGATCAGTCAATCTGTGCTGAATCAGTGGAGCATCAATTGGTGGAAACAACCCCGACGACTGCCATTATCTCTGCTCTTGGGCTGAGATTTGTTTCCCATAAGGTGATGTCATCTGTGAAATCCAGCCCACCTCTGGAACATCCAGCTCTAGGCAACACTTCTTGAGGAGTAGCAGCAATGGTTACCAAATTACCCACCTACCTAAGCAGCACTGAGCCAGCGTGCATTTCAGTGAGTGCATATATGCATCTGTGTGTGCATGTGCATGGCTTAAAAGGAGCACAAAATGCCTCAGCTGCGTAATGCTTATATGCACACTTGTGCTAATGCATTCACACAATGCGCATTAAGAGCTTTTTCCCAGGAGTACCACCACAATTAGTTTCTGCCCGCATTTCTGGGTGGTTAAATTTGGTACGAAAGGAATTTGTGAACTTCAAAGCTGTTGTTCAGAGTCCGTAACAAGAAAAAGCCTCTTATGAGAGATGATTGGCTTCTTGAGTTGTACGTTTTGCAGTTCTAATTCCTCTTTGTCTTGTCTTCAGATGTGGTAAGTGAACCACAGGAGAGATGAGAGAGACAGGGAGGGCTTGTCAGATTAATGTTACCCTCAGACCAGCTGCTCCAGCTCTGGGCTGCAGCTGAAGGCAGCACTCTAAGGTGTTGAAATGGAAGATGGCATAGACGTACATACAGTAAGCAATTTAGTGGTGCTGCTGTTGATTCAATCTCTTGCAAAAGATGTTCAGGCACTTGCTTTAAAGACACTTTGAAAAAGTCAAGTGATGACTGATTGACACACCATTTGTGTTTAACTTTAATGACAAAAATCTGACTTGTACAGAACCACTTGCAGAGTTTCACCCACTGACAATGTCACAACGTTGAGAATAATATGATTTGACAAACTCTGTGGCTCTGTTCTCTCTGTCTCCTATGAAGCCGAGCCACTGTAAGGCTGCTGAAGTGGAAAGGCCCCTAATGGCCTACAATCAACATTATATGCACATTAAGGTATGAAAGACGTATAAGCAGAAAGCCTGCTTTTTGACCCGCCTGCTCCGCTGTCATATTTGCCATAACATTTCACTGTTGTAAAATTTTACCATTTCCCCCTCGGAGCACAACTGCTCCAACCAATCTACCCAGCAACTTCCCTCCCAAATGCTATCAGATTATCAATGTTGTCAAAGGAATTTTTGCTGCCAGATTCCACGCAGGTAACCCATTGGGGAGTGCAAATGAAGAAAATCTTGGGCTGCGGTGATTTTATCTCCTCCCTCACAGTGTTGCAGGGTTTGATAACAAGGGCTGGCGTTGCCTGGGAGTGAGAGTGGACAAGGTTGTCACACTCTGACATGGACAGCTGTACTGACTTTCACCTGGATCAGCCATTTAATTGCATGGTATCATTAAGGAGAAAGTCATGTGACACACAGCCCACTCTGCAGCCTCATGAAGCACTGAAGTCATCTGTCATGGTGCTTCTACTCATGGCATTCGATTGCTGGCCTTTTGCTTCTGGAGTTATCAACTACTGTAGGTGTGACAGGAGCCTGGAGATATTAGTTTGGTATCACATGGCATTGATTAAAAGCTGATCCAGTCCCTGCCCGAGAGATGGGTGGTTATGATGAGTGGTTTTCTTATAACCCAACAGGGCACTGCCTGTAACATATTGCAAGGCTTTGCAAATAAGCTTGCCTTCTATGGACTGATTTTTATGCTATTATAGCTGACTTTTTCCGTATGGCTAATAGGGCTTACTGTACACTCCTCCACAGCAGTCTGTGTTATCTTTCACACCACTTGCCTTACTGCGTTTCCAGTCCACTGTCTTGTCTTTTATCTCTGTTTCTAATGTAGCTGCGCCACTGCTGTGTGGCCTCATCTGCAACAGATTTATGGAAGGGTTGCATATGTAAAATTGCTACCTACTGTAAGGAGTGCTGACAACTCCCTGTGTACATTTAGGTTACTGCAGAATTTGTTGGTAAATGCACCTCCCTGGGAGAGGGCTACTAATGAGATGTCTCTGATTTGCTTGATTTTTCGCATTAGCACTCATATTTGCATACAGAGCACAAGCAGAAGGCCAATCAGTAAATGTGGTCATACTGAATGTGTGAGAGGGAATTCTGTGGCAGCCCACTGCTTTGGCTCTTATTAATATCTCAAACAGAGCGGTTAACAGTAAGTACACCTTCAGAATGCATGCACTGAAAACAATTTGGCCTTAATGCAAAGAGTCATAGAGGCAGCACCCCTGGCTAAGAATTAATTCCAGTCCTTCCCCTCTCTGTTTGGTATGATGTGCCTTGCAAATGCCCTTTGCCAGGGTTACTTACATTACTTATGCCCTATTCAAATTACTGGAGCTCAGTGCTCAAGGACAACAGCTATCTTTCTCCTGGTAGCTGAACACTATACCCATGAGTCCACACCTCGTACCAGCACTCCACGCTGCTGACCTCAACCAGGTCCCAGAGGACACGAGAGGGGAACCCAAGTTTTACATGATACACTGACCTGAAAATGAGTATGCACTCTGTGTAGAGTCTGCCCTCTGGAAACCTACTAGGGACCACATTGGGGTGCTCAGACACTGTATGTGGTTACATAGGTTAACATTATTTATATGCTTAGCAGAAGCCCAAAGCAATTCAGCATATGGCTTACATTTTACACACTGTCCGTTTAAGGGGTGGATAGTCACTGCAGTGATTCTAGACATGTGTTTCAACATTCATGCAATAACCCTTTCCCTGTTGCCTTGCAGTGGCACTAACCCCGGCAAAGTGAAATTTTTCCTAGTGAAATACTATCTGCACACAGGTATAAAAATGTTTATTAATGGTGGTTTGCAATTTTAACCAGGTGGATTTCTAGGTATACCCTAAGGATCTGAATCAGATGAGACATGAGGGGGAGTGTAAAGGAAGAGAGGATGATGGAAATGCGTTAGAACACTGGGGGAGGGCAGACTGGCAGGCTGAGAGGCTGCTCTAAATGACTTAGAGTGTAAAGAGAACAGGGGGTGAGCGGGAATGAACAGGACCGAACGGGCCGCTCTTCTGGGGCCCGAAAGCGCTGATCCAGCGAGCGCTCAGCGAGCTGCACTGGCCAGCGCCTGTCATTCTTTATTCCTGCCCTGGTGTAAATTGATCACGCTGGAAGCGTAGCGAAATGGATCTGGGCTCTCCGGAAGCCATGCCCCCCCATCAAACCCCCCAGCCCCAAACCCCCTCCTCTTCATCTGTTGGCAACTAATTGCTGTGTGGATGTAGGAATACTGCATTCTTAACCGGATGCTCTTACATCCTTCAGAGCCCTAACTCGCTCCCTGCTTTGTGTGCAGAGAAGCAAGGCCCTCGAAAGGGCATACAGCTTAAAGAAAACTGCGCCCCATTCTTACGTCGAGCTGGGTCTATTGTGTTAGCGTGCAGGGGCTTCCGTTTGGCTCGAGGGCTCTCTGCCTCAAAGCCTCCCCAAAAATACCAAGCAAGCTCAGCTACTGCCTCATAAAGCAGGCACTCTGCAGAGGAGCTGCACCCCGGCAGATCACAGGGACCTTGGCGGGCTACTTTTAGGTCTGCAGTTTCTCCCTCCCAATCTGCCTGCACAGCCTGAAGCGTAACTGGGCGAGCTTGCTTGCAAACCTATTGCGTTTCAGCTCTACAGAGCACAAGCACTCGGCTTCAAGGTTTCCTCATACCTTTAGCCTTTCTCAGCGCATCTATGCACAGAGGGGAATCGTCCAGGAACACGCCGCTCTCAGCTCTGTTCTGTTATTGTGAGCCATTACACGCAAATGAAAAACGTGACTCCCTGGATAACAGGCGGCAGTGTGGCGCGGTGGTAAGGAGTAGGACTCGTAACTGAAAGGTGGCCAGTTTCACTCGCTGCTGGGCCACTGTTGTTGTACCCTGGGGCAAGGTACTTAACCCAAAATTGCTCAGTAAATATCCAGCTGTATAAATGGATAATATGTGAAATTGTAATGTATGTAAATCTGGTCATAGCTAAATGACAATAATGTTACATAATGTAATGCAATGTGAGGATGGAGCTGGAGTACACTCCAGTGCCGGTTCAGATCCGTGATGAGCCTCTGATCTACAGTGTGGGTGGAGGGGGTATTGTCTTGGGGCAAAAGCGAAGGTGGCGTCAGTGTGTGCTGGGCAGTTTGTCACCCGTTGTATTGCGGTGTCAGAAAAAACACCAGCCTGTCTGTTTGTGCAGGGGAATAACAGCGACAGGCTGATCTTAAAGGAGCTATCCCATCATGCCTCACTCAAGCAGGCAAAGGTGCCATCATCAGCATCTAAAAATGACCGACTTCATAAAGTGCGTTGACAGAGCAGGCGGCACGGGTGACCAGGAGGTTGTGTTCAGCAAGATGTCATACGTTTGGGCTGACGTGCTCCCTTTTTCCCGGGAGGAGCTGTGGGGACAGCGGGCTGCGGCTGGAGTCTCGGGTTTCTGTGCTTGCGTGAGTCTGTGTGCAGTGTCACTTTGTCAGCATCTGTAGTGACCCCCGTGGGGCTATTTTTGGCATTCAGAACTGCCATGCTAACCCAACACATTTTTAACAAAGCTGCGCATTTGTGCCACAGCAGGTAACTGGAACCAAGGGAGTGTTCACCAAGGACAATAGATCAATACAGAAAGACTTTCAGTTCCAGACTCCTCCAGGAAAGCACTCAAATACATGCTGGGAGCCATGAAATAATATCATTATGACCACTTTGCTCCTGGCTAAAGACATGTTCATCTCAATGGGTCAAAAATGACATCTCTATTTGAACAAAATGCACCTTTCAGATCCTTTCAAAAACTTCCAAGATGATACAGAAGAGCAGTTTCTCACAATGTCAGTTTGCAAGACGGTTTCCTTTTTGTGAACATGCTATGATGGCCTCCATGCGCTTCTCTGTCGCCCCCTACAGGAGAGGAGGGCTCTGAGTCTCACGCGGAGACGCCGGCCAGCGAGGCCACCGAGGAGCGCTCGCAGTTCCAGTCGTGCGCCAGCACGGCGCTGAAGGTGCTGGGAGGGCTGCTGGTGGTCCTGTTCGTCTCCTCCTCCTGGGTGGGCACCACACAGGTGGTGCAGCTCACCTTCCAGTCCTTCTCCTGCCCCTTCTTCATCACCTGGTTCAGCACCAACTGGAACATCCTCTTCTTCCCCCTCTACTACTCCGGCCACCTGGTCACCACGCGGGAGAAGCAGACGCCCATCCAGAAATTCAGGTCCGATCCCCACGCCGGGTCCCTCCCTCTTCCCCTCCACCTCCGATCTGCAAGTGTTAGGGGAATGGGTGTGAACACGCATCTCAAAAGCGAGACGATTTTTCTTTGAAAGCAGTCACGAAGATTAAATATGCATGCGCCGTCTGTGCATTTGATCTGAAGCAGCGTATCCACTTAGTGCCAGGACAGCCGTAATATAAATGACACATACCTGCCTTCATTATAGGCCGCAGTCAGGCGCTCCGATGCAGGTATTGAGCATGAGGAAGAGAAATGGTCAGTGCGACTGTAAATCTGTGTAGGCCTGAGCTGAGGAATCACCCTGTGTGGCAGCGCTTAATTGAGATGAACGCACATGCCCACACACCGCCCTCTCTGTCTCTCTCCCTCACACGCTCTCCCCCCGGCCTGTGCTCTGCAGGGAGTGCAGCCGCATATTCGGGGAGGACGGGCTCACGCTGAAGCTGCTCCTGAAGAGGACGGCGCCCTTCTCCATCCTGTGGACTCTGACCAACTACCTGTACCTGCTGGCCCTGCGTAAGCTGACTGCCACCGACGTCTCCGCCCTCTACTGCTGCCACAAAGCCTTTGTCTTCCTGCTGTCCTGGATCGTCCTCAAGGACCGCTTCATGGGAGTTCGGGTCAGTAGGCGGTTCAATCTCAACAATGGGGTGGGGGACAGGATGTGCTGGTCCTCCAGAGCCGCAGGGCATTCTGGGTACTGTTTCCTCAACTAAATACTCGATTGTTTGCACTGGGTAATTCTGACCACTATTATAAACTGTGCCCTTGTAAAGCTGCTCCCCTCATCCACATGGGCCATCACCACAATGCCCATGACTGTGACTGAATATGCCTGAAGTTTAGGGTATTTTGCCCAAATCATTTTCTGTAAGGTTAAGAGCTGTAAGCCCAGTGAATTGGTGGTGTTGGTTATGGAGGAGGGTTGTCAGGGTGATATGAGGGTTGGTGTGGTGCTGAACAACCGAAGAGGAAATCGTAATCAGAAGGAGTGCATTTCCTGTTCTCTGGCTCCGCCCTCTGCAGATTGTGGCTGCAATCATGGCCATCACAGGCATTGTGATGATGGCCTACGCGGACGGCTTCCATGGAGACTCCATCATAGGTGTGGCCCTGGCTGTGGGCTCCGCCTCCACATCAGCCCTCTATAAGGTGAGTCTGTATGTTAGCTTTACAGTCATCTAAATGCACAACATTACATCATTACTCATTTACCATAGCTCACGCTCACGCTCAGGCTAAAGATCAAGATTCCCCATAATTAGATGGCTTATCTGTCTCTTCTTATGTTTGCAAATATCAATAAAATAGCATAAACCCGTTGCGTCAAATGTCTGTACACTGAACTTTTTACAGGAATGTGCAGTGGTTTTGGGTTTACCTTGCATGCTGTGTAAACGTCTGTGCTCAGGTGCTCTTTAAGATGTTCCTCGGCAGTGCCAACCTGGGCGAGGCGGCACACTTCTTCTCCACGCTGGGCTTCTTCAACCTAATCTTCATCTCCTGTGTGCCCCTCATCCTCTACTTCACCAAGGTTGAGCACTGGGGCTCGCTGTCCGCGCTGCCCTGGGGCTACCTGTGTGGCGTGGCTGGACTCTGGCTGGGTGAGTGGACGCACACACACGTAAGCATACACACTCTGAGACAGACGTACATGCACACACACACACACACACACACACTGAGACATAGAAAGACACACACATACACACACACACGTAAGCATACACGCTCTGAGACAGACGTACACACACACACACACACACACACACACACACACACAGACACTGAGACATAGAAAGACACACACATACACACACACATGCAAGCATACATACTCATAGACATACACACAAAAAGATGTAAATACACACAGGTAGTTCCAAGCTGGGGGCACAGTGAAATCATCACTATCAGGGCCAAGCAGAAGGAGGAGGTATGGCTCTACCTCTCGACTCTCAATCTCCCAAGTGGCTCAGAGAGTTAAGCTTGGTCCAATTTCAGACTAAGCCCTATGGCCTGGGTTTGAACCCGGCTGCGTCATCTGTATACAGTGACCAACAGTCAACTGGGGCAGGGGGCCCCTTTTTGCTCCATTCTTGGCACCCTGAGACTCGTTCAGACACCTAATAGTTGCTTAGACAACGTTGGGGAGACCTGCCTCCCAGTGCATGCTGGACCTTGTAGTGTGGCAGATAATTGTTGTAGGCATGCATATTCATTGGAGGATTGTATTAGCCTCACCCTGCTCTCCTACACAAGTGCAGAGGCTTTCAAGGTGGGGAGTCCTATGTAAGGCAATTGTAATATGTTCCAAATAAAAAAAGCATAACTGTAAAGAACCTCTCTCTCGTCTCTGCAGCTTTCAACATCCTGGTCAACGTGGGAGTGGTGCTCACCTACCCCATCCTCATCTCCATCGGGACGCTCCTCAGTGTGCCAGGCAATGCAGGTGTGTGAGTGTGAGTGTGAGTGTGTGTGTATGTGTGTGTGTGTCTCTATGCACTGGATCACAGGCGAGGTGTGTGGAAGAGCTCTGTGTGCGCGTGCGAGCCGAAGTGACGAGCGAAGGCCGAGCGTGTCCCCACGTCAGCGCTTCGGGCCCCTGCATCCACACAGAGGCAGCAATGCGATTACACAGCAGGTCTGCCGCCCTGCACCATCGCCCCGTCTCTCCCTCCCCTCTCCCTCCCTCGCCTCGCAACTCGATCGCCCGCCCGCTATCACCAACACAGCACCTATCGGTTTCTAAGGGAGGATCGAGTTGCTAAGGCGATGTTGAGCACCTGCTTTTTTTTCCCCCTGTAAGAAAGTGTATCAAGGTCAGTAGGTTGCGCACACTCGTCAGTGTGTCTGGCCTCTGGAGGGGAGCAAGAGGCCCACTTGTGTTGATTGTCAGGACACGGGGGCAGGATGCGCCAGTCCTCCAGAGCCGCAGTGCCTTCTGGGTACCGTTTCCTCCAATAATTAACTCAATCGCTTGTGC
Organism: Megalops atlanticus; assembly: GCA_019176425.1. Classification (NCBI taxonomy): domain Eukaryota; kingdom Metazoa; phylum Chordata; class Actinopteri; order Elopiformes; family Megalopidae; genus Megalops; species Megalops atlanticus. The sequence continues at coordinate 32,474,303 of CM032887.1, forward strand.
GGCTTAATTCTCAACACTATTATATTACAAATCGCACCATTATGAAGCCGCTCCTGTCGACCAGTTATGCCTGAATACAACTGCAGTTTAAGATGTTGTATTTTGTGTTTCACTCACCATTTTGGAGCTTACACAAAGACACAGCTAAGAATAATGAGATGAAAATTCAAGAGAACCTTCGTACTGTAAAACCACTGACTTCACATCGCTTTTTTTACAGACCTGAGGTTAGCTCATTTTTGTGTAGATCACACAGTGGGAGATGAAGTGCAGTGCCTGAGGTTGTGGGGTATGTTAAATTAGGCCTGGATTTCTCCCTCCACCAGCACACCTCAGCTGCCCTCAGTTAATCCATTTTTGCTGAAAGGTTTTGAGTTTCCCCATTGCATGGACCATTTGCTTATACACACTCATTTAGTGTTTTAGCATTAGAATTGATTTTCTTTTCGGGCTCAAACGGTACTGATTTCTGAACATTCATAAATTTGTGTCATAGGTTTAATTTGACTTCTTTCTATAGTAATAAATGGTATTGATTTTATTTTATGAACAGTGGCTCCACTGGATACTCAGCAAAAAAAAAGTATCTCAATTTCATTCTGTCAAAACACTTACATTAGTCTGTAAATGGAAGTTAATACAACATTTGTTTAAACATTAAACACAGATGACCCATGCCTTTGTATTCTCTCACCTAGATTATTGCAATGCACTCTTTACTGGATTACCTAAAAAAACTATTACAAACTTGTACAAAATGCAGCAGCCAGAATTTTAACAAAAACCAGGAAAAGAGAACATATTGCACCAGTTCTAGCCTCATTGCACTGGCTTCCTGTAACGTTGAGGATAGATTTTAAAATTCTTTTACTTGTTTATAAGGCCCTAAATGGTTTAGCACCTTCATACCTCTGTGATTGCTTGTCTAAGTATGTTCCAAACCGTTCCCTTAGGTCGTCTAGTGCTGGATTGCTCAATGTCCCAAAAATGAATTATAAAAAGTATGGTGAAGCAGCTTTCTGTTGTTATGCACCAAAGGTTTGGAACAAACTCCCATTACAAATAAGAATAGCAACCTCTGTTGATAGTTTTAAGAAACAGCTCAAAACCCATTTTTATGATCTTGCTTTCAATTAGTTCCACACCATTTACATTATTTCATGTTTCTTTTATATTTCTTCTACTTGTTTTATATTTTTTGTACTTGTCTCATGCTCTTTATATCTTAGGATTGTATTTATCATTATAAATTTTTTTTATTACTATTATTGTCTTATCTTTTTAAAAATCTTTTTAGGACTTTATTGTTTCATTGTTTTTATTTTCCTTTGTACATTATGATTTTTATTGTTTCTCTTGTAAAGCACTTTGAGCTGCATTCCATGATATGAAAGGTGCTATATAAATAAAGTTTATTATTATTATTATTATTATTATTATTATCAAACAAGCACAATTTAATTTTAAGATCCATATCATCCAAGTCATCTACGGTTGTAAAGTTATCTAAAATAATTTTTGAAGCAGTCAGAAGTCTGCAGTATACTGTTCATCTAGCAACCTAAATTTTTAATTTTTTTGCATGTGACCATGACAGGATCAGCAATTTGCTTTAAGGCCTGTTTAAATAAGTGGAAAAAGTAATTGGGAATCTGAATGGATTTTGTCTCCAGTGCTTGGAGAAAATTGAGACAGAAATCTGTAACACACAACCACACTGTGCTGATCAGTCAACAGTAAAAGCTGCTCTTTGATATTCTGAAGAATCACTGTGGAACTTTGTCACAGTAGTTCAGTTCATTGTTCAATACATTTGAAACCGTTGAAAGTAAGTTATTCTACCATTAGCAACTGCTTCAGGTTACTTTAGCTCTGGTTTCAAACTGCTCCAACTCTCTGTTCTGCCCTCAGCAACACTGATCTCTGATCAGCAGCTCCTCCCTACATGCTGTCAGATACCAGTGTTACTAAGCAAGGAGAAAAGCAGTGGTTTGGAGTGCCGGCCAGTCACACTGCAGTCCGATTGTGACTGTGGTCACAGTGCAGATGCTTGTCCCTGACCCGCATGTCTCTCAGAGCAGACACAGTGATTGCTAATGCTGGGCTGCCCTGTCGCCCCCACAGCCGTGGACGTGCTGAAGCACGAGGTGATCTTCAGCGTGGTGCGCCTGGCCGCCACCTGCATCATCTGCCTGGGCTTCCTGCTGCTGCTGCTGCCCGAGGAGTGGGACTCCGTCACGCTGCGCTTCCTGGCCGCCTTCGCCGACAAGAAGGGGGAGGAGCACGGGGAGGAGCTGACCGAGTCCAGTGTGCACACGCGCAGCCGCAGCCGGGCCAACGGCACCGTGTCCATCCCTCTGGCATGACGACCTGTGCTCCCATTACCCCCCCCCCCCCCCCCCGCCCTCCCATCCCACGTACCCACCCCCGCACGCCTCCCCCACCCCCGTCCCAAACCCTGATGAGGGACGGGAAGACTTCCAGTCCTGCACACAGCCAGGGTGGAGATTAGGAAAAAAAAAAACAGGAGGTAGTGCTGGGAATGTGAACAGCGGAGAGGCCATGAGACATCTGCTGTCCCTTCCTTCAAGAACTTTTCAGCACATCAATGACCCTGAGGTGGGCTGTGATTGGTTCTTGACTGCTTTTGTTGAAAAGGAAGGTGGTATTTGTTTTATGTCCTTCCTGGCCACGCCCATGTCTCCCTTTGCACGCCCCTGTCCATGACCTGAACCCCCATCTCCCCATCCTGCACTTGGACTGTATTCTGTGAATATAAGTACTGATAGGGCCAGTCTGGCTCAGTCTTATCTCTATTAATTGAACGCATTCAGAAATACATCAATAAGGAACAGAGACTATTTACATTTTTTTCTTCTTAGTATTATATACAGGAATGGGTGTAAAATATATTATGCTTAATAAACATGTTCTATCTCTTTTTTAATAAAAGGAAAATTTAAGCATTCCACTGAGGTTGTTTGCATCTTTTTTTGTATTTTGTAAGGACAGACATCCCTTCTTTCCTGTTCCATTTGATATGTGTATTGAGGCCCTTCCAAACATGACTGCAAACTGTTGACCATCAGATGCATTACTCAATGTTGTGTATGAAGGTGAAATCAGTGCAGGGAATTACAGGCAACATCACACTACCTCAGTGGTTAGTGCCCAAGCAAAGGTATGCACACAACGCTTGAGAAGGAGATTTAGCCTAACTGCCATCACCATTACCTGTTTGCATTGATCCACTGTACTGTGAGCAGCTGAGTGGTGCGTAGCTAGCGCTGTTGTTGGAGTGGAGCACACGGTTGCCTTTGAAACAGCTGCTGTCGGCCTCCGCGGCGGATGCAGCGGGACGTGCTGTTGGACGCTGGCAGAGCTTGTGAAGCTCCCCTCCACACGGCTCTCTCTGATCTTCCCCCCTGCACAAACACTGCACCGGCTAAATGAGACAGCTGGGGACTGGCGGCTGCTTCATGTTTATATGTATAAAGCTCGGCCTGGTCTTGATTGTTATGAAACTCGACGCTGTGATCAGAACTCCTGGACCTCGCTTTGACAAAAAGCCCCAGCTTTAGCGCTGAGTCACACAGGGGTGTGCTGTAAAGCCAGGAGCTGCGGAGAGAGGAAAACTAGACTGCCTTCAACTCTGAAGCTGCAGAATATAGGCGGGGGTGGTCAGAAAGAATCAGCCTGCATGTACAGAGTGATGATTTAAATTCTTGCAGGGCATGCAGTGTGTACTTTTCTGTTTTTTCTTTAAACAGGTCAATTAACCCAATCCAATTATATATTCAGTTTGGCACGTTTTACATTTTTGACAAGGATAAGTCACACCTGTGGACCATTGGTAGTGGTGAAATTACCACAGTGCATTTTGGGAAGTACATAGGTGTAAAACACATGTAGCCAATCAAGTAATATTAAGATAGTATGGACTTCATGCACCAGAGTTGTACCGTATTTTCCTAAAGGTGACAAGAGATTATACTGGTGGTGGCGCAACTGTAATGGAGGCAGTCTACAGTCCATATTGATACTGAATCTCATGGCCCTCCTGGACCTTATTTATGTCCGCCTGATCCCAGTGTGTGCTGAGCCTCCTGTTTTACAGGCTGCATTCTGCTGTTCCTTGGGTCAGGGCTTTATTATTTGAATAGTTTAAACTGTGATGGGAAAGAAGTGTGTACTGGGATTTTGCAGCTGGTGAGTGGTCATATCATAGTTAAAATGTGAAAACTCAGTGGCTCAACAGTGAGGCTTTAGTTATTGGTACACCCAGAACCTTTTCTGACAGAGGGTGATGAGACTATCTGCAACAAATGCCAAAACGTAACCCAACAAACACCACCAACTGACTTGTGATTTTATTGTCTTGACACATTGTATTGTGTTTTTATTATTTTGGCACACAGATGCTTTATGCCCACAGAGGCCCGCACACCCGCCTGCACGCACGCGCGCACGAACACACACACAGAGTGTGTGACAGCCCGTCCCAAATGACCAGTGCGACTGCTCGCTGTAATGAGTGCTGTGCTGAGAGATGTGCTTTCTAATGAGGCGTTTGCTGAAACGACAGATTTTGAGACTTGCTGCTCCATTAAACCAGGGGAGTAGGAGAACAGGGGAGTATGGGAGGGAGAGATGTTTTTGTTGAAGAGGCATACAGTACGTGGGGGCTGGGGGCATTAAATTTTTCATTACTTCCTCATGCCAACTGACGCGGCTGCTCTGTGAAAGAGAGGTAGCACTCCATCTGTGGATGTCACATTTTTTTCAGTGTCATTCTGAAGAAGACATGTATCATGTTTATACCTTTGGGGCATTCACGGTGTGAGTCCCTTGAGAGGAGCTTCACTTACCTTTCTGAAAATGTTCAATACCACAAACGACATACCATAAATATGATTGTTGAAAATTAGGCTTATTGTGAAGGGCTTACTGTGGAGGTTGCTCTGGATAAGAGTTTCTACTAAATTACATTATTGGCATTTAGCAGACACTTTTATCCAGAATGACTTACATAGGCTACACTTTTTTGTTTTACAATGTTACCTATTTATACAGCTGGATATTTACTGAGGCAATTATTGAGTTAAGTACCTTGCCCAAGGGTACAACAGTAGTGCCCCAGCAGGGAATCAAACCGGCAACCTTTTGGTCACGAGTCCTGCTCCTTAACCACTATGCTACACTGCTAAATTACAATAATGTAACATAATAAGCTTGGATGCACGCACCTCATGTGAACAACTAGCCTTCATCTTCGCATTGTATTCAATCCAGATCAGGATCCCTAACCTAGCCCTAATAAAGTTAAACAGACTTGGGCCCCTTCGCGTGATCTTGGTTTGATCCAATCACAATTATGTCACTAAGCCATCAACTCAAGCTCCTCTGTCCAGTGAAATATAGAGGCCGGTTCTAGTTTTTGATCATTTCATTACATTACATTACATTACATTGCAATCAGTGTATCCATCCAAGTTATATGAGCAATAGTGTCAAACCAGGTTAACAACCCTTCTAGAACAGCATGTCCAACACCATTCAAGCACTACCACAAGTTAACTTGTGCTAATCTGAAACTATGGTAAATATATAAGTGCATACACAACCATATATCTCAATGGCACCAAATTACAATATCCATACCACATAGTACAAGTAAATAAGCAGCAAATAATACTAGTAGAGTCATCCTGTCTACTCTGGCCATCGAGAGCAATAGTATCTGACGTGATCTGTCTACACAGTAAGGCTTCCTGCTTTAAACTTAGCTCCAACAAGTGACAGTACAGCGGGCACAGTGCAAATGTGCCTGATGTACACTTCTTCCTGCTTCTGTCATTTATCAAACTAAACTCCCTGCACACATGCCTGGGCAGTCAGCAGAGAGCTAAAAAAAATTTAGCAGTCATTCAATCGTTAACTCCAAGTTAGACAGTAACCTATGGGGACAGTGTTGCCATAGAAACTCTGCTCATTGGGGTGAAGAAGAGAAACTGTTAAAAAAGGAGGGAGGGGGCACATACCTGCTTCACTAACTAAAACTATAAATGTCTTTAATTATCCTCTGCGCTGACAGTCAAACAGTACTGAGAGAAAGAGCTGGACTACAGTGGGGACAGGCAGGACGCAGGACAGACAAACACAGGGACAGCCAGACACAGTATGCACCAGAGCCAGTCTGAACTGGCATATGCTCCTCATCCCTGGTTACTGACTAACTTAAGGTCCTACAATCAACAGCCACCAAACCCTCGCCAGTCTCATCACCAACTGAAGAGAAAGAGAGAGACACAGGGACAAACGGTCTCCACGTGGGAAGGTTCTGCTCACAAGCCTAGTGGGAGAGGAGCTTTGGGATCTGCGAGAGAGGTCAAACCCAAACGAGAGCAGGATAAAATGCACCTAAGGATCAGCAGGGGTTTCTGGGAACTCATGGAGATCAATGTGACGGTGTAGTTGCGATGGATTGCATTTACCACTCCACTCAAGTTTTTTTCTTCTTGACAGACATCTAAGACTAGTGGCTGAAAGCAACCTATAGTAACAGAAAGTGTGGGCTTGCAGCTTGAGTGAAAAGCTGTCCATACCCACCTCCCACCCAGGGATTTCAAGGACATATTCACAGTCATTTCTCCAGAGAGATTGTGGGACATGGGCTCCAGCAACACCAGGCCAAAGCTGACTCAGGTGGTGCCATCCCACAGTCCAGTGGAGAAGAGGGGCAGCCAAACAACCTCTCACTGGACCACAGAGCCTCTCCAGAATTCCCTGGAGGAGGAGCAAGAGAGTCTGGGAAGGAGGAGGACCCAGCTACCTCCTTTGAGACAGGAAGTGCCACTGACCTTCTCCCCGTTCACCTCAGGTAGGTCTGTGTTCCATCTCAGAGTGAGAGCATTGGCTCTCCACTCTTACACATTTCACTCCTGTTCTGGATCTGAGTCTGGGGCGGTTTTCAAACTTAGTTCAAGGTTAAGCTATTGCCATTGTTTTCATAAATTGGCAGGGTGTCCAAGAAGAACAAATGGTAATACTCTCAATTCAAGGTGTCTGTTCCATTACATAACTATACTGCCTGTGTGTGTGTCATCCTTTCAGTTTTACTTAAATTGGCAACTGAGGCATATTTTGTTCTCCTGATGAAAACTATTATGTTGGCCAAGATGCAAAATGGCAAAACAGATGGACAGTGAACAGCTAATACACAAGTTTTCCCTGATGAAAAATGATCATGAATGCTTCCAGAATCTCAGGGAAGGAGATAGAGAGGGGGAAAGGGGTCCACCCTCCACAGGACATAACCACTCCCATGTAGCTATGCTTCTGGGGAATGGTCAGGCGTACCAGAGTTATCCAATCATGTCTGTGTGTCTGCCTTTTCATCAGTCTGTCTGTGTGTTGTTGCCTGCAGACTCCCTCTCTCACAGTCACAGTGCTGATGTGGGCCACAGCATCATTCAGTCCCACCCGCCCCGGAGGCCACAGGTCTGCACCCTGGACAGAGTGCGCAGTAATGCATAGGCAACTGCGACTGACATCTGGCTCTGATTGTTCCACTCCTGTTGGGCTGGTACCAGGAGCCCCATCCATGTCATTTCATCTCCCCATCCATTACTTGCTTTGATGTCTGATGTCTGTTGTTGTTTGCACAAAATAAACTAAGCATAGTATAAGATGTTAGCTAATGGGGATGTGCTATGCGATTGTAAAACATGGTTCCTTTGACCTCTGGTGACCTCCCATCATTCCCTTCTCTCATCAGGCTCTGGAGCTGCTGGCCCCTCCTATGGCTGGAATTCCGCTCAAGGGAGCCTCCAGTTGCAAGGTCCTGCTACAGAATCTCAGCCTCCTCATTCTGACAGTTACCCAGCACTCTTAGAATGACAGCATGTGCTGTTCATGAACACTTAATGCACTCTTGACCTGCAGTATTCATTGGTTTTGTTTGATGTGCTTCCTCTAGGGCACAGGGCGGAAAGGTGGGTCTGCCCACCACTCTTTTACCCCCATCCAGGGGGGGTGCTGTGGCACAGGCAGTCTTCTACAGGTACATGAACCAGGCAGGCTTTAGACCCAACCTACATAGCATGCTTTCATCCTCATGCTTTGACCAGGCTGCAGGTTTTTAAATAGACATTGTCATCAGCTTCTTTTCTATTCCATGAGGTGGTTGTTCAAGGATACACTATTCTTATTAACATCCACAAATCTCTATGAAATGCCTCCTGTGCGAGGTATGACTCAGGAGTGAGTCAGCACCTTAGTTTAACAGTGTGGATGTCAACTTATCAAAGAACGATATTGTCCTTATAGGAAGCCTGACAGAGGAGTATATCTACAACTTGCTTTGTGTCTGATTAATCAACGAGCAAGCCCTTGCCAGTGGGAAGAACTGACCTGAGAAATTAGAGGTTATGCCTTCTTTTCCCGAAACGTTATAAATTAACCAGATGATGTCATCTTTAGTGCTGAGAATTTTGGGTTTGTTCTGGAGCACTGTGCGTGCGAAGTGTCCCCGATACGTGAGCAGCACTGCTGCTTCAGACCCTCACTGTCACAGAGGCGTTGAGCGAGCGGCGCGTGCCGACGAGGGCGGGGACGGCGCGTGGGGGCGTTTCTGGCGGGCCGGGGCGCGGCCGCGCTGCCTGCGTTTGCGTGGGAGAGACAGCTGGTGAGCGCCGCGCCCCGGCACAGCCGCCCCGCTGGGGCCGATTACTGCGCCGGCAGCCTGGAAAGAGGGGCGGGCTGCAGCCGCACTGGGGACCCCTTCTCGGTGCACGGGGAGTGGGCGCAGCTCTCCTGTCTCATCCGCAGACACCCCGACAAAACAGTGGCCGACATGTCCGCATGCTCACTTTTAAAGAGCTAAATGTAAAGAAGTGACGAAGTGATGTCTGCATCTGAGGAATGTCAGGCAGTTCTACATGGCGTTCTCCTGACCTCCACACCCTATGATCCCAGATTAAGTAACATTTGTTGCTCTTACATGTATGCTGTATCCATCTACACCAGAAGTAGGAACTGCGGTATGTGATGTCTTTTTGCTTTGTTAATTTACAATGTCAGAGGAAGAACTAGGCTTCTGCAAAACAATGTGTTCTCAGTAATTTAGGAGCTACTGTAACCATTTGAGGTCAATCTTTGATAATATTACCATTTGATGGTAGACACCTAATGGTGTCTTGTCTTGTGTTCCACTGAAAAAATTGTCTTAATAATACGGATTTATTTACCTCAAAGTGAAACATTGTGGTTGTGGATGTGCAAGTGCGTAACCAGAATAAATCATAAGCCTAGCATCTTTGGTAGCAGTGAGATACTTAGGTAGAAATACAGTACACAGTCTGCCTGTACCTACTGTACAACCACAGCCATCAGCATAACATTCTTACTATTTAAAGTAAAAATGTTTTGCTGATTGGTTCTACACTCACCGTTTAGATGATACTTAAAACCCAGGCGCCGTGATACATTTAGGCGCACCCTTCCCTCTCTCTCTCTGCTTTGTCTTTGATTGGTACATGGCCTTATCACGCTACAGTGCTTTCATGAGGATAATTCCTTCAGCCTGGTCTTTAGGCCACATGGGAAATGAAAATGACAACAGCGATTTGAAAAGTCAGGTCTGGAGAGAATATGCTGCATTTGGGGTTACACTGCGCACAAGAGTAACTAGTCTCTCAGTCTTCAAATCCCCCCTCCTCATACACACACAGTCACTTAGCCGAAAGGCTATTCCAGTGCACAGCTATCTTATATTTATGCAAATGTTCATGCTCCATGCTCTCTCAAGCACCTCTCTGGAAAGAAAATATTAGATCATGATCATAACTAATTCAGCTCTGTGAAAAACCCTTAACATCCCTGTTCAGTGATTTCATTATTATGGTAGTGTTGTAATGAGGAGCAACAAAATTATTAATCAGATAGTTTAAATTCACAAGAGATTTTGAGATATGCCAGAAAACCGTGTCATAAACCACAAGGCCTGAGATTCATAATTCTCATTATTATGAGCATTAATAGGAGCTGCATAAGCATGTCCATTATTCCATTTTGTCCACATCAGTGGAAGTGGCTTTGTGTAAACTGGAACACTGTTCATGACTCCTATGCGCAATTTACATCACTCTATATCCATGTACAGCATTGGTTGCTAAAACCAATATCATTTTTATAGTCATTTTTCTTTAACTGAAAAATGAAAAAAGAAGCCATTGCATCCATGTTTACTCATGTCATTAACCTGGAAAAAGAAAAATATTTGTCAATGCAGGTGTGGTTTCTCTTTGTGCTGACTAGTAATTATGGCCTCCCAAAGCTGCAATTCTCAAGGTTTTGTTGATGTCTTTTAATGAGCAGTTTACTGGTACCTGTATCTTATATGGAAATAAGTTAAAATTCCCAATCTGACAGTGACGTTAGTTGCTAAGGTGATGATTAAGATCTGCCTTACAATGAGAGGCAGGAACCAAATAGCCCACAAGGACTGCAGCTGCTGTAAGTCCAGAAACATGTACTTACTTTGTGTGTGTGTGTGTGTGTGTGTGTGTGTGTTTGGGGTGGGGTTAGGGAGGGGTCCTGGAGGCGCAGGCGGTCCTCGGTCGGCAGGCCCACAGCCAGCGGCGGGCGCACCGGCGGCGGGTCCGGGACCTGCAGGAGCAGAGGGAGCGGTGGAGGCAGGCCAGGATGGTCTTCACAGGCAGCGGTGAGGCCAGGCGGCGTTCTCGCCTTACCGCCTGAACGTGCACTGCCTCACTGGTGCCAGAGGTCTGGCAGGCTCACGCTCGCTGGAAATGACCAGCAGCCTTAGAGCTTGCAGACCCAACATCCACCTGAAGATAAGCTGTAAAACTGCAAGCCATGTAAATCACTCTAGCTCTTAAGCAGGTCATCATGTCAGCAATAATAATAAACTCATTAATGAGGTGGTTACGTTTTTCAATGGAGTATCTTCCAGAACTAGGACTAGGTACCTGCCTTAGGCCTTTCTACCTTACAATGATTTGTATGAATAGACCTGACAATAAAATTAATACTACAGTTAGTACAGGATGTGCAGGTTGTGATGCCAAAAATCATTTACACTCTTGATGCCAAAATCATTTATGAAATATTGCTGTTAATGGATGGGCATGTCTGAAACCAAATCCTCTCATTCCATTTATCAGCTGAAGCAGGGGCTGATGGGAAGGAGTCCCAGCGGGTGCAGCTGGTGAAGAGGCCTGCAGAAAGAGACATATTCTGGGATGTTTCCAGCATGGATGGCCTTGACTTCAGAGACTCGCCCCCTCTGAGTCCCAGGCCTCCGGAATGGGACAGGGGAGATCCCTCCAGCAGGGTCGCATGTATCTGGTGACAAGGGGCCCCCTTGGGGGAGCTGGGGCAGAGCAGCTCTGGATTTTCCTACCGGGAGAAACCCGCCACCCCCGCAACTGAAATGCCAGGGGAAACTGATCAATACCCCAAGCCAAGCACACAGGCCCCTGGGAAAAGACTACTGTGGATGCTAGGGTGGGAGGGGCAAGAACTGGCAGGACAGAGTCCCCCATGTCTGTCAGGGAACAGGGAGGACACAACTGGCTGGTGCATGAGAACTGAATGGGCAAGCTCCACCCACCAGGAGGAAAGAACGAATGAGGGCAGGGATGGGACCTCCAAAGCAGGGCAAGACTGGGAGTTTAGCCCTCATGCTGGGGAGGGACGGAGACAAAGAGGCCGGCTCACCAGGACCAAGCTGGAGCTCATCCCCTCGTTCCAGAGCCAGCTGGACTGGGACCTTGAGATATGACAAGGCCGGTGTCTTTTTTCACTGGGGAAGAAAAGGACAACCCCATCTGAAGGGTTTCTAATGTATCCCTGTCTTCATAAGCTCTACAAGATGATTCTTAAGCACTTGTGAATTCATACCAATATGACACCTGAAAACCTCTTAGGGTTAGCGTTTCCCTGTAATAATTTGTCATAAACAGATAATCTTAATAGTGCAAGGTCTACAACGATGATGTAAAATACAGCTTACATTAAATGTAACAAATCAAAGAGGTGTTTCATCCATGTTTAGAAAAAAAACTAAATTATTACGTTGGTTTGGTTTAGACAGTATTTCAATAAAAGATGAGTTGATGTGCTCTGAGCTTAAAATACTCTGATGTGAGAAGGAAAACCTCCTGGTGATGCAGGACTATGATTGAGCATTGCTGTTACAAAGGGAAGTGGATGCTACAGCTCCTCACCATGAGAGCCCCATGTCTCCTATTCATGACCCTGCAAATGCTTTCCTCTTCTGTACATACTTTTGTAATTTATGAATTGTACAAACACAAGTATCCATTTTAGCATGGTTTCTTAACATAGCAGGAAGAGCTAATTAACAAGCAGGGTCTTAGATTGTGTGCAACAAACTCCTCCATAAAAGCAGGCCTATTCCCAATTGTTTGATAGGAGCACATCTTATATTTACATGATAAAAGCTGCTGTGTACAGCTCTTCCCCTTTTCCTCACAGAAATGTGAATCTGATTTAAATAATGCTCATTATGCAGGCAAATCTATCTTCAATCACAAATAATGGTGTTTTCATAATGGATGGCTGTCCCAAGCTTCATGGTACGGCACCATCTAGGGGGGTCATGTTGGTATTGCAGGTGTGTGCAAACTGCACATACCAGTTACTGATGGCACATACCGCAACAATTTTTGAACAGATCACAGTGTACCTGTATTGTTGTTAATAGCTCCTTCTCTTAAAAACAAATTCTGCATTTTTTCCTTCCAAAACTACTCCAAAAGCAGTGCAAGTTTACCACCAACCCAGGGAGTATGGCTACATGGATCAAATTGCCTGCAACTTATACACAGGGAGTGTGAACACAAGACAGAACCAACAATACCATAGAAATCAATCAGCCATTGTTTCACCAAAACCCTCACATTACAAGCTCTCATGTTGGGTAAAGTAGCCACATTATTGCATTAAAAAAATCAAATAATTTATTACCAAATTCTTTCTCATCCACTTTAAATAAAAAGGTATCTTGCATGACGTTTTAAAAGGAAATCAAAGAGGGCAAAGGCGGAGGAGGGGTGAAAACGAAACTGACATGCAAGCTTCCTCTCCTCCGCCAACCAAATGTCACCGAGAGGTGCAGGGGTCACGTTACCTCATTTCCCTGAAACACAGGGGACACCTCATCAGACAGGTCCCTTCCGCCTCACTGTCCCACAGGTGCTGCTGGCCGAGTGGTGGACAGCCCTTCTCAGTGAGCTTAAACAGCCAACAGCTGATCAGGAAAGACTTTATCAAATCAGGCTTTGTGTGGAATAGCTCAATCCAGTCCTGCCATCGTCAAGTCATCACACCCTCATCATTAATAAAAGATGAGGAAGCATCTATGTGGGAGTCCTACTAATTTGCCTAAATAACAGACCCTCCAGCAGCCCCCTCCCCACTTCAGTGAACCACCTCTCTAAAGCAGCCAGCAAGCTTTGGAAATTATCTGAAAAACCAATGTTTTGTTGACAGTTCAGATGTTTCACTCCAGTAGCGTCGGTCATTTGAAAATAGTCAGAGCAAACCAACCATGAATCCCTTCAGACCTCCTCCAGAACTCGCTTGGAAGAAAAAAAGACTTGCCAAATCTACTCAAGAGTTTTAGAGCCTTTGTAAGTGGATGGTTTCTCTCCAGGACCAGGGTTGGTCGCCCTGACTGTAGGAAGCTAGAACAGTGAGACGGAAGGGAGAGGTACTCCATCATCAAAAACCTGGGGTATCAGCAGCAAACACGGACCTCCACTCAAGCTCACAAAACCAGGGATCCCCGCACCTCTGGGGGGGAAGAAAAAAAACCCCAACAACTTAAAACCAAAAGAAAACAATACTGAAATCCCTTCCACCCACCCCCAACACCTGCAAAAGGGTACACGATGCATCCTCTTAGGAACAACTGAGGTACCACAATCGTAGCACAGAGGGGAACCCATCAGCAATGAAAACAAATACAAAAGAAAATATCAAACAAGTTAATGGTGATCTAATCTCAGCCTCTCTCCACACACAGACACACACAGTATGCGCTGGACATGGCGGACATGCCACAGGCTCCTTCCGAATCCCTGGGCCACTGGAAGGAGTCTCCACTCTACCCACTGTTAACAGGTGACACTTCCTGCTCAGGGAAAGAAGAAGCCACTCACAATGTCACTAACAGCTCAACCAACCCTGAATTCTTTCTGACTTCTGCACTGCTGGTGGATGCGTACTCAGGGCATGTTTTAGTACTGGCACAAGGATGCCATCCGACTCTTTCTCTGAAGCTCAAGCAAGCTGGAGAGTATAGGGTTCTGCTCTGCCTTGAACAGCCACCTCTTTGGCAACTCGAGAGGCCATCTTTTCGGAAAACAAGAATGCAATCATGGTCATCACCACACTGCAAGCGTCACGTACAGTGAGGGGGGGACATGGGCGCTCAGCTACCGCTCATCCAGATGGGAGCTTCCATGCTGAGCAGCAAAACGCGCAACGCGCACTCCCGTGACATGCTGCTTAATCTGGGCGTGCTCGAAACTGACACATGCGTGGTGCAGATGTGAGATCTTAAAATGGGGCCCACTCCAGCATGTCAAGATGCTTTTCTCGGAGCACTGAGAGGCCTCATCTGGACTCCGGTCAGTGGAGAGGAGAGCGCTGAGGCTTCTGTGGGAGCCGAGTACTCATCCAGCTGATCCACAGCTCAAGGACGCGAGAGAGCCCTGTCCTGGGAGACCCTGCCAGGCTGCGGGCCTGGGAGGTTGGCTCTGGAGAGGCTGTGCTCCTTGGTCAACACTAGGCTTGAGTACCACATAGGTGGGCAGCCAGCAGGCCCCCTGTCCAGCATCTTAAAGTTAACGCTCACTGTGGCAGAAGCAGAACGGGTCTGAGAAGAGGCAGGAACGGAGGCCAGACACCCTGTCAGTCTGCCCTGTGATACTGCAGCCTGGACGCACAGACCCTACCCTACTGCAACAGCATCGGGTGGTGGACTTCAGAGAGAAGCGAAGGCGATCTGAACATGACGGGCCGCACGCTCCAGCACATTCAGTCATTTCCACACACGTACTGCAGCAAGAGCGAAATCGAGTGCATCGGAACATCGTGCTGGACTCCCTCTAAAATAAAATGGAAAAAAAAAAGAACAAAAGCTTCCAAAGCATCCATGAGTGCATAATCTCTTTTTATTTGCCAGGATGAGAATGCATTGAAAATGCAGTGCCTGTCCCTCTAGTCAACTTAGCTTGAAATACTGAGAACATTTCGAAGGCATACTCTTCTGATGTCACTGCAGTCCACCAAAACTGAGAGGGCTACCTTCAGTCACCGGGGGACTGAAGAAGTGATTACAATGGGGGTGGCAAATGGTGGGGTGATATTTCTGCAAAAGTACATGTCTGGCTCTTGTGTAGACAAATTCAGACCTAAGGCTAAAAGTGTACTGAGACTGTAACCTGGAAACAATAATACCTGAATCCTGCCCAGAAAGCCATCTATCAGCTAGAGAGGAGTGCTCTCCTAGAGCAGGCCAAATTATTCCTACTTGCAACAGCTGTAACTTCACTAGCCCAAAATTCTGTGCATCTGGGAGTGATGAAGAAAACAAAATTTTACACTGCCTGCGTAAAGGGCAGAGAGGGAGGTACTGTGCCAAACGAATTACCGCTAATCCATGTTCAAATTCAGCAGAGGGGAAACTCAGATGCCCTGTACTACAATAAACTGGAGTTTCTCACTTAGTGGCATTTGTGAAAGAGCTCAAACCTCCACAACAGAAGAAAAAATCAAAACACTGACCACAGCGAGTTCATCTCCCCTGATCTCGTCCGTTAAACACAATTTAGGACAAGCTAGCCCCCTTGGCATCTACTCTCACATTCTGGGAGAGGTCTTTTCCCCAAAGCGTTCCAATGACTGGCAGTAGATAAGGGGAATTATAATCCTTTTGTGTCTGTGACTCTGCAATCTTTCCTCATATGGAGGACTGAATGTGCTTCTAAAAAAAAAAAAAAAAAAACATACTTGTATATATGTATTTTTTTCAATTTCCTTGAAGCACGTGAAAATGCATGAGCGCTTCTGTGCACAATTGTCCCATGTGGGCCCCAGACAAAGTTGCAGGATCCCAAATTGGGACAGAGCACCATTCTAGTATATTCTCACAACAGAACACACACACACGTACACGCGCGCACACACACACACCCGCCCCCCTGGAATCGCTGTCCACACATCCTCATCCTCACACACTTAATTTCAACACAAAATAAAAGGGAAAAGAATACAATAAAAATAAACTCCACAAATAGCAGATTTTCATAGGCGTCGTTTCTGTTCTCTAGGTGTTTTAGGTTCAGCGTTCCTCTGTCTAAAATTATTGTGTGTAAAAAATAGACTCAGAGGGGAGCCTGTGGTTTCGTCTTGTTGCCAGCCGGGTTTGATGGGAGGTCGGGCAGGCGGTCCGGCCTGCCGGGTCCCGGGACGTCACTCAAACGGCGAGCGGAGACAAGGTGGGGGTCAGGGGGGTGCTCCTGCACTCTGCCAGGTGACATCAGATAAGTCCAGCAACCAAACCCCGCCCCCCCAAGATCCGTACTAAGGGCAGCAGCAGGAACGGCAAACACCTGGGCGCCCACTTAATTCAATAATCTCTCTCTCTTTTAATATATACTTTGAATTCTTTACAGTTTTTTAATTTGTTTCATTTCATTTTTTGTTTTTACTCATTCTCATTTGTTGTCTGTTGGCCTGTATGTTGTTTTTTTTTTTTGTCTCCCGCCCCAGTAAGAAGAAACTTGTTTCTCCGAATTGCGTCCAGGAGGGAGAGGCAAAACAGGGGGAAGGGAGGGAAGGGCTCTGGGGTGGGAGGGGCAAGGGTGTGGCTAGCGCAACCACAGTTTGAGTCTCAGTGCGTCCACCCCATTTAAATAGTATCGGAAGAGCCGTTTGTCCCTCACAAAGCCCAGGTTCTCGTACAGTTTCAGGGCCGACTTGTTTGTGATCTCCGTCTCCAGAACCACCTGAGCAGGGAGAGAGATAGCAAAACAGCCATAGTCAACAGTCATCTGTAATATTAGTTGATTGATAGATTCATCAGATGTTTTTTTTTTTTTTTTTTTTTAGTTAATTAGTCACACAGGCATATTGTTACATTCCAGAATTGTTTCCTTTTGTTTACATTGTTCTCTCATGGTTTACAATCCTAACTTACTAACATAACTCATAACACAACTGCTTGAGCTCTTCATTGAAATGCTAACTTATTGTCCTTAGTGAGTTCCTGCACACAAGCAAAATTACACTTCTTTATATTCTATAAATATATAATGTTATGTGTGTGTGTGTGTGTGTGTGTGTGTGTGTGTGTGACAGAGAGGGAGAGAGACATGGTTTTGTGCCCTGTGCATTACTGCTAAACAGCTGCACCTCCCTGATCTCCACTTGACTCGACCCTTATCCCTTATCTCCATTTTTATTTCTGAGGGAGGCCATGGATGGTGTCAGCACCGCTTCCACGAACGACAGCAATAGAGACCATTTCACACGTTCTGCCAATGCCCCTCTCCTTTCTCAGAGAGCAGCTGTGCTGCAGGGCCCTACCTCGTCACAGTCCCCCTCCACCATGGCATAGATGGCCTTCTTCACCAGATTGGTACCTGAAAGGCAGAGTTTCAGTCCAGGTCAGGTGGAACTGGCACGCAGCGGCAGGGACGGCGGCAAAGGCGGTGCTTGAGCGTTCTTACCGATGCCTTTCCGGCGGTACTTGGAGTCCACGGCGAGCATGGCGATGTAGCCCCGGCGGAACATCTTCTTGTGCATGTCCAGTTTGCACACGATGGCCCCCACGCACTCCTGCCGCACCATGGCCTGCGCACAGCATGCACACGTGAGGGGGAGGGCCTCGGCTACACGCGCGCACACACACACTCACACACACGCGCACACACACAACACCATACAGCTGCTGGGGTCCTCAGGTGGGATGAGGAATGGGGACTGGGCTAACACACTACGGTACGGATGTCCCCGATTTTCACCCCAAGGATTTTGACCAATGATAAGACTACACCCAGGGATACTTGGGATCAAAGTAAACACACACAAATAAATAACTCAAGAGGCACCTGAATTAAAGTAATGGGAAAAAAGGCTATAATTCCAGAGTACGGCTGAAAACCTCTGGTCCATCCATTCACATTACATTACATTATTGTCATTTAGCAGACGTTCTTATCCAGAGAGACTTACACAGGCTACAGTTTTATCCATCTACACAGCTGGATGTTTGCTGATGCAATTGTGGGTTAAGTAACTTCCCTGAGGGTACAACAGCAATGCCCCTGCATGGAATCGCACTGGCAACGCTTTGGTTATTAGCCCTGCTCCTTACCACTACACCACACTGCTCCCATGTAACCCTTGACCACGCTCATCTCCCAGGGTGAAATAATTGGCTGAACTGGTGTGACAACGCTCTGGAAGAACTTCCATAATGAGGCTGCACAGTAACGGACGGATTCAAAGAAGAGGCACTGAGAAGGCACGGGGGTGGGCGGAAACCGAGAGGCTCGGTGGAGGCGACTGAACCCACAGCCAATGTAACCGAACTCCCCGCGTGTAACCTGAGCCCGGGGGGCGGGTGAGCAGTGGGTCCCGGTGACAGACACGCGGTGCACACGGCCGCTCGCACGTGGCTTCTATTAGTGCCGGCAAAGGCGTCCTGGGCGGCCCGCGGGCCTCCGCACCACCCAGCCAGCCTCGAGTGGCAGTAACTCACGCCGACCCCAATATATATATAGATGCCACCGCTGCATCTGCGTTCCGGGGGAAACGCGATACTCCGCCAGCAACCTTGGGTTACGTGCCTATGTGTGAGTGTCGAGTAAACCCTAAGCATTAAAGGCATGGGGCAGATTGCAGGCTTATTATTACAGCAGATGACGGACCACAGTAACTGCTTAAAACATTTACCGCTAAGGATAAGGCAAAGAGAGGTCTGTATTGATTTTGCGGGAATGGAAGACACCCTGATAGTGCATCATGGTGCTCCTATGAGTTGTGCCTGTAATCCATCAAAAGACGATGTTGTAGAGTGACTTGCCAATGAAATAGATATGTTCCCTCAGGTTGTCCTCATTCTGGAGCGGGCAGCATATACTACGGCAAGTATCACCATAGGAAAAGAAAAGACACAATGTCTTGCATCTTCCTGCGTAATCGCTCGGCAGTAGGGGATTAGACTGTTGTGGCTGAGCAGAATTTGAGCCCTAGTAATCAATAGTCACTAGGCATATTCTCATATGAATTTTAGAATATTCATTAGTTCATTGTATTACAAAAGGTCTGAAACAAATTAATGCACGCTCTTTCCAAGCCCAAACAGAAAAGTGCTTGAATTAGACGGAGGGCAGTTTAACATTTTGCCTCACGTCTAATCCAGAGCCGATGTGCGAGACAGAATTAGCCAAGTTGAAATGCAAACATGAGCAAGATACAGAGCTGTGGGTGATTATTTAGCTATTTAGAGCTGACTGAATCTGCTGCACTATAGGAGGAAAAGCTACAATCCAACCAGGCATCCTTCATTCTGTTCTGTTCTATTCTATTTTCTCAAGACCTCACTTGCCCATTACAGGCCAGCCGAAGGAGATGGCATGGAGACTTTCTGTGGCTGCACACTGCTTATATTGCATAGGCCACAAGATGTACTACCACAAGTCAGCAGACATTATTCTACCTTAGCCTTAGACTCTCACTGAGCCAGAGTCAGTATTTGTGCTGGGCGGGGTACTTCACTGAAGCCACCACCCTTCCTTTCAAAACTCCACAGCCCATGTGAGTCTCTCACGTCGCCTTGTGCTGCTCGCACGCTGAGACGCTCACTGGATCTCGGGGGGAGAAAATAAATACGCGCTATCATATCCCCTTACAGCACTGCTAACCACAAGGGCCATGCCATTCCAAAGTCCTCCAACGGCAACGCTGTGTCCCCAGTACGGCACTCCCGCTCACGGCCGGTCGTCACGGACAGCGCTCAGCTGAGCAGCGACTGTTAGACACACAGTTTTTTAAAAAGCCATTGTTACTGATGTGCTCCTCTCTAGGAAAATGGAGCCTAACACTTTGTGTGAGAGAAACTCGTTTCTGCTGAAACTGGGCGATGAGCCCCCACCCTCAAACTGTGGTTATCTCTGCGCCTGTGTGTGTCAGAGTGTGTGAGCGCCTGCTTATCTGGTTCTGCCACAGGGCTTTACCCATGTCTCACATATAATACCACACCTTTTCTTCTCTACAGTGAATACAGACCAGTGGTGGTGTGGGGTGATTTCAGGGGCCACCACGGAAGTTAAAAAAACAACAAACCTCCACAGTCACATAACAGGGACTTGGCTTGTGGAAACTTAACATGTTTTTGTAGTCTGTCCTCCACTTCTTTCCTAAGAGCTAAGAGTTTGATACACATTTAAGTGAGGCATTTTCAATGATGCCCAAACAATATTAATTACCTTATCATTCCACCTACAGAGAAATGTTCCACCTGAAGTGACAGAGTCAATCACTTAGATTTTATGACAACGTGCTGGGTAGTGACTATGGTCAATTATCATATCGACAATTACCTAATGAAATTCTAGTCAACTGATTTCTTGTGATTATCCTTAAATTATTATTTAAACTCAATACACAGCCAGAGTACCTTCACAGTTACAATAGCTTCTCTGTACCACAAACATTACATACATTGTCATCTCAAACCACTGATTCACCTTATATTAACCAACAGACCTGTATACGTACCAGAAAGCAGAGCTGAGGCCAGTTGTGAATGAAGTACCTATAGGTGTAAATGGAATAGGGCTCCGACAAGTCCTTAGTGATCAGCCTCATGATGTCCGGCATCTGCAATTCAGACTCATATCTCACGTACTGGATCGCCTCGTCTCCCTCCTCTGCTCCTTCGGGTTGGCTGTTGAGGTCTAACCTCGCCATTTCCGACACGGGTGTCTGCAGGTCCCGCGACGTCAAGCGCCACTGCCGGCTCAACTCCAGCCCGCTGCGTTCCGGGGCCTTCCCCGGCTCCCACCGTCACCCCGTCGGGAGGGTCATCGGGGGAAGGCCGCGGTTCAGTCCTGCTGTGGTCACCTTTCCTAACCGTCTCCTCTCTGGCGAGCTGACTGGGGCTGGCCTCGGTTCTGGCCATCGTTAGCATGCTGTTTATGCTGTTGTTGTTTGAATGCGAATGATTCTGCTGTGCAAGCGGGTTGTACTCCTGTTGGTAATCGCGACTGTCGTTGAAGTTGTTGTTCTCCGGACTCCCGGCCGGGGCTTCACCGGCGCTGTCACAGTACTCGCCTGGCCCTCTCTGGCTGTCAGGGGGTCTATGAGCCGGGTGGTGGAGGTGGCTGTGCGTACGGGTATGATGGCTGAAAAGGAGGCCGTCCTCCGCAGAGCTGATTAAACCGTTGAGTTGTTGTTGTGTCTGTGTGTGAAAATTGAGAGCCACTGAGTGGGGGTATAGATGATTCTGGTTCGTTTTGCTCGTCCCTTTCCCCTCACTTACTTGTTGTTGCTGTCCTGTCCCGGGGGTCAATGTATCTCCTCGCCCGCAGCCTCGCTCTTCCCCCTCCCCGGGTACAGCGCAGCCACCCCCGGGGAAGAGAATAATTTCGGCCGGGGATGCAGGCAACGCGCTAGGCCCAGGCGGCACTTCAGCCATCCCGCTTCATTCAGGGAAAAATTAGGATGAAAAATAATCGAGACCGGTATATCCCACAGCAACTGGCGTGTGGTTGTAGTGCCAGTCCTCCGGTGCTAACGTTCAATTTATCAGCGATTTCCAGTCTACGATCTCGTGTCTCCTCTAGCAGTTGCCTGACTCCCTCCTCTCGTCTTCCCTGCTCCCTGCTGCCGGAAAGCAGAGCGACCGCCAGTGAAGGGGGGAGAGGGGCGCTTTACGACACTCAAGGGAGGGATGATTATTCAAGCAATGACCCGAGCGCTGTGTAATTCTTTGGCCTTTCAGTGTTCTGTTGTCCGTATCAAATGATTTAGTCCGCATGTATATTAAGACCCGAATGAATGTAATATAATATAATGCTTAAATGACTGAACAGTTGCTTCAGTTTGAAATTAGTAATTCACTATATTAATGTACTAAGCGCATTATCTAATTAGCTAGATACCTGAACTGATATCAGGGGATGTAATTAATCATTTTCATGTCAGGATAATTTTCAAAATATCACATAGTAAATTCAGAATTATTTGGTGCCTTAATTGAGGTACTGGCATACAATTTAAAACTTGTTTAATTCCAATTTTATTCATTAAACAAAACGAGAAAATAAATGACAAATTTACAGCCGGATTTTATTGTAGGCAACGTTGTTGTGATGTATCATGGAACGACTTACGAGGACGCCATGACATGATAGTTAAAAGTGCATATCGCAGAACAGGATCATTAATGAAGTATAGAATAGTCACTGACAACAACAGTGAGCATAATCTTTAAAACTGTCAGCATTCGACGGTGCTTGTTTTAACGCACACACTACGTAGTATCATTAGTAATAATAGTTAAAGAGTAGGGCCTATGATTTATATAGGAGCAACATTACCTTGAATCTTAATAACTTACTCATAGTGCCTGTCAATGATATATAGCTCCAACAAGTAATATAATAGAGTACATGCTACTAAATAATAAGTTATTATCCCCAAAATCGGATAAAAAACATTAAATAAACTGAAGACACGTCTGGTCTTTGTGGATGAAACTCGTATTGCATATCCATGGTGTCAATAACTTGAGTGAGGTTATGAGTGCCTTATTCACGTCTTGTATAGTGTTAGGTTTGGCTTAGCTGTGCCAATTAATCCACACAGATCTCTCCACAGTTGACATGACAACGCATAAATGAGTCTTAGATACTCAAATAAGTTATCAATTCAGCGTGTGTTGCTCGTGGAAGACAATTAGGAAAGTACGAAGTCACAACGGCACATTTTCATCAAAAGAGTTTCATTTGACATTGGAATAATCACCACTAGAGGGGACCACAGGCAAAGTAATAAGGGATGAGAAACGAGGTAAGTTCTTCCCATGCACTGGAACGTTCAGTGATTGAGTGCTTACTCACAGCAGGTTAAAGTAAAAAGCAGACATCGTTACATTTCAAACAAACAGAGAGTTGCCTGAAAAGGCGTCTTCTGACCAGCCCCAATGGCAAACTTGTATCTAAGTTGCATCAATAGACCAACATCTGAATCCTGTATTATTTTAGCACATTTTGATGTTGATATCAAAATAATACCCCTTTCCCGGCCCTATATTTATGTATAGAAGCGTTCACGGAAAGATATATTACTCATTTCAGTTTTTAAGACAGGCAGCGTCAACGCAGCACCACTGTAGCAGGACAGAATCTAAAACTAGAACTTTCCCTTCCCATTGTTAGTGTTATAGCACGCATTTTCAGAAGTAAATTAATACTTTTTTGCTTCTCCCACATCCTATATCAAGGAACTGAAGTACTTGATTTTCAGAATCTTAGGCAGTGACACCACTGCTGATATCATTTAACCCTACCTTTTGGTCACAATTTCAAATCTCTGTTCTTTGATCTGCACTGTTAATGGAAAGTATGCCAATCAGTCATGTGTTCTCTAGCCCCAAATGTGAGGTTTCAGCTGTTATACATGGTTCTAGACATGGCAACGTTTTAAAACATTACTTTCAAACTGAAAATACTGCATTAAACACCAGTTTTTGTCTGTATGGCCCAAACTATAGATGTAAATAGAAATTCTCAGTATGCATTAGCACAATTGTCCTGAAACTGAAACATGTAATATATTTTGCATTTTTAATTGAGTATTGAGTGAGGTTATCATTTTGCACATATATAATATACTGACAGGGTAAAAGTAAGATGTAAAATGAAAAGGTATATCAAAGAGAAGATTTTAGGTAATTCAAGTAAATTTACATATCCCATAATTTGGAGGTTGCAATTTACATATTAGCATACACTGTTGGAGACTTGTGTTTGTGCTTTTATTTTAACATATTGGATATTATCCAATATAATATAATTTAGAACAGCTTCACTCATACCAACACATTAATTGTGTATATACTGTATGTAACTTCACTCTGAGCTTGTCTTTGCATATCATATTAATAACAATGCTTTTGTGATCCTGTCCCAGAGGATCTCAAAGATTGTGTAGGAAGGACACCACTGGTGAATATTCCTTACAGTAATTATGTTGTAATATAGTTAAGCATTCAGACTGTACCCCAGGAAGCACAAAAAATCTTATCACTGTTTTTAGCAAAATTGGATACAGGGAAATATGCAAATTTCAAAGTGTACAATTATACAGTGGAATGAATATTCATCCGTTGTGATTATGCAGATCATGAAATGTTTTATAGTATATCCTGTTCTGACAGAACAAGATTTCATTGTTGTTTCAAAACCCCAATGAGATTTTTTTAATACAGCACTCTTACAGGATAGTACTGTGTGTTTCTCAGTGCTTCAGAAACCCAAAGCAGGATGTGGAACATCTGATGTGTCTAGATTCTGAATGTATAATTTTGTGTATTTTTAACCACTTCACTTACCAAATGCCAAATTTTTCGTGTGTGTTTGTATGCTTGAGTAGGCCATTGCGATACAGAGGGTAGGCATGATTACATCCAAGATCACCAGACACCAATCAACAGTATCAGGTCTGCCGAGGTCTATATTAAGAGGATTTTGATTCCAGCAGCTAGGGCAGCTACACGTCACCACTCCTGCACAGGACTGGTTTATGTGACTGAGGCATCTCTCAAAAATTTTCCCATGTACCACAACTCACAGTAGATGCTGTGCACAATGACTGGCACAGGGCAACACATTGTGTCCGGGCACGCAGACACTCCAAGAGAAACTGTCCATGTGTAAATTGGCAATTGGCCAAACATATGTTTGTGTGTGCATTTTTACTGAACAGGGCCAGAACACATTTTTGTGTACAGTTTATTATTACTCTTGGTTAATTCTACAACCCTTTTGGGGTGCCATTAAGAAGGCATGGCAAAGAAACTTTTAGGGTTCTCTGTAGAACAATTTCTTTTAACGTAGCCTATTTTATAATCCACAAGATGTTCTTATTCTAAAAAAATCTTCTAATAAAGGTTTTAAGGCAATTTCATCCCTCAGCAGTGCTTGTGGTTAGGGAACACACGGGGGAGGCTCTGAAACACTGCCTTGGCACCCTGCGGAGACTGCAGCTATTCAGCCCTGCTTTCCACCAGAACGGCACGCTGCCTTTTTTCCTCTCTGGCTCGGTTGCGCCGCCATTAATTGTTTTGTGCGGCTTTATCAGCCGCGCGGCCTGCCGTCTGTGCACTTTCTCCAGTTGGTTAGCCGCTCTCTATTCAATTTGCTGTCGGCTCGGATAAATTGCCCCTTTTTCCCTGGAATCAATTTCCTCCCTTAACGTGGCGGGGAGGAGAAGCGGACACGGACGCGCCTGCTGCCTCCGAATCTTAAATATTGACTGACTCCTAAATATTGACTGACTGGGTAATGGGCTCGCCCGGGCTGCGGCTGCTGATATGTGCGCTCCGCTGAGCTCCGTCAGCGGTTTCGCTTCCCCAAGTTCCCCTTCTCGCTCAGTCCCCCAGGCCCGGCTCACACGCCGCGTCCCGCCGCACCTGTGAATTCATGAGGAGCTGACAGGAACACAGAGATTTACTCTTCCTGCGTCTTTTGAGGCTCTGCAAGCATAGAGGGGAAGCTCTACCATGCAGTCTAAAAACAAATTAAAACCAGACCATTGACTTATGTTTATTTAATTAACAATGAGGCGTCTGCCAGCTAGATGGAGCCCAGTGTCTGCACAAATTTTTGGAGCCTGTCTGGAAGCAGATTGGGGCACTGCGAGGCCTTACCGCTGTCGCAGTACTGCAGAGGCCTTTCCCTTTCCAGATCGGTTCACACAGCGCTCTCCTTAAATCCAAATTAAGAAAGATAAAAGGGAGCGGAAAGCTCAGAGCTACAGTATATGCTGTCCTGCGCTTTTAAATAAAAGGAGGCGAGGAGTGCTGTGTGAGCAATTGGTTCCAATTGCCGGAGGATTGGTCACGGTCGGTCTTCGGAGGGCGGAAATCCACGTGAGAACGTTGTGTCTCTATCAGCGAGGGGGCTTGAGAGGCAAGAGGTGCACAATGGAACTCACGTAAGTCTGGGTGCAGCGGACTCATCAACCCCTCCTCCAACACACACACACACACACACTTTAACCCTGTACTCACCAACATGCCTCTCATGTTAACAGCTCTGTGATCATTATGCTCCTCAACATGAGCAGTGACTCTGCAGTGGGGTGGCAAACAGATCTGTGGTCAAAGTGGAGTCTGTGAGATCTGTGGGCCCCAGGCTCAGGCTGCTCTGTACGGTCCGAATGGGCCGGTGAGGTAACGGTCTCTAGCTGTCACCACTTATGGACAGGGGCAGAGGGAGGGGAAGGGAGGCACAGGATGAGGGAGACAGACCCAGACTGCTATGGTTAATTAGGCTGCCCCACCTCACCAGACTCAAAGACCTCAGGCAGGAGCGACCGGCAGGATATTGGGGATGGGAACCAAGAGAGGGAAAAGACAGAGGGACACAGTAGGAAAGTCCCTGCACAGACCAGACCAAGGAGCAAGAGGGATTAGCACAGGGGGGAAGGGTCAGCCGGAACTAGGAGGATTTCCTAGGCTACGGGGACAGACAGAGGTACAGCTCCTGAGCATCCCCCACCGCCCCCCACCCCCAAAAACCTCATCACAGAGAAGAGGCATCAATACAGAACCATCTCACATTATCAATGAAGTTTCTCAGGAAATAAATCCATCAGTCGTCCTTGGGTAAATCTGCACCTTTGTGCAGATGATAAATATTTAAATATACCTACATGCAAAGGACAGCTATCACAGACCAAAATCAGTGTCTAATCTAAACTTGCCTAATGTCATTCCATATAAGCATCAGTGACAAACTTATGCAAGCCAAGCTCAAATCCAGGTTTGTTTGAAATCCTCAAGCCTGGTGCTTAATTTAGCAGGTCTCAGCCTGTGGCACCATCTGAAATGAATGTGCAATCTTGGTGAAAAGGTTCCCTGCTTTCCCCGTGCATAAGCAGACAGTTTCTGAAGAAACGTGCCAAGCCCCATTCACCACAACTCAAGCAGTGTCTCGCAGTCAGAGTGCGTTTGTCGTCAATGTCATGTTCTGAACTGTGTGACCGGAGATGAGGGGTAAGAATGGGGCCCAGTGCAGAGAATCCCCCCCCCCCACACCACCTACTTCCAGCGCCTCCTAAAGAATCCACACCGCCCTGTTCTTTTTTCATGGCAACCCCCCCCCGTCAGCACTCAGACCCCTCCTTTACATCTGTCGCCCCAATTAGCCATTCAGCTGCCCAGCGAGAGGACCCTCAGACCCTGAGAGAAAGCGCGGCGTGCTGCGGCGCTGCGGCCCAGGCCCAGCCAGGCTCCAGCGTCTGAAGGGGCTCACGGAGGTGCTGGCTGACAGACAGAGGGCAGGGGAGGGGGAGGGCAAGGGGATGGGGAGGCCTGCCAGTCCTCCAGACGGGCCCTTTGTGGTGCTGACGCGGCCCTGTTAAGTCCCCTTCTTTCACAGGCTGAGCCCTTTGCCGGCGGCCCCTGGGTCCAGCCAGCAGCGGGGCCTCGGCTGCCGATTATCTGCGTGATTGAGAGGCTGAGAGGCACTGAAGTAGGGGCCCAGGGGGGTGCTCTGGAGACATGGGACGAGGGGGTTGTTTCAAGTTCCAAAATCCACTGAATAGGCTCTGTCAATGCCAACCTATATTCTTAATGAAGACAATGTGTCAACCCCCATGATGCAACAGTGCAATTTTAATAGAAAAACACAAAGATCGGTTCCATGTTATTTCTCTGTGGAAAAACATTCAATATACATTGAGAGTTTCTTCATCTGGCACCTACCCTTTAACATTAGTAATTACAGACACTGAAGCAGGCTCTGCTGGACTGAAGTCAAGCAATTTTTGCCCTTAGGTCTCAGACTAAGGGCATCCTGTGGCCCTGAAGAGAAAATAAGCTCACACTTTAATAAAAGGCAGTTACCTATATAAGAACCCCATAGAAACCATTTTGTAACTCTAGGGGCAGGCAAACTGCTGACTCATCTGAAAATTCAGCGCACTTCATTTTGCCTTGGCACTCCACCCATCACCAAACTTTAAACCCGTAAAACAAACGTGCATAAGTCACTGATGTCCCTGAGGATGGTCTGTTGGTTAATGCAATCGGACACCCATGCAGAGTCCAGGCAGGGGCGGAGCCACAGCATTGTAAATGCGGCCTCGCAGTGGCATGCCGTAGTGTCCTCGGTCTCTCCACCAGCAGGGCAGCACCCCTCTGTCTCAGTCCTAGCTCTTCAGCACCCTCCCTGCTGTGCTACACCATCAAGAGCCCTGAGGAAACGGGTGCGTCCCCAGTGGAATTCCAAATGTAGTACTCGGAGGACACCAGCTCACGGGCTGCAGGCAGTGAGAAAGAAAAAGAGGGAAAGTAACACTTTAGCAGGGAGCTGTGCCAATTTAAAGAATGCTCCCACAAACCTCTTATCATACAATGAGCCTGTTCACACCCACAGTATAGAGCAGCTGTAAACCCTATAAGCTCACGGTTCCCCCTGTTTTATTTGAACAGATATGCAGCTATGATAATCAGATATGCGGCTACAATAAGACTACACACCTTGGTAACAGAACACAGCCACACGCAAACTCACTCATACATGGCTGCTCTGCCAAGCAGAGATTATCCCAAAACCTACATGATCTGCAAAAAGAAACTCTGCTGGATTACTTTATGGTACATCTTCAAAAACATAAACATCCTGTATCCTGCACCCACATGAAATGCTTTTGTACTCGTCTGTGCATATTATCTTACAATACTTTGTGGCATTGGCATGTCATTCTGATATAAACACTCTAACCGTGACAACGGGGCACCCTAAAAACCATAAGCTGTTCTCTATGAGGTCATATCACGCAAAGTCCTCTCCTAACATCGCCTTACACCAACAAGGCAGTCTGCTCTCACTCCCAGTTTCAGTGATGATTTCAGATACCTTTGTGAGCCTGATGTGAGAGATTTAGGAGAGATTTAAGGGAAGGGGGGTGTAGAGTTATTATCAGGTGTTCACGAGCGGGGGTGTAGATGTGTAGGTGCACTCACAGGTGGTGATGCGAGGCTTTGCTGTGGAGTACACCTGCACGGAGTGCTGATCCACACAGCATCCGGACAGAGTCAGGTCCAGCACTCGGAAATACATCTGCAACACAGAGAGAAACACTCGCTTAGATCAGTGTTTCTCAACCCTACTCCTGGCGGCACCCTGTCCTGCATATCTTCTATCTATCCTTGCTCTACCTACCTGACTGAACTCATCAGTGGCACATTTTATTAGCTGAGCACACCTGATGTAATCAAGCAGCAAGGATAGATAGGAGATATGCAGGACAATGTGCCGCCAGGAGTAGGGTTGTGATTACCTTTTCTAATAAGGGCGCTCAATGTAGCTCAACACAGATATTGTATTTACTGAACAGATATTCACCTCAGTATACTTACAGTATATTCTGTCTTAGCCATTGCTGAGGCCAGGACAATTTCAGGTTGCTGTCTTATTTTGAATATTCATAAAGGGGAAAAGACATAACACCCATGGCTAGCTCCCTTAGGTGGAGCAGGCACTGGACCCTCCTAAGCATGGAAGGAGGAAAACTGGATAATCTACTCTCTCATGTTCAAAAATGTTGTCAGAAATATATAAAGCTTCCTCCACTAAATTTTGTTAAGAGCTGGAGTATAAGATGAATCTTGAGTAAAATAAAAGTAGGAGACACTTGACAAATTGGATCTAGTTTGCTTAGGGTTTCCCAGCTGTTCCTCCAGGAGAGGCACAACGGACACATTTCTGAGCTTACTAAATTACGAAACACAGGGAGTGTATGTTGATGCCTTTTGCTCTGTGCTATATAGACAGCAGGAGGGAGGTTCAGTTATTTCCATATGTTGCGTTTCCTCATCTGGTGCCGAAGAATTTATGAACAAAGTGTTTGTACTCACTTTTATGTAGGCAGTCAGACCTGTGCAAAGGGGGTCAGTTGGTCCTGATGACTGTGCTGAAAAACTCACAGTGCCCGCTAGCGTCACCTCCCGACATCTGGGAAACTTCTGACCTGGAAAGTCAGGGAGATTTAGTCACTCCTTTCAGCACTGAGAAAGTCCTCATGAAGATCACAGGAGAAGAATTAGGGGACCTCTTGTCCCCACTACACATACCCAGCACCCAAACCAGCAGGCTCTTCTCCTTGGACACCTCCAGCTGGCCAGAGCTCACCTTCACATCGACATTGCCCACTTGGCCCCTGTGGACACACAGCAAGGAGCCTGTTTGCTCACTGCAAGGGGCTCCGCTGAACACAGTAGGCCTCCTTTCTGAGTTTTACGTCGAGAATCTTCAAGCCATTACATTCAAAATCCAAATCAATGAACTGGAACTAAAAATACCGATGCTGAGTGCTAAAAGGCCAAAGTACATTACATTATTGTCATTTAGTAAACGCTCTTATCCGGAGTGACTTACATAAATTACAATTATATCCATTTATGCAACTGGATTTACTGAGACAATTGTGGGTTAAGTACCTTGCCCAAGGGTAGAAAAGCAGTGACCCAGCAGGGAATGAAACCATCAACTTTTTGGTTATAAGCCCTGCTCCTTACCACTAGGCCAGACTGCTTGCGTACACACATGTGTACTTGGATAAAAAACTAGTAATATGCAGTGTAAGAGGTTTCCTGAGTGCAGAGGGTCTGTGCATGTGTCCATTCTACCTGTTGAAGAAGGGCAGGTGTGCCTCACAGTACTCAAAGCTGTTCTTCACACTCTCATGGAGTTTCAGGCTCACGTTTACTCTGAGCTGGCCCTGCTCCTCCTTCAGCTGGTAGGACCCCAAGATAGGAGGCACCGGCACCTGGACACAGACAGCACGGAGATACAGACGGGTGACAAATTAAAGGAAAACCCTGAATAAATGAGTGGAGAAACATAACGAATGCAGATGCTTCCACACAGGTGTACTGCATGGTACGGTTAAGCAATTAACATCCAATCATGCTCTGTGGCATGTATAAAAATGCTGAGCAGGCCCAGGAGATCTCGATTTTGGATCAAGATGGCAAGAGGAAAAGATCTAAGTGACTTTGAAAGAGGGTTCATTGTTGGGGAACGGATAGCAGGAGCTTCAGTCACAAAGACTGCTCAACTGGCTAGTGTTTCGATAGGAAAAGTGACATCGGCATTTAGATGTATG
This sequence comes from Megalops atlanticus, assembly GCA_019176425.1. Taxonomy (NCBI): domain Eukaryota; kingdom Metazoa; phylum Chordata; class Actinopteri; order Elopiformes; family Megalopidae; genus Megalops; species Megalops atlanticus. The sequence continues at coordinate 32,505,767 of CM032887.1, forward strand.
GGAAAGACATCAGTAAACAGAAAATTGTGGTCGACAGTGTACATTCGATGACTGTGATGCTCGTGCTTAGTGCGATATGCAAGGAAAAACAGAAGAGCAGCTCTTCCTCAGGTGACTGAGAATGTCAATGCAGGACGTGATCAGACTGTGTCAGCAAGAACAGTCCGTTGACAATTACATAGAGAGGGATATTATAGTAGGGTTGCAGTGCATAAACCCCTCATTACAAAGATGAATGCACATTTGAGAGTTCAGTGGTGCAAAAACCATAGGCACTGGTCTACAGAGATGGGGAAAAAAAGTGATATGGTCAGATGAGTCATCCTTCACCATATTCTCGACAAGTGGGCAAGTGCATGTGTGGTGTATACCAAGAGAACAGTACAGGCCTGGATGCTTGACCCCTACAGTGAGGGGGTCCAGTGGCTCTGTTATGCTGTGGAGGGCATTTTGCTGGCATGGTTTGAGTCCACTTGTCCCTTTAGAGGGAAGGGTCACTGCAAATCAATACAAAGTTGTTCTGAGTGATCACCTTTATCCTATGATGAAACATTTTGTATCCTGATGGGAGTGGTCTCTTCCAGGATGACAATGTCCCCATCCATATGGCATGAGGGGTCACTGATGAGTATGAAAATGGTGTGAATCATATGCTATGGCCTTCACAGTCACCAGATCTCAACCCAACTGAACACCTGTGGGAGATTCTGGACCGACGTGTTAGACAGCGCTCTCCACCACCATCATCAAAACACCAAATGAGGGAACATCTTTTGGAAGAATGGTGTTCCATCCCTCAAGTAGAGTTCCAGAGACTTGTAGAATCTATGCCAAGGGGCATTGAAGCTGTTCTGGCAGCTCGTGGTGGCCCAACATTTTACTAAGACACTATGTGGGTTTTTCCTTTAATTTGTCACCTGTCTGTACATTCCAACAGTGGATCAAACACAAAGATACATTATAACAGTGGATACAGCACAGAGTCACATTCCAATGGTGGATCAAGCACAGACACATATTCTATAAGTGGATCCAGCACAGATGCACTTTCTAAGGGTGGACTCAGCAAACAGGCATATTATAACTGGATCCTGCACAGACACACAGTATAACTATTCAGACAGGTCTTGCTTTCTTTTGCTTTGACCTGGTGGTGTATCTCTTTGGACTTCTCCTCCTTTATTTGAACAGATGTACTGCATCCCTGTCCCTACATACACCACCCCTTGCAGAAGGAAAGTGTATCTGTATTGGTTTGGATTGTTATAGGTCGATGATGAAAGAACTCAGGTTCTGATAAAGTGGGGCTCTTAATCACCCACATGACTGGACGAGCCGTTTGATTGTCTGACTTTTTATTGCTCTAAAGAGCCTGGGATATGTTCCAACAGACCATTTTTGCACTACGGTCAATGAGACGTGAACTTTATAGTTGTAGGTACTGTTGCACGATGAGTATTCTGTCTGGAACACTCTTACTCATACCCATGCCAATATTTTGCCAATTTCATCAGCAGGTCAAAGTGACAACTGCGTTTATGCTGTTCTGGTGGCCATATATGTGACAGGTATTAATGGTGTTAAATGGCTTTGTTTTAATATGTTGGAGAGTATGGATACAATCTTTTGTGGATTAACTTGTTTACAACCTGTATTCAAAAGACATTTCATAAATTTATGTTACAAGTTATGAACTGAAAAGGAATAAACCAGCTAGCTAGATATCCTCTTCAGTATAATCAAAATTGCATGTTTCTGGACCTCATCTCCCATGAAACACGCAGGCAAAAATTTTGCTCTTTGTTCAACAGAGGGCTGCAGCCATTCTACAAGTATTTGTCAAGAGTCTTGTCTCTTGACCACACCTGCAGAATTACTGGGAGAATTATAAAGCTCACTTGATTTTGGTCCATTGCCTGTGTACCTGCGAGGTGTAACTGCAGAGGCGGAAGGACTCCAGCGGGGCCGAGAAGGGGAATTTGTAGGGCCCGGAGAAGGCGGAGCCATCGCTGTCGTCCACGCTGCTGGCGGTCAGGATGCTGGCGTCCAGCGAGGTCACGCAGGGGTGGACCAGGATGTCCTGCAGCGGGGAGCCGTTGGGCGGCAGCGTGAGAGTCACTGTCACGTTGGGCAGGACACCCTCCACTTCACACTGACGTCATCACCCAACACAGCAACGGGAGGGAGAGAATGAAAGAGAGCAAACATTGACACGTTTATCATGGATCTATAGGCTTGGACACTATGGAGGCTACAGATACAGTGGTGTGAAAAAAGTATTTGCCCCTTCCCGATTTCCTCTTTTATTGCATGTTTCTCTCACTGAATGATTTCGTATCATCAAATAAAATTTAATATTAGACAAGGGAAACCTGAGAAGACCCATCCATGGTTTTTAAATCATTATTTCATTCATTTAATAGAAAAAGTCACGAATTACCCATATTGCCTCTGTGAAAAAGTAATTGCCCCCTTAGTTCTGAAACAAAGAAATCAACAAAGTTATAGATGATAATTAGAATCAGGTGACTGACCACAGCCACGCTTGACTGCAACCAGCTCTGTTGAGTTTAAATGGCATATATTTTGAACCTTACCCTCAGATAGAAATAGTCACCACAAAGCTTCTACAGGCACACAATGCCATGATGAAAGAAAATTCCAGAACAGCTGTGAAAAAAAGCTGTTGAGATATATCAGTCTGGAAAGGGTTACAAAGCCATTTATAATGTTCTTGGACTCCACCGAACCAGAGTGCAAGCCATTATCTCCAAATGGAGAAGACCTGGAGTAATGGTGAATATTTTGGCTGACCTGCCAAAATTTCTCCAAGGGCATGGTGGCACCTCATCCAGGAAGTCTGAAAAGATCCCAGAAAAACTTCCAAGGAACTACAGAGACTGTGCAAAAATGGGCTTCATGGAAGAGTAGCAGGGCAGAAACCACTGCTCACCAAGAAAAACATGAACGCTCACCTCACATTTACTAAAACGCACACAGATGATCCCCAAGAATTTTGGGATAATATTCTATGGACAGATGATTCAAAAGGGGAACTTTTTGGAGAGTACAAGTCTTCCTATGTCTGGCGTAACGTGAATACAGCATTCCACTGAAAAAATTTCATACTGACAGTGAAACATGGTGGTGGCAGTGTGATGGTATGGGGATGTGTTGCTGCCTCAGGATGACTTGCTATCACTGACGGAAGCATGAATTCTGCTATGTACCAGAAAAATTAAGGAGAATGTCTGACCATCTGTGTGTGTGCTGAAGCTAAAGCTTAAAGGTGATGCAGCAGGACAAGACCACATTCAAGTGGCTAAAAACAAGCTAAATTTAAGTTTTGGAGCAGCCTAGTCAATTTCCTGTCTGGAATCCAATAGGGATGATGTGGCAGGACCTATAAAGAGCAGATCATGCTTGAAGACCTACCAATCTATCAGAGAAGAGCAGCAGTTCTGAAAAGAAGAGTGGGCCAAGATTCCTCCACAGAGATTTGTAAGGCTCATATCAAATTATAGGAAGCGTTTAGTTGCAGTTATTGCCTCTAAGGGTGGTCCAACCAGGTATTAGGTTAAAGGGCATTTACTTTTTCACAGGGGTGATATGGGTGTATGTTAACTATTTTCACTGAAGGAACAAAATAAACATTAAAATACTGTGTTTTGTGTTTACATTTTGTTTGAAAATCTGAAAACATTCAGTGCTCCAAATAGGTAGTAATAGAGAATATCAAGAAGGGGGAAAATACTTTTTCATGCCACTGTACATAGCAAAACTAACTTTGACAAGTGCAATCAGCCAACTGTCATCTTAATTGTTATAAGATTTCGTGAAATGTACTAATTTCGTGAAATGTGTCGATGTTGTTACGATAAGCACAGGAACACAAAAAGCAACATTACCTAGTCTGAAGATTACCCCTGTCATTGGCTGATTTTACCGATCAGTGCAGTTTGTGTAGATATTGTGTAGATAGTGTGTGTCTGCACTTAAAATATTCTGAAGTTAAAAATGAAGCCATTTATATGCCCTCAGCCACTCAGGGTGCTGACAGTGTTCAGGGCCCCCGAGCTCACCTTGCAGGTGACACTCCCATGGACGTCCCACAGGTCCTGCTTGCTGCGGCTGCCGTACTGCATGGAGCGCACCATCTCGCTCAGTGCCACGCTCACCACCGCCCGCCCCCGGTGCACGCCCGCCTTCCACGCCGGCTGCTTCTGCGCCCCTGCCGGGCTGTGGTTGGTGTTGGGGTGGGGTGCGCCCGTCTGGGGGGAGTCCAGCGGGGTGCCGAGGGGGCAGACCTGCAGCAGGATGGAGGGCAGGAGGGCGAGGCGGGACGCCAGTGCCTCCCCCTCCGGCTTGCCCCCGGCACCGCACAGGAAGCTCTGAAGGCCCCCCAGCAGGGACAGGCCCTGGGACACGGAGGCCAGGCTGGGGAGGGGGGGCCGCGGCTCGGGGGGGGCGTCCACCAGGGGCAGACATGCCAGGATCAGCCCTCCCTGAGCGATGGCCAGCAGGGGCCACAGGACCCCCCCACCCCGGCCCTCCAGACGCAGCTCCAGGGCCGGGGAGCGCTGGGGACGGGCGCAGTCGTCCCGGGAAGCCACAAAGGGCTTGTCAGGATCAGTGAAGCCCAGTTCTGTCATGAGAGGGTGCAGTATGCTACAGTCCTCCGGGACGGCCACATACCGAGGCCCCGCCAGAGATTTGGCACGACGCTCAACTGTGGGGTACCGTCTGCACAGGGGACAACAAAAAGCAAGAAGCCGGGGTTGATTCCATTTTGGTTCTGTCAATTTAGGGAATGAATAGATATTCAGTTAATGAATGGAAAAGTGCCCCTCATTTTCAATGAACATTTTTCAACTGATGTACTGATCTTTTATCTTTTATCCATTTCCTAAACTGACCTTAATTTTGCAAGAAAGCAGAAGTATAATATTACTCTTGACTAGGAAGCAAGTAACTTCCTAGTTGGACAAAACGTTTGCCAAGAAATTCAACAGCGGTTAAGCTAGAACGTAGCATTAGTCCTACTTAGTTTTGCTGCATGTAAATATCGTGGCACGTAAGCCACGGGCGTAGTGAAGAAAGGTATTGTGTCCAAAAGGATATTTTCCAGATACATAATGTTTTGTGAAGTGGGCGTGCCAATATGCGAATTGCTACAGTACATGTATAACATCCAACTGATTAATATGCAATAACTTGACTTACTTTGAAAAGCGCACTGTTCCAGATTGCCCCTTCTCTTGAGTTATTATCCACAATGCCCTGATACTCATTTCTACGTTTCTTTTCTAGCTCGCAAAGAGTGTCACGGCAAGAACGTTTCTGAACGTATTAAACCTTTTTAATATGCTGCACAAACACACAGAATTATCTGAGCTATCAAGCCAGCTCACTCGGCAATCTTGCTAGCTAACGTTCGCTACATCTGTCTTGCTATATTCCGAGTCTTATAACAAAAAAGAGACCTAGCAATGTATACTAAAGTAGAGATGAGTAAATGATTGAAGTGACTTCAAAAGATGTCGAACAGTTTCAACATGGACAGCTATCTATCCATCTCAAGAATGGCATTTCAATCATTTGAAAATATACACCTGAGATCACTATTCTATCACATGAACGAGCCGCGGCTCATTCTAAACGATATAGTGAAATGAGTCTCGTTACATTAATTAATCCCATACAAGCTACATCTCCCAGCATATCACTACTGAAGGAACTTCCTGTTTTTAAGAGACCACGGGACATATCTGCGCCTGCGCATGGGGAACACTCCAACATGTGACGCAGCCTCGTCTCGAGTACGCGCTCGGCACTCTCATGAGTTCTCTTTCATCGCGAGGAGCAGGAAAACGGTGTTGGCACGGCATGGAGTCCAGTCAACTGAAGATGAAACAGTGCGGGAAGAGCTCTAGGGTCTGGACCAGCTGAGTGCAGGAAGCAGTGAGCAAAAGCCTGATTCACGATGAAGGACCAACAGGTGTGCGTTTGTCAGTTTTTTTCTGACCTGATATTGACTATATTGAAATTTGTAATGCAGATTTTTTCAAATCAAAATGAAATTACAGTTAAAATACAGTAGCAGTCAAAAGTTTTGACACACCAGCACACAGAAGGGTTTTTCTTTATTTTTTACCATCCTCCACATTTTAGAATAATAGCAAAGACATCAAAACTATGAAATACCACAAATGAAATTATGCAGTGACCAAAAAAGTGCTAAACAAATGAAAACTATCTTATCTGTATATAGTGTATTTTGAAGTCTGGCATACTGGACCTCTCACCCATATGGCCAGTAGTTAGTGCAGTTTCCCATAAATCCCTGAAGCTCTGCCTCCAGTAATCTTTCTAACTGTCCCTTCATTGGGGCCTTACAATAACTTCTACATAACTTGTACAGCGATGCTCAAGTTGTCATATGACTAGAGCCAGTCTGGGAATTTGACCAGGACACCTCAGTAATTATCTATACTTTTATGATAAGTGCCATGGGGTCTTTAATGACCACAGTGACTCAGAACCACTAGTAATCTCAGCCAAAGGATGGGATTTACTACAATATAGTTGCCATTTGCCATCACTGCACTGGGGCATTGACTTTGCTTGGACCAGAATGAAACGGCCCATTACTGGCTCACCAACGCAACTTCCAAAAGCAACCTAGTGTCTCATCAAAGTATTAGCTGAGTGTATTGTATTTGAACAGCCAGACATGAAGCGAACATGTTTCAATCCATTGACAACAACACCAATTCCTTTATGAAACATTTACATGGCAGCTTGTACGGGGGCTAATAAAGAACATGTGGCATAATGGCCGGTAGCTTTAGTTATTTTGCATGTCAGGGTGATCTGGTTGCTGGCATAAAAATAATATGTCAACAGTTTTTCTCAGTGTGTCGCCCTTAATAAATGCGTCTGAGATGAATACATAACCCTACATGCTAAATCACACTGTTGCAGCATGATGCTATATTCCCTTTTCCAATCAAGGATATGTACTGCATCAGACCCATAGAGCTCGTGAGCGCGCTTGACCCGCTCTGTGCCACCCTCCCTTGGCTGTAGGCGGGGCCTGTCGTCTCCGTTTCCGGCCCGGACATGGCCGCTGGATGCAGGAAGCAGAGGGCCTGTTGTGTACAACCCTGAACAACAGTAGGCAAGCTATCATATAAGAGATCGGACTGTTCGACTCGCCAGTCCGCGGTGTCCCGGCGTGGTCCGATTTTGCAAATCCACAGCCAACAGCTTTCGTTTGGAAATTAACCATGGCTAGCGCTCAACTATTCGAGGTGGGGTTAGGAACGAGCATAGCAAACTAGCCAGCTAGCTAGTTGTCATGCAAATAACTAGCTGGTTAGCTAGCTAAACCATCTGTCATAAAATACTAATGTTGTGGTTGTTGCAACTTTGTGATTTATAGTTTTCCTTCATTAACTTTGATCCCCCTATCATTCAATGGTCTATTATTAGGTACCGAAGTGTGCACTATCTTTGTAGCTGGCTACGTCCTTATTTTCCGGTCATTTATGGCTAGCAGGCTAAGGACTAACGTTAGATGAGTCGTTGGTACTAGGATTGAGGTCTTCGGGATGATATGGTCACTATATGAGGAGCAGTTGAGGATGTCAGATTCGCACCGTTTTTAAAGCTAGTCTTTCATTGTTTTGGTTTTGTCAATTGTATGTCGAGGAATACCAGTGCTATTGATGTCTCAGGAGGAGTATGTAATGGTACAGTCCAAAAATCCCAAGGGGTTTGATTGAAATGCTTGGCTGTTTGTCCGCACTGAGAGCTAGCTACACCCAGGCGAAAGAGATTTGTTGTTGTGAGGAGAAAAAAAAAAATCGTCATTAAAGTTGTGCTGAAATCCAGACTGTGTAAACTGTTACTACTTTAAATCCAATGGGATTCTTGATCCTGCATATAGCCAGATTTTTCATTATTTAAATTGATGAATATAGGCTACGTTATTGTTTTAATGACAGGGCAGTGAGAGCAGACTGCTGGGAAGTGAGTTCAGATGACTGGAGAAATTGCAGAAGTCGTAGGGATAGCCACTCTGAATAATTTTTAGTTTTGCTTATGTATCAGTGGTTATGAAAGTGGAATATATGTTAATAGTATTTGCTTGAAATTTCAGTTGCCACTTTCATTTAAATGTAATTTGTTACATCCGTTGTGTATGTAAAATTTGACTATGTTATCCATAATACTGCTTACATGCAGGTGGCCCTTATTTTCTGGGGAAAAAAAAAATATATATATATATTTTTTTTTTTTTTGTGTGTGTGTGTGTGTATAGCAGTGTTTCCCAACCCTACTCCTGGTGGCACACTGTCCTGCATATCTTCTGTCTATCCTTGCTGCTTGATTAAATCAGGTGTGCTCAGCTAATCAAACCTGCCACTGATGAGTTTAGTCATGTAGGTAGAGCAAGGATAGATAGAAGATGTGCAGGACAGTGTGCTGCCAGGAGTAGGGTTGGGAAACACTGGTCTATAGTTTGAAATGCATCACATTTTGGATGTAAAAATGTATCTTATTGTTGCTGCATATAATTTTACATTCCTGCATCATAAGGATTTGTTCTGAATGAGTCCTTGCCCATTGCTTAATGGGGGAAGAATGAAGAGCATTTTCTAATTTGTAGAGATTTTACATAGTGGGTAAGATAGCAGTAATGAAGAAAAATGTCCACTGTGAGGGGAAATACCTGCTTTTTTAAATGGCAGTCATTACCACTTAAATAAAGGAAATGTTCTCATAAAAATATAGACTGAATCACATGCCTGACTGGGGGCTTGTAACTGAAAGGTTGCTGGCTCAGTTGCCCTCAATAACCCACAGTTGCCTAAGTAAAATATCCAGCTGTATAAATGGATGAAATTGTAAGCTATGTAAGTTTCTCTGGATAAGGGTGTCTCCTAAATGACTAATGTAAAGTAATATCTGCTCCTTCTCTCAGGAACCTTTCGATGCGGATGAGTACATCGAGCGGCTCGCATGGAGGACCCCAGGAGGGGGCTCCAAAGGAGGAGCTGAGGCGTTTGACCCCAAAAGGTAATGATCGCATTGCCATGCTCTTCTTACACAGCCATCCCTGACCAGCTGTCCAGACCCTCTGCTTTTCTGTGACTGACTGCATAGTCTTACGCTAGTGTGTGTGTGTGAGTGTGTGTGTGTATGTATGTGCGTGTGGGCACAAGCTTTGCTGGGACAGGCCCAAGGAGGGTCCCAGCATGTGGGACCGTCAACAACCCCCACCCCCGTTCCCCATTGGTGTGACAAGCTCTGGCAGATGCTTGTTGTCACATCAGCTCCACTGTATAAGAGGTGACAACGTAATTCATATGTTGACAGTGCTCTTTACATGCCCGGGTTTCCCCTGGGGACTGGTGACGGGGCACCGCTGGGCAGCCCGTGTTGGCACAACGAGCCATGTTTTCCATGCCATCTGCTCTGTCTCTGCCAGACTCAGGCCGTGAAGACACTTAAAAGCAGTGCACCATGGGAGGTGTCACATTGCAGTCATGAAGCACTGAGTCATGGCTTACCAAGAGAATAAGTATTGGAAGGCAGGCCTTAAGCTGCAGTAGCCAGTGTAGAGGGAATTATTCTAGAGATTACACACTCATCACTTTGGGATGTTTTCTCCCCCTAAAGAAACCACTGCTGACTTAGAGCATCTGCTCAGTGGCCCTTATAGGACTTACGATGCTGCTGACCAGACTGTCTGTACATGGACCCATAAATCCAGAGACCTGGAAATTAATTTCACAATACTATTTTTCTACTTTAACTGCGGTGAAAGGTTAGCAGGAGTGGCAGCTGGTATTCATCTTCCCTGGAAATTGACGATGTGCCATTTTTTTTCCTGCTGATTCCATATTATTCTCTTCATAAATTGTAGAAAGTGGACAGTGCCTCAGCATCTGGTGGAGGTTTTTACTTTGCTAAATCTCTTGCAGGGAATATTAGACAGAATATAAGATCAAGCCATTGTTCGCCAGAAGTTTTCACGTTCTTGGCAAGTTACATGTTCAGGTTTATGGGATAAACTTGAGGAGAGAGCATAGGATGGGTACTCAGCTTTCGTGCAGTAGCAGAGGTCACGTGGCTGGTTAAATGGACTGGTTGAGGAAATCGTGTGTTCCACTCTGCCCCCTGCAGGCTGCTGGAGGAGTTTGAGAAGCACATCGAGGAGCTCAAGCAGTTAGATGAGCGCATCCAGAGGAGGGTGGAAAAGCTGGAGCAACAGTGCCACCGGGAGGCCAAGGAGTTCGCCCGCAAAGTGCAGGACCTGCAGAGGAGCAACCAGGTGGGTCCAGGCTCACCAAGGTCACAGGGCAGGGACATTTCCTCCAGGACTCAACCCAGTATAGGGCCAGGTGGCTTTCACCTCCCTGGGGGCAGGTTCACCAACAGGAGCTCAGTTGAGCTGTGTATCAGCTATACCTGAGGCAAGCCACAGGCATTTCCACTGCTGACCTGGGTTAACAGCATGTGCCAATCTCTGATACGACAGTTTGTTTGTCCTAAGCCTGGGGGAGTGAAGTGAAAGTAGGTTGTTATCCTGTAAAATACCGTACAACAACAAGGTCTTGTTCATTATCATTGGTAGTTCGTGAATAAGGTAAATAAACATTAGACAAACATTTTATCCCATGTGCCAGATGCCTTATCTGAATATAGCTGTCATCAATCTCCAAAATCTTATTTGTAATCTCCCCAAGACTGAAATAACCAAAACACAAGCATCAGGGTTACTTCCTCCATTATAAGACAGTGAGACAATGCACAGTTTTGGTGTAAGTGGGGCCAAAATTCATTCAACCCCAAAGCTGTTCATAAGGTGCGGAGTGACACTTTTATCGGGAATCCAGAACACTGAATTGTGTGATTGTAGAGCAGTGTAAATACAGCCAGGGTGAATGAGTGGATATGGCTGTATCATGTCAGAGTACTGGCCTGCCATCCATAGACCGAAGCTCTCTGTTTACACTTAGCTGCCCTGTTCAGCCAATCACAGACCTCATTTGTGTATGTGCCGTGTAAATTTGAAAGTTGCAAATTGAACAGGTTCCTCATACCTAGAGGGCAGGAATAGTCTACTCTACCGGTAAAAGCACTCTCTTATCCTTATACAGATATGTTAGTGCTGTGATGTCTTGTTATGTGATGTGTGATGTGTTGTTATCCCTGATGTTTTTAAGGTCTGGAAGTTCCTTTAAATCCCTGACTGTTTGAATGCCTGCAATATGATACCGGTTCGATTGTCCGTCTGTCTGGCCATCTGTCTGTACAGGTGGCATTCCAGCACTTCCAGGAGCTGGACGAGCACATCAGCTACGTTGCTACGAAGGTGTGCCACCTCGGCGACCAGCTGGAAGGCGTGAACACGCCGCGGCAAAGGGCGGTGGAGGCCCAGCGCCTCATGACCTACTTCAACGAGTTCCTGGATGGGGAGCTGCGCAGCGACGTCTTCAACAACCCAGACAAGGTGAGCTGTGCCTGCCACTCCTGTTCAGCACTCGCACCTGCATTTATTACACCCTGAACACAACCGAGTCACTGCCATCGGCCCACAAGGCACTGCTGAAAGACATCCCTTGCACCTGGTTGTGGGATAGCTCTGTGTCCATCACACCTGCTTTTGCCTCCTCATAATGACAATATGAGTGCCATTCTGTTGCCATTACTGAACCTGGCTTTTGCTACAGACGTGCCTTAAGACAAACAAGCAGGTTTGAATGCTGTGCAACTTTTGAACAATGAGGAAACGGTGTTTCTGAAACTTTACGGTCCCATGGTCCAGCTTGCCATCTTCATAATCTGCCGGGAGCTTAATGCTACTCGTCTTCTACAACAGCTTTGCTCTTGATAAATGAAGGCTGTGCAGTGGATTTGAGGGTGATACCAGGCTTTCGTGCTTCCATGGATTGGGGCTCCAGAGATTTAAAAATGAAACAGATGCATTTCTACGGGGAACTGAGGCCCCCCGTCTTAATAGGGTAATCATTCTAAGCTCCATTTTTGAGGGGGAACCCAGTGTGTGAAAAGCAGCATAAGAACTGATAACACTTGATTCACTGGAACATGAGCTTTTGCTGAAACCTATTGAAATATATAATTAATTGATATGCATTTACTATTATATTCAAAATGTTAAAACAATTTTTGTGGTGTCATCAGGCTTACATTAAATGGTGAGTGGGAGGAAAACCATTTTATTAAGCTGGTAGCAGTCACTAGCTTGGTGGGTTTAGAGCTAAGTTACGCTTGTCATAAACTGGCAAGGTGGACCCCAAGGACCCAGGTGTTGGAAATTGAGAAACACTGTGGATGCTTAGCTTGGGGAAAATGGCCTTCTCCTAAGTAAAGGCACCATATATTATGCAGCACATGGCCTTGGGCAGTGAAGGCCCATCTGCATGGGGAGAGTAACCCCACGCTGGAGCATAGAGCTAGCCATTCCTTTGTCCTCTGATGTCTGAATGAAGGCGGGAAAAGTCTATGGCAGGCATCGCGGGGTGCGGCGATGAAAGCCGGCGCCGGGCGTCCGGAGGTGTGTGGGAATATCGGCTGGGTTTTTTTTTTTTTTACGAGCATACCTCGAGCCGAGGAGGGAAGCTGTGAGTCAATAGCTTGAGGGGGAGGCTCTGCTAATCCTTCTGAAAGGGAGGGCTGGCCCGCCAGCATGGAGACAAGTGCTGCTAAACCCTGACTGCAGGGAGACGGCTACATTACTTACATGGGATTTAGCTAATCTTAGCTAGAGGACAGATACTTAGAAAGCCTCGCAGAGCAAAAAGGCAGCATCCACCTCACGGGAGCGGGGTAATGATGTTAGCCAAGGCAGGCATGTGCGGCAGCAGAATAGCTGCGTACGGCGGGGCCGACATACGTTTCGGGCGATCGGGTTGGGTTGGGGGGGGGGTTCTCAACAAGGCCCTTCAGGAAGATATCCCAGCCCGGACAGATTATCGAAGGATATTAAGAGTCTTGTGGGATTACACCCCATTCAGAACAGGCAGGCGATAAAGAGTTGGACGCGCTGCAAACTCGGTGGTGCCGATATTCAGGTGTGTCGAGCTGGCAGTTATCAGCCAGGCAGCGGGCATGCGGTGGGTGATTTAATTAAAGCTGATCCTCCAGAGTGGAGATGCAGCTGGCCTCTCCTGTCTAAACGGCTGCCTCACGGGGTCTTCTCGGCTCTCCCTCTCCTCTGTAGATTAAAGAAGCTGCTGACATTATTCAGAAGCTGCACCTCATCGCCCAGGAGCTGCCATTTGACAGGTGAGTTACCCAGAATTCCACGCTGCACAAGGCTGCCAAAAGTATAGGCACAGAGGCTGCTGGGAAGGTTCTGAAGGGTTCCATCAGCCTCCAGTTTTTGGATAAAATAATACCCACATGCCTAGATCTCATACCCCAACAAAACCATTAAACTAAATAGCCATATCATCATAAATGTGAAGCTGAACACAATGCGTCTGACCTTTTCAGTGTAGCTTACTTTACAGCCAAGACTTCTCTTTGCGAGTCCTGATCAGGAAGTCCTAATAGTTGTGTGCTTCTTGGACACTCATCCTAATGGCTCTCTCTTTGTCTCTTGGCAGGTTTGCTGATGTCAAAGCCAAGATTGCCAGTGAGTATTTGCTTTCGAAGACTTGAAAGGAAGTCAGTCTTTGATACAGCACTGTTTAGGGGTTCTGTAATTTTTCTAGAAAGGAGATGCAACTGTAGCATCTGCAGAGATATGTAATATTATCGAGACCTGACATCAAACAGCACCAGACCATTGTATTCATCTAATAGAAGACCAGCCAACATGATTTATTATTTAACAGCATCATCTTTTAATAGATATTTTTCATGCTAGATCAAACAGTCACAGGGTGACGCACAAGGCCAGGGTGGATAGCATTTTTGATTTGGAATTTTAGGGTCATTTTCAAAGGTCATGGATTCAGACCATATACATTGCATTGATCAACAAAAATTGCTATTTTCATGAATCCATACCCAGATGGAGTGCTATAAATATAACAAACATTTGTTCTCATTTTGCCCAAGGATAATGTTTGTTATATAGTCTAGGTGTGTGTCTGTTTTGGGTATATTTGACCTTTGACCCCTTGAAAATGACCTTAAAATTCCAATTCCAAAAATTTTATCCAGCCTAACCTTGTTACATGATGACTGTTTTATCTGGCATGGATAGCATCTATTAACAGACTCTGAAAGCCTTTTTCACCTTTGGCTGGTCTAATACACTGATTCTCAATCCTGCTCCTGAGGGCCCACTGTCCTGCATATCTTCCATCTATCCTTGCTCTACCTACCTGACTGAACTCATCAGTGGCACTTTTGATTAGCTGAGCACACCTGATTTAATCAAGAGCATGTTAATCACACTAATCAGGTGTGTTTGGAGCAAGGATAGGTAGAAGATATCCATGACAGTGGGCCTCCAGGAGTAGGATTGAGAAACACTGGTCTAATATAAAGCTGTATGAGACTGAGACTGTCTGCTGCATGACTGCCATATGAGGTCATCGTAGTTTTGCTTAAATTAATTTAATAGTTGTCACATTTTTTATAACATTAAATCATAACGGCCACTATAGAGTTGCTGAAAAATGATCTCAGTGCTTTCCTTAACTCTGACCGTGTGTGTGTGTGTGTGTGTGTGTGTGTGTGTGTGTGTGTGTGTGTGTGTGTGTGCGTGTGTGTGCGTGTGTGTGCGTGTGTGTGTGTGTGTGTGCGCGCGCGCACGGCTAGGTAAATACCATGATCTAGAGCGTCAGCTGATCCAGGAGTTCACGGCCGCTCAGCGCAGGGGTGAGATCGGCCGCATGCGGGAGGTGGCCGCAGTCCTGCTGCACTTCAAGGTGACTGACAAACACAGAGGAGACTCTGTAGACACACACTTCTCAATCCAGCCAACTGCCATCCAACCAAAGGCGAATGTCACCTTGGTGCATAGCACACAGTAGCGCAGGGAGTGTACATACATTACTAGTATGGAAATCAGTGACATTTACCCTTTTATGGGCAATTCATGAGGTCAGCCATTTTAGATCCAGTCAAAATGTTGGTTCATGTTAAAATGTACTGACTGAATCCACAAAAAAGCCGCTGTGATTGAAAAATGACAGGTATCTCTTCCAGGGTGCCATGTTTGAGAGTGTGTTTCTATGCAAATTAATCTGGGCCTTCGACCAATCGAGATTGTCACGTAAAAGCCAGTGACACAGTTTGGCGAGTAAAGATTGTGACCGGACTCTCTCTCTGTTGTGACTCCTCCAGGGCTATGCACATTGTGTGGATGTCTACATCAAACAATGCCAGGAGGTGAGTCGGGTGGTTTTCATTGGAGCGCAGACAGATCTGCCTCTGTAAAGCTCGGTTTTGGGCGCTTTTATATTCTGTAGTCTTTTCAGCGTTTTTCTTTGCCACCGCGTACTGCCAGGATGAGGGTGGCACTGGTTGAATTGACTGTGTTGTTGCTGTTCTGCTATGATGTGGCGTGTCTGTGCCCAGGGGGCCTACATTCGGACAGACGTGTTTGAAGACACCGCCCTCCTGTGCCAGCGTGTCAACAAGCAGGTGGGCGAGGTCTTCTGCAGCCCGGAGACCGTCATGGCAAAGCTCATCCAGAACATTTTCGAGAACAAGCTGCAGGTATGCCAGCCACAGGAGCGGACTTACTTAGGGTGCTAAGAAGGGAACACCGTGGTGCTTTTGTCTTGGTGCATTCCGGACTGTTTTCACTCTGTTTCTGCTTTCAAAAATGTTGGACTGCATCTCTCAGAATCCCCTACTACACTGCTCTGAAGGCCTACACAGGAAGGGGAAACTTCATTTTGCTGAAAATGCCAAGTTTGTGAATGATATAGAGTGACAGTGTGAATTGTCAACTGAATTACCTGAAAGTATATTTAATGTATTTACTAACAAGTAGTTATTGTTAGAGCCCTGTGGTTCTTGCAGCCTGGTTTTAAATGTGTAATTACTTTGAAATTCACTCAATGTCTGTGAATTGTAAAGCAGATCCCCTAAGAAAGTAAGTAGCAGTTTTAAGGGGTATTTGGGTAAGCAGTAGGAATTTGATGCATTCCATTGCTTTAACAATGGGGTTAGCTTGAGATGATAATGCAGGAAGCCACTAAACATTTACAAAAAGTAATTCACATATTTACTAGTTTTTGCCATAGCTTCGATAATTAGTTTTGATTGAATCATTAGCTTAATATTAATCAGGATTTAACCTCACGTAAGTACTGTGTGAGTTTGATATGTTACTTTGTTACATATGTTAGTTACAGAATATATGATATGTATTGATGGGAGTGTGTTTGCTCTAATAGGAGAATGCAAGTAAAGATTTGTCAGTATTATTTACATTAATTTGAGCCCCTTAAATAAATTAATATTCAAAGCATGTGTTCAGGCGTATTAACATTTTTTTTTTACCAAAAATAAAGATCAAATAAAGATCTTTGTTTTATTAATAGCTCAATCAAATGTAATAAACGGAAAGCTCAGCTGTTTCTAAAAACAGCAGGCACAGTGTATTCCCATGGCCAGGGTTGCGAAACACTAGGTTATAATATAATATGAAATACCTCAATAGAGTTTGCTTAGTATGTACAGCTTCTTTTTTGCGGAAGTGAGTAAGCTGTAAGTAGAAATGAATGATAAACTGAGATCATTAATTGCATTTTAGTGTGTGTGTGTGTGATGTGTGTGATGTGTGTGATGTGCGTATATATATATTTATATAAATGTGTGTGGCTTTTATAGAAAATTTTTTTTGCAGGGCAAGTTAAGTGAATTTTTACCTCTGGATTTCTGTTGGTTGCAGTGTGGGGTTTAGTGCTTGGCTAATGTAGGACTCCTAACTGAAATGTTCCTGGTTCAATTTCCCACTGGGGCACTGCTGTTGTACCCTTGGACAAGGCACTTGACCCACAGTTGCCTCAGTAATTATCCAGCTGTATAAATGGATAAAATTGTAACCTATGTAAGTCCCTCTGGATGAGAGCATTTGATAACTGACACTAAAGTAATGTAATATAAGTGCTGCCAACTGATGTCTTGTGTTTGTAGACCCATGTTAGGGACAAACTTGAGGAGACCCGGCGGTCAGATGCAGAGCAGTACCTCAAGAACCTGTACGACCTCTACACCAGGTAAGACAGTGGAGGCCCCTTCCTTTTGTCCCTTACCCATCCCTGGGACTGGGGTGACGCTCAGTGACACCGCCCCCCCCCGCCAACTGTGTGTCTCCAGGACGACGACCCTGGCCACCAAGCTAATGGAGTTCAACCTGGGCTCTGACAAGCACACCTTCCTGTCCAAACTGATCAAGAACATCTTCTCCTCCCACCTGGAGAGCTACATGGACATGGAGCGGGAGTACCTGCGCACGCGCAGCTCCATGATCCTGCAGCGCTACTATGACTCCAAGAACCACCAGAAGCGCCCGCTCGGCACCGGCAGGTAAGGGCTGCCCGCTGCCACCCCGTCCTCTCCACCTGACGGCCTGGCCAGCCACTCCCACAAGCATCTCCCCAGAATCAGACCAAACCCTCTGCGCTCCCTCATGGGTCTGCCCGCACGTATCAAGGCAGTGCACTGCTAAAGTAGTTCAGTTTTGAATAACCTTTAACCTTTAAATGGTTTTGACCTGGAGTCAGTGGTAATTTTTTATGTGTAGTAGTGTGTTGGCTTCTGGTATGCACGTGAGGTAAAACAAATACTTTAATGAAACTGAGGAGGCTGCTCCAGCCTAGAGGGACAAGTATGTGCAATTTTTGGAGCAACTTGCCATTAATTTGACTGCAGGAATATAAAAACCAAATATGGGGACACGTTAGGTGAAAATGATTGTATTACATCTGCAACGCAGGTCGGCTAATCCACTTTCCTCATAAGGCCTCAACCTTTACAGTCTACCAAAGCCAGCAGTCAGGCTCCTCACAGCTGGCCCCATGTGGAAGGCTTGACCGCTGTGCTGGTCTCCCTGCATAGAGAGGAGTCACATGACATTTTTCCCTATTTGGTCTGGGTCTGTATTTGGTCCAGATGCCCCTTTGTCAGTCTTGCATATTATATTATTATGACAAATCCAGATTGAAACTAAAAATAGAAGAAGCAGGAACTGAAATAGCTCAGTGCTAGTGTATGTCCACCTGTGAGCTAAACCCTGCTGGTGTAGCGCTCAGGTGCCAGTTTGCAGAGGTCTGTCTGTCCGTCCTCACTGCAGGCGCCAGTAACCCTTTCGTCCTCTGTCCTCTGTCTGTCCAGCATCCAGGAGCTGAAGGAGCGCATCCGACAGCGCACCAACCTGCCGCTGGGCCCCAGCATCGACACCCACGGGGAGACCTTCCTCTCCCAGGAGGTGGTGGTCAACCTGCTGCAGGAGACGCGCCACGCCTTTGAACGTTGCCACAGGGTAACTCAGAACCCCCTGTTCATTTCACCCCAGAACCGTACTTCTGTTCCTTCGTGTTTCTTGGCGTTGCCATTTCAGTGGAGGAACATGCTGACAACACCATTAGACATTTACCAATCAGTTCTCAGTGTGAGCATACACTTCCTGTGGATCCTGTTACATTGTAGACTGCAAGTTAGAATCCTGTGAGGTTTCTGTGACTGTAATCAGAACCCCTCCCTCCTCTTCGCCCCCCCACAGCTATCAGACCCCTCTGACCTGCCCAAGAATGCCTTCTCCATCTTCCTGCTGCTGGTGGAGCACCTGTGTGTAGACCACATTGACTATGCTCTGGAGATCGGCCTGTCAGGTAGGCACACCTGTTACCTGGCCCAGTGGGATCCAGCTTCCTTTACCATTGGTGCACATAGACTAATGTGACAGAGGTAGGAGTAAAGCGTTAAATGACCATGTATCAGTACTTGTCAGGACTCTTACAGAGATAACTATCCTGTCTCCCTTACTGAAAGAGTTCCCTTGCCATTAGCCAGGGTGGTGAGTAGCCAATGAAATTATCTGTATGTCCCTGCTCTGTATAACCTGGCACAGAGTGGTGGCTGCTGTCACTGTGTCTTAGCAGAAAATGGCAGAGAGGGTGGTGGAGCAGGAGGTGTCATCGTAAACAGTAACTGCCATGTCATTGAGTTGGCTCTTTCCCTGACAGCTATCCCCTCAGCCGACGCGAAGAATGCCAACCTCTACTTCCTGGATGTGGTCCAGCAGGCCAACACCATCTTCCACCTCTTTGACAAGCAGTTCAATGACCACCTCATGCCACTCATCAGGTAAGCTTGAGGTGAAACCCTACGGCCAGGTCCCACAGCACTCTGCACCCCTGCATATCCCTGCCACTACTTAGGGATCCACTTTCCAGTTAGCATCACAAATATCCTCTCTCAATATTCTCCCCTAACTCTCCCCTAACTTCTCTCCCTTCAGCTCCTCCCCCAAGCTCACCGAGTGCCTGCACAAGAAAAAGGAGGTGATCGAGCAGATGGAGGTCAAGCTGGACACCGGTATTGACAGGTGGGTGGCAGACATTGGCCTGCTCCTCTCTCAGTAGCAAAAGACCTCTCCAAGCTCTGCTTAGATGGAGCATGTAGACACCACACTGTGGCTTTGATGCCATTTGTAGTTTCGTGGACCATAATGAGGCAGAACGTGAATCATCCCACACAAGGGCATCCACTAAGCCACTAAGTATTGTGTGTGAGGGTGAGGCGATGAGATTTGTCAGTGCCTGTGTTTCATTGCATTGACCCGGGTCACTTGCTCTTGCATGCGGTTTTTCGTGGCTTCTCTGAGTGCTGTTTCCTTTGCCCTCTTCTGCAGGACTCTGAACTGCATGGTGGGCCAGATGAAGCACATCCTGGCCACTGAGCAGAAGAAGACCGACTTCAAGCCGGAGGACGAGAACAACGTGATGATCCAGTACACCAATGTACGGGCCAACCCACTCCACCCCGCCCCACTTTAGACAGGCGACCCAGCCGCGTCACATTGACCCCACCCTGTCCTCTGTCTCCCCTCCCCTCCCCCAGGCCTGCTCCAAGGTGTGCGCCTACGTCAGCAAGCAGGTGGAGAAGGTGCGGCAGTCGATGGATGGGAAGAACGTGGACACAGTGCTGACGGAGCTGGGTGTGCGCTTCCACCGCCTCATCCACGAGCACCTGCAGCAGTTCAGCTACAGCTCCATGGGTGGCATGCTGGCCATCTGCGATGTGGCCGAGTACCGGCGCTGTGCCAAGGACTTCCGGGTGAGGGGTCGGGTCAGGGGTCAGGGGCCAGGATACATAATGCATTACATTACATTATCCAGAGCAACTTTCATAGGTTACAGTTTTATCCATGTATACAGCTGGATAGTTACTGTGGCAATTGCGGGTTAAGTACCTTACTTAAGGGTACAACAGCAGCACCACAGCATGGAGCTGGCCAGGAACCAGCAACCTTTCCGTTACAAGCTCTGCATCTGTAGTGCTGCACACTGAATAGGAGGGGTTTGGGATGATGGGGTTGAGGGGTGTTGCATATTCGTGCTCACTACCTCTACAGGTCAGGAGGGCTGTTTCGTAGTTTTGGTCCATTCTCAGGATTGGATATACGGGGACGTGACTGAGCTTTCGTTCAGTTCCTTTAATCGTATCAGAGTTGCTCACAGCCGCCTGTCTCCCCCTGCAGGTCCCCCTGGTACTGCAGCTCTTCGACACCCTCCATGCTCTGTGTAACCTCCTGGTGGTTGCCCCTGATAACCTGAAGCAGGTGTGCTCAGGGGAGCAGCTCACCAACCTGGACCGTAACCTGCTGCACGCCTTCGTCCAGCTGAGGGCTGACTACCGCTCTTCCAGGCTGGGCCGCCACTTCAGCTAACGACCTCCAGAGGTCGCCGTAACTTCCCTGTAGCCAACACTACTGCCCAATCACACCGCACCTACCATATCTCTGTATCTACCTTCTATAATCAACAGCCTCGTCCCCAGGAACTTCCACAAATTCCAGCGTCCCTTCCCCCTCGACACAGCACAGCCCATCAGATGCGATCTCTGGTTCCTGAGCTTCGTGCCACGCCTTGCATCTCAGAGAGGACATCGAGCCCCTTCTCCTGCCCACTGACACACAGAGGAACTCATCTTCATGAATTTCGGAGACCCATGCCGGGTCTGGATTTGTGCACTTTTTAAAGATACTCAAACCTGCAATGACCAGAGTGTCTTTGCTAATTCCTGTTTATTGGATCTAATTTAAATCTTCCAGTTCTAACCCTTCTAACATTGACAGATGCCATGCAACCATTTTGTTTGTTCCCTATACCAGTTGTTTTTACATAGCCATAGTATTAGATGGGCGAGAATGTCTGAACTGTTGAAGTGTTAGGATCTCACTTTTGTTCGTTTTTTGTTTTTATTGTGCCAAATGTAAGTGCTGTGGCTCCATTGACACAAGGGAACGTAATCAATGGGAAGTGGCTGTAAAGGAGCCAGCAGCTCAGCCTGGTTTAAGGTGGCCAAAGCACTGCATGCTGGGATGGGTGGTGGCTCACCCTCAGAGAGGGCAGCCATAGGCCAGCCCTGGGAACCAGACTAGAATGAAACGTCGCCACCCGCCCTCTCCCACAGCGATCCTGGGGCAGAGACAACTGCACACAGCGCAGAGAGGTACACGGCAATGCCCTGCCCTGCCCTGCAACCAGGAAGGGTCAGGGGTAGCGGCAAGAGCGCAAGGTCTCTGCACTAGTTGGGTGAACTAAGGGGTCGTGTCTAAAGTGCAGCAGTCTCTGCTCTGGTTGGGCATATGCTAAGGGGTCATCTCTAAAGTGTGGCAGTCTCTGCACTAGTCTAGCATATGCTCAGGTGACCGGTGAAAGCCCCAGTAAGTCAGTGAAAACACAGCATCCTCTTCTGCAAAAGCAGAGGGTGGTGGAGATGGACTTTTAGACTTGCACATAAGCGCACAGAGGACGCTGTCTGCTTTTTGATTGTGAAAAAGAATGACCTTGTCTCTGGACTCATTGCAGCATCCCTTTCATCCAGTTAAAGAACCTTTGTTAATGAGTTAACCCTTTCTTGGCAGGGCTCTGTACAGTAATAGTAATGGCTGTCCAGTTGACAGTCTCCTGATCTGGGCAGTGTGGTGTTTTGCTTCTGTTGAGTCAGACAGGCTGAGGCAGTCCAAGCCTTCACCCTACCCCCCAAGCTGTTGCCTCTGTACAGCTCTTCACCTTTATTAATGATTAATAAAAGAAATAGTTATGTTGTATTGAGGCCTGTTGTTCTTTCATCCTGACTCATCAGCAATGTGGATCTTAAGGTAAGGTTTTCTGTTTTGAGTTTATAGGTTCGTGGAACAGATTGTAGTCTTTTTATTTTATTTTTTTAGGTTATATCTATCTGTGTTTTTATGAATAGGGCTGTATAGTTGGAGTGATAATGAATAGGGCCCCCTACCTGCTCCCCATATTGCACAAACGAAACTACCCACTAAAATCCACTCACTCAGAGGTAATCATAGAAAAGGCAAGTAACGTATAAACATGGAACAAAATACAAAATAGATGAAAAGAACCAGATCACAAACTTAACAGGAAGCCTGATGAAGATAACAAATTGAAGAAGGTTTTATTTTTTTTAAACTGGTAAGGAAAGCTGCCAAACATGAATCTATTAAAACGAAACAGCATTTATATTTCTTTGCATGGGAGACACCATTTCATAAGGGTAACTTCCAGGGCTTACATTTTCCACCTTTATTTATTTCCTTTGACAATTATCATATGCAAACTTCATTTTTTAAACCACACCTTCACCTCTCCAAACCAGCAGAGAAATTATTTTGTGTAGACAGATAGTTTCCAAAGATAGATTACACCATTAGAGGATTCATCTCTCTAGTGTCTGCCACCAGATCTTGCCTGTCCAAAGCCATTGGTAGAACTGGTATTGTGTGCATTGTAGGTAAGGAGTCCAGAAATTGTATGACATTGTTTAAACCTCATTGATTGAACTCCCCACATTATCATAAAAGTAATTTAATGGACATTGCAGCAAGCGTGTGGCTCGCCTACCAGAGCAAATCCAAGTTAGACCTGTGGAGTTGAAGAGAAAAGGCAAAGATCAGCCAGTTTGTGAAAAGACTGCAGTTGCAGAGGACTGGAGAGAGAGCTGAAAGGTAGAACATGGAGTGTAGTGTTCTGTAGAAGGTACACAGGGTGCTAGGCAAAGTCAAACAATGCAATTAATTAGGCTAATATTAATATTATTAATGCCTCGGAAATTCAATTCTCTCATCCCTAATCACAACTGGATAGCTTGTAAAAACTATTTTCTTAGGCCCGGGCGCAA
Source organism: Megalops atlanticus (assembly GCA_019176425.1). Lineage (NCBI taxonomy): Eukaryota > Metazoa > Chordata > Actinopteri > Elopiformes > Megalopidae > Megalops > Megalops atlanticus. The sequence continues at coordinate 32,529,131 of CM032887.1, forward strand.
ACACCGGCGCTTTCCAAACATTTGAAAACTATTTGTTTTTGCGGCGATTAAAGCGAGAATCCTTGGAGCCGGGCGGGGGGAGGTGGGGCCTCGCCAGGGCCGATAAGTGAGAACCCGGCGCGGCTTGCCCCCAGGGGCCCCGCCGAATGGGCAGGCGGGAGGGGCGCGGGGATTGTTTTGGGGTGTGTTTGAGCAGGTGGAGGGGATTAGCGGCACTGTCAATACTGGGGCGCTGGATAAGGCCCCGCGCTCTCGCTCTCCCGGCCGCTTCCAAAATGCGTGTCTCCTATAGATATGCACACACAGCGAGGCCGGGGAGTGTGGGATCGCTGGTGGAGTGCTGAACCGGCTGCCGCTGTTTCTTGTTTGGTAAAAACCTTGGAGGAGGGAGGGATGAGGTGCTTTTCCAACATGGTCAGAACCATTTCTGGGGGTTTTCCTGCAAGCATTGCAAAGCCATCTCCTCACACAAATGGCCAGATAAAGACAGAGGACAGACCAGAGTATAGACCTGTACCTCAGTCTTGTATGCTCAATTTGTGCCCTGAAGTGTAGCAGATTTACATCTGCTACACATAGTCTTTTAATGTGCCTGATGCTTACACTGGCTAGATACTGTCTAGAGACGACTTGAGTTAACAGAGAGCTGATCAAGTATGCCTCATTGGCCAGCGTTTTCTATGGTGGTACATAATACTCTCAACCTGTCAGAAAACTAGACTACAGTTTTAATAGGGGAACATGTTCAGCAGCAGTAACCTTTGTGTGGCTTTAATCCACTGAAGATGAAAGTGCTTCTGAGTGGTATACCAATGTGATAATTTATTACATAAATTTAACATACTACTTTATCAGTATTATTTCCCTGGCAGATTCTCCCATGCAATGTGAGGTACAGTGCATCAGAAGATGCAAAGCAGGATAAAAACAGTAAGTGAACACAGGTACAACCACTATAACAATCTTAGTCCCAAGAGTAACCTACAAAAACAGAGCTGGAGTTAATGGTAAGGGCTACCATTTTTTGATACAATTTACCAAGTGCAACAAATCCAATATATAAAGCATTCACTTCCACCTTGTGGTGAAGTGGGTTCTGTGTGAGGCAGCAAGGAAAAGCAGGTATGAAATATTATGTACATTATCTATTATATTAAAACCAATCAGCTATTTAGGCAGAGATATGGTCTCAAGGCACGTACTGGCAAATGGAAGAGGTAGAAGAAATGAGAAACCTGTGTCATCCAATGAGGGGACAGGCCCACGCCTGTGGTTAGCTGTCTTGAAGGCCGCGGTGGTAGATCCAGACCTCCGTTCCCAGGTAGGGCAGGGTTGTGAAGGCATGGGTGCGAAAGTGGAAGGTAAATGAGGTTAATTTGTGCAGAGCCATGGGCCCCCTCCGCCGCCAGCAAGCACTTCAAGAGCTACCCAGCATGCTCAGCTCTTCCCAATCACAGCTGAAGCGCCACCAGCGATTACACCTTTATTACTCCCCTTTTACAGCACATCCCCTTTCTTAAGACATAAAGCCCCCAACCTGCGACGCCACGAGGCTAATTCTCCATCCATCCATCAAGGTGCCTTCATGCAGAATTTTCCCACTCTGCAGTTCAGTAATATTAAAAAAGGCGGATTATTTGTTGTTGCTGTGTTTTGTATTCAAATGAAACGCTGTCAGTGATTCAGATACTAGCCTCACTGCTGAGCTTAAGCGTCACTGATCCTTGTACAGCCGCCAAAAGGAAGCTAAAGATCTTTTTTTTTAGTCGGCGAAGGAAACAGAGGAGCTGTGAATTTGGCTGCGGTGTGCAGGGACAAAAAAAAAAAAAACGCCTCCATGACTGGTTGATTCAGAGTTAAAATACTTGTGTATTTTTTCAGTATGGGTTGAATAGGGGTCTGGCGGTTCATTTCCCAGTGTTGAACAGCTTAAGAGATCCCAGGGGCCAAACGTGGCCTGTCATTGTAGAGCTTATACCCACCACTCCTTTTCTTGTCCTCAGACTTGTTCTGTTTACCCACCTCCATGGCAACCCCGTGGCCTTTATTTAATTAACTGTCCTTTGGTAGGCCCGGCCTCTTCCCTGTGTCCTCAGGGGCGAGGGTGGGAGGTGAGGCTCTGTCTTTGGGCCACTGAGAGGCCTCCAAATACATATGCCTGTTCTGACTGGGGCAGCTCAGTATCCCAAAATAAGTTACCCAGCACCATTTTTTTCCTGGTAGCAGTTGTTCTCCTCATATCTTCCTCCAGAGTCTGTGGCTCCTTACATGACAGTCCTCATTAAGGCTTTGTAGAGACAGCTCTTCCTCTGTACCTCTGTCTCTGTCATTTTAAGCAATTTCCCAGTTCTGTTTGAGGGGGGGAGCAAGCACAGAACCTTGAATCAAGGGTCCATGCAGAAGTGAATGCCTACAGACTTAACAAGCAAGGTCAAAATGTTGATTTTCTATCTCCCTCCAGAGCTCCATCAATGCAGCCACTTCTCCTGCAAACGATCCCGTCTCCATTAGCTACTGGTCCCAGTATCTGCTCCTCCCTCCCAGTCACAGTTCAGTCAAACTCCTGCTCGCAGGCCCGCTCTGCCTCAGAGCGATCAAGTCCTCCAGCGGCCCACCACTCCCTCCTCCCGGTACCACTCTCCTCAATGCGCCGGCCCTCCCTCTGCCTCCCAGTGCACTGACAATAAAGCATTACAGCAGTCAATCCATGTCAACAGCAGCTTTGCTTAATTCCCGCTAAACACATTTAAGCTAAATCTTCGCCTAATGATGTACGATGATTAGTACTTGCTCTTTATTCTGCTGACAGCTCATATTAATTGATTTATTTTCTTGGCATCGGAGGGATCGACTCAGGTAGCTGTCGATGCCAGGGAAGTGGGGGGCATCATCGGGGAACCCCCACCCCCTCCCCAACCCCCGTCAAAACAGAAATGTTGAGTGGCAACCCTAGGGATGTAGGCCCTGTCTAAACACAATGCATATTGGAATATTCATAAAAGCTTTTGTGGAGACGAGAATACGTACAAGGGAGATCTTACTGTTAGATGGTTTGGCGCCACCTATGGGATACCTCCGGTCTCAAAGCACCACGCTGCACTGGTAGGTCTCCCATTCAGCTGTGACTGGGCTGCGGCAAGGTCCAAGTTCACACAGAGAGCACACCCCTCTGAGGTTACTGGCACGCTGTAGTCAAAAGCCCCTCACTCACAGCTCAGAGGGGTAACTGCAGGGAGGGGTGGGGGGCCCAAGACACAGGACCCCCTCCCCTCTTCCAGATGTTGTCCTGGCCTTCCCTCTTTCACAGGAAGTGCCAGGCCCAGCGTGGCTCGGGGGCTGTGCCATCCTCAGTTTCGGGCAGCCTGCAGGTGAACAGGAAGCATGGTGCCAGCGGTGTGAGCTATCTCACACTGTCCCAAAGCTCGCCACCTCATCCTTAAACCAGGCAGGGACCAACTCCAGGCTGACGCTCCGGTCTCCATGTGGCTCATGGGAAATGTTATCTGCCACATGACAATATCAGGGCATGCGATTCTGGAGGGGGCAGCAGTGCCAGGAGAGGCCAGATGGAGTTTTCAGACACTTTTTTTCCCCCGTTTCAGCCTCTCCCTCCTTATCTGCCTCTGTCCCTTTTCTCCTCCTTTTGTGGCAAATATTATCAGTGGAGCGCCAGTGTAAGGCGTGCTCCGGAGATGTAGCCTGGCAACGCGCTGGTAGCCCGCGCGCAGTTGGCTGCGCATTGGCTGTCTGACTGCTCTGCAGGAACAGACTGGCACTCACACTGAGGGCTGGAGAGTCTGCGCAGCCCTGACCATGCACACATGCACACATGCAGTTCAGTGGTGCGTGGGGCTGAGCTGCGCTCAACAGCTACTTTTTGCTGTACACTCCTTTCAGCCCTACATCTTGTCTGTTTCATCTATCAATTCCGTGAGCCCAGTTCTGAATGTTTTCGAGCCGCATGCAGGAAAACCAGTAGGAGAAAGGCATAATCATGAGTTCTGAGTGCAGAACCAACGCAACCACACACAATCCACACGACCAATCCATGCGTCAAGCAGTTACTGTTTTCCTTTCTGTATTTCTTATGGTATTTCTACAGATATTCCACTGTCACAACACATGCTGGCTGCAGACACTTTAGACAAAAAAATCTTGTCCAAGCAATCCTGTCAGCTTCCTCTGGTGAAGCTTGGTCTGGAAATTCAATTATGGTCAGGAACATCATATCAGTTGAAAAGATTTATTTGTGAGAAGTTGACTGTCTTGGACAGATCTACCTCTCTGCATCTGGACTACTCTCCCGGACTGTGAGGCTAGTGGAGTAGACCACAGTGTCTGCTAGGCCTCAGAGCTATCTCTCTTTAAACTTGTAAACCATAATCCAAACCACCACAATTGTTGCCAAAAACCCGTACGAAAACAGCAGTGCAAAAATGGCACGGTCTGTCAACCATGATCAAACATTAATAAATATCTTTATCACTGCAGAAACAGTTGACTCACAGGCTGTGCCTATGTGTGCATGTGCGAGAGAATGAAGGCGAATACATTTGTGCAAGAAGAGAGCATGCAGTACCATCTCGGGGTAGGCAGGGGGCAGTAGTGCTCCAGTAAATACACTCCTCCTGGGCCAGCCTCCTCCTGCTCACAGATCCTCACAATGGGAATCTGCCGGAGGGGGAAGTGTTGCTTTTTTAGGTCTGTAAGCCCATATCCCTTAATCCCCAGCCATGATTGACAATCATGATTTAGAGTATATGGTGTCCCATTCTAATCCACGAGCGCTGATTTCATTTGCATAGCTTCCGTGGCCTCATTTTGGGGGAGGAAACGACTGCCTTTGTAAGTGATGCAGAGAGAGAGAGCGTGTGTGTGTCTGCGTGTGTGTGTTTGTATGTGAGGGGGAGAGGTGCAGTAGTAGTACTCCCGTGCCCGCCCGTACCCGAGCAGACCCATCTGCCAGCTGCCTCCACACCCCTCCACCTGCCCACCCCCTTGACACAAGCCGCACGCACAACCCCCTCCCTCAGCTCACACCCCAAAACAGCGCTTCTTCATTTCACGTCAAACTCGTACTCTTTTCATAATCGAGGGGCGGGCTGGCCAACCGTGCACAATCCCTGAGAAGCGTCAGGAAGTGGCCGGGACGCAGCACTCACTGATTGCTCTGAGAGCGGGCAAATACCCACTTACTCTGATTGAGATTGACTTCCTTTCCACCAGCCATTGTCTCTCATCTCGTAAAAACATCCCTCAAATAACACCTTTGTAAATGGCTCTGTTGGCGGCACACATGCTGGTTCGTGTCGGAGGCATTGGACCCCTCAAGGATGTCCACAGCTGACTAGGCTCCTGATTACAGCACTGTGTATCAGTACAGGAGTGAAGGCAATGCTGCTCTTTCTTCCAACAGCATTCCAGACTCATTTTGCATTTGCTGCAGGTGCAACTTGTTGCTGTGTTGCTGTTGATGGCCTTTATGGAAAACCCAATGATGCATATTTTCTTGTCTTACAATTGGCCGTTTTACATGACAGCACACAGGAAGTCAGCCCATTACTGACTAATTGAGGAAATGACTAAAAGAGTGAAAAAAAAACATCCTGTAGAATTATTCTGATGTTTAAAAAATAAATCATTTTAAAAATAAATCAGCTTTTTGCGTGTGACCATGTTTTGTGTTGTTTTTCAGGACACCCCTCACGTATGAGAATATTAACTTCCACTCAGACCTATCTCTCTGCCTGTGAGATCTTCCGTGCATGTCAGCGTAAGACTTTGGAGTCTGAGGTTGCTTTACAGTAAGTCCTGGCAATGAGCTCAAAATATTGTGCCCTCCTGACAGACCGCCACCTTCTGAGTGTGTAACACTAGCTTAAAACTACTCTTATCTGCCGTCTGTTTAACAACAAGCTGCTCTGAACTGCCTGTAATGATGGCGGTAATCCACATGGCACTGTCTCCACAGAGGCTGGGGGAGCAGCACCCAGCATGCACCTGGGAGCCACAGAAATACCCAGCCTGCACCTGGTTGCAGAATACACACCCAGCTCTATGGCGTCATGCTTCAGCATAAAATTCGGCGTAGATTCATTGTTACTTTAGATTGGCTGCTGTGGGATGCATCATCCAAACAGTTTAAAAAAATCAGAAAACAGCCTGATACCTTCAATCACAATCAATCGGAATCAAAAGGAATGACACAGACATACACTTGAAATTCAGTTAATGGATTAAAAGATTGTCACACAAAATGATCAGCAATTTTCAATTCCTGAACTGAATTTCAGTCCATCCTTGAATTGACTGAATTGAAACGGAACTGACTCCAACTGCGGTGTGTATAAAAAACTGACTCTAGAATGGAATTCAAACAGTAATGATAAGAGAGATAATATCTGAGCAAGGTGTTGTGGGAAGTGGAGTCCCCCAGGGATTGGTGATGGGACCTCTGCTGTTCCTCATTAACATGAATGACATTGATAAGGACATTAAAAGAAAAACAATGTAATAATATACTCTATAATGGAAATGGAAGTAAGATTTTTTTTATTTAATGTTTATGTTTGTGTTTTCCTTTCCATTTTAACTTCTCTGGGATCAAAGCTAATTTACAAGGATTTAAATAGTCATTTGGGAAGAGCTTACCATTTACCCTACCATTTAGTAATTCTCCCCCTTATTCCTGGTGCCGAGCTTCCTTTTTTCAAATTACGTTTTCATAATGATATTTCATAATGATAATGATTTCATAATGTTCTATGAGAGCTGTTTGTGTGATTTCGTGTAAATAAATATGAATAAACATCAAAATATGAAAAGAAAATAAAAGTCAAGATTAAACATCAAATTTGAAATTAATAGTAGAATCCTGCCAGGCCTAACAATTTACCACCAAAATCCAGGAGCAAACTGAACTAAATACAACAGGAATGTACTGCATTCACCCATACAAACCTGGAAACACAGGGCTTCTGAAGGTGCGTTACTAACGCACTTATGGACACTGCAGCAGAAGCACAGCTCAACATTTCGCGCGTGTGCCTGAGAACACACCCTGTTATGCATCAAGCACAATAAACAGAGCACTGCGAGGCACAGATGCGTTATCTTGCCCCTGTTTAAATCTGTCTCTCATAGATTTATTCACATGCAATTAATGTGCTAAAAATCACCCCAGGTATATCGACTGATCAACTGGTCAATGTGTGAGGCAGGGAGGAAGCCATAATATTTTTGCTTATCAACAATCATTTCCTGCTGGGATGGCTTAAGAGACAGGTGTTTTCTGCACCGAAAGTCCAAAAACGATAATTGTGTTGAGAAATTGCCATAAGCAGTGCTTTGTCTGCCACTCCAGCTGCAGAACCTGGACACAATTACAGAGCTCAGGACTCATCTGATAACTTCATGGGGACAGGGGAAGAGAGAGAGAAACAGAGAGAGAGGCCCACTGATGCCAAGACCATGAAGTGATTCAATAATAATAATAATAATAATAATAATAATAATAATATGATTTGTGTTTTGTGCCGTAGAGCATTTGTTAAGGGGGTAAGCACATGAGAATATCTTTCCTTAAAAGCCTTTCCTTAAAAATAGCCCATTTTCCTCGTTTATAAGCTGGAAGCTCACCATTTACATAACTGTTTGTACCTGCTTTTAAACTCAAGATTATTCAGGTATTTGATTTACTCTGAGTCATCCCATTTCCATGATTTCACTGAAATGTTCCTTCTCAAGACCGAAATGACACAGAAAAATTATTCTGGGACCTATAAAGCTTCTTAACAGACAGCCTCATGTTAGAAAACTCAGTGGCTAAACATGCATCCAGATTTTACTTTAAGTGTGACTGTGGTTGTTTAAAAAGTACCTCTTTGTTCTCTGTTGTTCTCTGAGAAAATAAACCATGCCAAAAAAAGCTTGGATACAGAGACCTTTTGTAAATCTGCCTTATTATGTGATTGGTTTATCCAACTGAACACTTTCCTCAGGGTTCATTTTCAAATGGTTCATTTTTCAAATAACTTTTAGATGCTAAAAATTATGATTAAACATCATGAAACATTATGATTCTGATGTCAGAGAATTTTGCATTACCAGGGACAGGATCTGCTGTTTTCTGACATTTACAGATGTGAACTGCTCTTCCTAAGCTCTTCTGCTTGTAGTGACCAGAAGAATTTCAACAGACATCAGGCACATGTGTGGCCAGCCCTGGAGGCCGAATTCAGATTCAGACGGCCACCCAAAGGGGTCCCACCGGGCACTGTTACCCAGGCTGGGATTACCCATCCTATCGGTGCAGGAGTGGCCTGGGGTATAAGTGTGCTAAATGCAGTACCCCTGTCCCCGCCTCCATGTGCTGTACCCCTTTCTGCTATCACCACTGTTTACTGGCTTAATTGAATCCCTATCTCTTTACTTACTTAATTTTGTTATTAAGAAAGAGGGAGAGAGAGAGAGAGAGAGAGAGAGAGTGTGTAGCTCTCTTCTTTCTTCCATTTTGAGAAATTATACTCTTGTACTTGATCCAGCTAACAGGATTTTCTTAAATTACTTTATAAAAGACCATCTTTTAACTTTCCTCTTTCTCTCTCTATCCATTCATTAGCAGGTCTGCCTGCAGGCCTGCTAGCATCAGTTTGTGAGGTTAAAGTTACAGAGTTAGGCAGCTCAGTGCTCACGGTGGTTTCTGGGGGGGGGGGTGGGGGGGGTTGCGAGTGGTTGATGGAGAGCGACTGTGTGTGTGGGGGTGGCGGGGCAGAATTATTAATTTCTGAAGTATTAGAAAAAATAAAGAGATTGGATTAAGAGTATTGGCACTTTGTTATCCTTTACTGGTAGCCCCAGGGACTTACGGTGGTGGAGGACATTATGCAAATGTTCCCTCTTTCTCTCTCCCTCTCTCTCTCCCTCTCTCTCTCACATCGTCTCCCTCTCTCAGTCAATCTCTTCTGCTCTATAATCTCTCCCTCGGCCCCATCTCCTCTGCGCGTCTCTCTGCCGTCTCTCTCCCGGCATAATCTCCCTCCGCCAGCGCGGAGCGGAGACGCGCCGTGGCAGAGTGGAGCAGCGAGCAGCCTGGGAAAAAGACAGCTGTCGGAGCCTCTCCTGTCATCCCGTCTCTCGCTCTCGTAAAGCGCTGATTGCAGTCTCGAGATTTCTCAGAACGGGGGGGAGGAATGTAATCTGCATCTGTCCTCTCTCTTTCTCTCATGCTCTCTGTCTCTCTCTCTCTCTCCATGTCTCTCTCGCACTGCTTCCCTCAGCATAAGGAAAAGGGATAACTTATTACCTCTCTCCCACTCCCTCTTGCTGTCTCTACTTTGCCCTCACCATTCCACACTGTGAAACTGAGTCGTGCAACAGCAGTGACACAGGGGGTGTCTCTTGCTGGCCTTCTTCCACACGGAGGACACACTTCTGCTTTTCATCTCCCATAATCCCCAGACCAGCCCCAAAGTCTTTAGACAAGGTCTTTTTTCTCTAACCAATCACACAAATACAGGCCAACATGGCCTCACACACAAGCAATCATGCATGCACATATACAGAAATGTATGTATAAACACACACGCTTATATACAGTATAATCACAAATGCCCAGGACAATGTATGACAGTGAGAGTCATCTTGCAGAGAGGGCTCTGGGAAGCCTGCATAACGATGCCCATTTTTTGACGCAGAACACAGTCCCTAATTACATGTTATTGCAGCATTTATGCTGTTTGTACAGTGCTTTGAATTTCTGTCAAAAACGAGCTTCGACAATAAATAAATTAATCATTACACGGGAGAGGAGAAAAAAATCTTAATTAATTTGGAGACGTGTCTAACTTACATGCGCTGCGGGAGATGAGGCACTTGTGATTTTGGCTCTCCCCGACTCTCCCCTTCTGTTTCCCTCGCCCCCTCCCCATAAGCTGCGCGAAGCCCCTTGGCAGGGCGCGTGGTGCGATTGCAAGGCCTGCTTGCGAACCGAGTGGCTGCCCCTGTCCTGCCCCCAAACGCCAGTCCCTCCGGCTTCTGGACAATGCTCACGCTGAGAGTGGCACAGTCGTCCCTCCAGTTAATTACAGGACAATGCCAGGCCTGGAACCGCGGTTCTTCTCACGCAGCTGCGGCCCGGCTACACAGGACACAGGGCGTCATTCAGCCACGCCGGTGTTCTCACCGACGCTCGCTCAAATTGGCTGCATTTAAACGCTGACCAGTCAACGTGGAGGGAGGGAGATAATGGAGGTCCACTGGCGAATTGGACGACAGGGCACACTTTGATCTGTGGAAGATAGATAAAAATTTCCCTGAAAAGCCTCTCTCAAAACTACACTTCCCAAGGGGCAGTTGACAATGCAGTGTTATTTTTGTGGTTCAGTCTAGCCAAGCAAACACTGTGTGATGGGATGAGGTTTTTGTCTAAATGAGCTCAGAAGTAAGACTGAATTTAACGATTTATTAACTGAAACAGAATGTAGCGTCAGTGTAATTTTCTGTGAACTTTATGCGAAGACACAACAAATTGGACACCCAGCCATAAGTTGACAAATAAAGTCACCGATTCACATTGAGGCAGCTGCTGAAGGCAGCTGCTGCCAAGACAGAGTCTCTGCCATGTATTATTTCAGTGTGAAACTTTGAGAGTATTTTGTCAGACAGCCAGCCCTGCTGGTGTGCCTCATGGCCTCATCCATGGCCCAGTAAATTAGCCATCAGGATCTGAGGGCCCGGGCAGGGTGACAGGGTTGGAAGGAGGAGGGCAGCGGCAAGGCTGAGATGTCAGCATCGGGGGATCTAATCCAGCAGCGAGAGGGGGAGACAGTGGCGTTTTGCTGGAGCCACTTGCAGCGGAAGGCGGGTGGGGGGGGTGAGAGCAGGCGGGTTTTGATGTTCGCAAATATTAGCTTTGTGTGGGGAAGTTTTTCCTTTACAAACTCATTGCATATTCAGAGGCAGATGTTGCAATGGCTGCGGCGGGGATAAGGAGGGGACTGGCAGCCGAATGAAAGGCTGAGACGGCGGAGTTGCTGTCGGAGGAGCGGGTAATTGGCCCCTTGGCGACGTGGTGGCAAAGCGAGAAGTACTCTCTCTCTCTCTCTCTCTCTCACGTCTCCTTTCCCCCTGCTCCCCCTGTCTCCTTCTCCTCAGATCTGATAAAGGTAAACATGTAGCAAATTTGCCATTTGATGAGGGAGGATTTCTGCAAACGGAGCCGACGTGAGGAGGCTGTGATCTTCCCGTGTGAATTTTCGGGGGGAGCTGCAGCAGAGATCTCAATCCTCTCCCCCCCTCCCTCTCTGCCTCTCTCTCCCACATTTTCCTGCTCTCCTTCCTCCTCCTCTGCTCATGCATAGCCCTCTGGGAGAGGCCAGCAGCCTCTGTCGCTGGTGTTAGGCCTCTCCTCTGCATTTTTACCTCTTTCTTCTGACCATCCCTCTTCCTTTACCTCTCCCTATCTAAGACAGACTTAACTCAGTTTACTCCCTCTGGTTCATCTGTCCTGTACCCACCACTCAGACCCATGCATCGACACCCTGCTGGGCTATTTGTGTGGAGCCCTGTCCTCTTCATGTGTCACAAGAGGTTCCAAAAGAGCTGAGTGCCTCCTCCCCAGAGTGAACTGAATTGAACTGAACTGAATGGAATTTTATTGAATTGAACTGAAATGAATTGAAACTTTATTATCTCCAACAGAGAGATTTGCCTGAGCTTTTCTAGATGTGAAATTAAAAAAATAAATATAATGCAAATACACTGAGCAAATATGTATGAACTATGGGCATTTGAGGTCTACAAAAACACCTAAATAAATGGGGAAAATTGTTCTTCCTTTGTATGTTACAAGAGCAGCAGAGATGAAATAGTCACTGTCTCACGTGATCTGATTAATTTTATTGCAGTTTAATTTTGTACACAGATTGATAACAGGCTCCTGATTGATTCCAATAATCTTATTTGCCAGCTTAATCATGTGCTGCAGGTCCTGGGTGCATGAATTACTAAAAACACAGATCAGACGAAAAGATAGGACACCTTTCAAAATGGATTCATAATTTGCTGTAAAAATTGACAGTCTTCTGAAGAATCTTACTATTTATGCAAGCCTCAGTTTTAGTTTCTCTTCTGTATCTTTTCCTCAATATTTGAATGCTGGCACTCTAACAATGGCCTTGCCATTCATTTCAGCAGGGGGTGGAGGGGGTTTACTTCTCGTGATATAGACAGTCTTGGTGGCCACAGTCCCAGTATATATCATTGGGGTTGGAGCCACAGCCAGCCAGCAGCATTGGGGGGACTGTGTCCTGTAGTGGCTAAGAGGCTGTACAGCTGGGTGATCGCCTCAGGGATCTCTCCCCTGTACAGTACCCCTGTTTGTTCTCTGAGCAAAAGAAACCCAGGGAAATTGTTTTGTTGGATGAACCACCACGTCTATAAAAAGATGTCTTGTGAAAGCAATTACCTGATTGTGCACTGTTGTACATTTACCCAACAAGACGTATTGCTGTTGGTTCATTTCAACGCTTTTTTTTTCAGAGAATGAATCTTGGTTTTTCCCTTTTTGGTTTGAAACTCATTTAAGGTCCCCTAGTCTCTGCTTGATGCTGTTTGCTCATATATTTCATGTGTCAACATCAGCCTTACTCTTATCCTGATCATAAAGGTTGAGCCTGCAGCCCACAACAAATCTGAAACAATTTCTGTTACTTTATAGTCTATTTCTATGATCGCCAATTTTTTTTTCCTCACCCTTTTTTCATATTGTCCCAATATCTGACTCCTAGTAAGGGATTCAGGACAGACCCACTCTTGTATAATGGCACAAATGCTCCCTACCCTGCTGTAGTCTTTGTGGAAGGAGCTGTAGAAGGGACCAGGCAGGCAGGCAGGCGGGGAGGGGGGGGGGGGGTGATTTGGGGGGCGCTACGGAGAGCTGAACTTTGTTAATGGAGTGTCTCTGTGTGAGAGTCACCCAGCTTTGAAAGCCAAGCCCCCCCAGGCGAGGGCTCTGAAGCGCTGGAATCAGACATGCACAATCAGTTCCACTCCTTAAATCTCCTTTAGAAGCATATCTATTTGAACAGCCTCCCCTTAATTAGTTTCTCTATCAGTTAGTGGGTTGTGATCTGGCGGAGTGCTTCGGCAAAGTGGAGTGTCGCTGAATGGTGGCTGTGCTGTGATCTCTACCCCTACCCCTTTTTACCTCTCTCTCTTTCCTTTCTATCATTTCTTCTCTCTACTCCTCTACTTCTTCTCCTTCTCTCCCTCTGGCTTTCTTGGCTTTCCCTCTCCCTTTCCTTTAACCTCTCTCCCGCTCTCTCCTTCCTCTCTCTCTTTCTCTCTTTCCCTCCCCTCTCTCTCACATTCCTTGCTGTTTCTCTTTCCCTGCTCTCTCTCTCATTGCTTTTTCTCTTCCTGTCTCTCTTTCCCTCCTCTTTCTCCTTCTTCTCTCTTTTCCCTCCTTCTCCCTTATCTCTCTCTTTCTCCCTGCTCTCTCTCCCTCTGCCTTTACCAGTCTCTTAGGCAGCAGCTCCAGCTAATTTGCGCATCACGCTCCTGCTTGAGTTCTTTACGCTTGGAAACGTTTTGACGTGCTTCACTTTGCTGGCGCTGTCTCCACTTTCTCTGCCACGATTAGAAAAATAATAACAGAAAAATGAGGAGAGGCACAGATGGATGGTTTGTGTGTGTGTGTGAGTGTGTCGGTGAGAGTGAGTGTGTGCATTTTTTGTTTACATCTGGGTGTGTATGTGTATGTTTATATGTGCGTGTGTGTGTGTATTTGTGTGTTTCCAATTGAGTGTTTGTGACTGTTAAAGGAGTGTTACTGTAAGCATGTAAATGTGAGTGTGCCTTAGTGTGTGCACGTGTATGTGTGTTAGGGTATATGTGTTTTTGAGTGTGTGCACATGTGTGTGTGTGTGTGTGTGTGTGTGTGTGTGTGTGTGTGTGTCTGAGTGTGCATTTAAGGACAGTATCACAACTAGATGCAAAACAATCCTTATCATGCATTTTCACCCACCCTATGTGGAAATACAATGCAAACATGTGCTATAATGTTGATAAGTATTCTCACCTTTTCAGCATTTGCTGTGTCATTGACTGATTGTTCTGCCAACATAGATATGCGGTTCACTGATGGCAGTGTGGGAGGAGCAACCCTTCACCTGTGGGCAGGTGAATAGCTAAGAGAATGGCAGGAGGCCTAAAATGGCTTTGTTACAGAGAAGGCAGAGCTGCATGCCAGGGAGGCTAAGCAGAAGTGGGCAGGCTGTTAACAGTGTCTGTAACACTCAGTTGCAATAGCAAACTTTCATATGAATGGCTGTTTTACAGCTCTGACAGACTATGGATACATATTTGAGCTGTCTAATGAGATCCTAAATCAAAGATACAAAATATGAAATAGTGAAAAATCAAACTAAGAGTATTTTTATCTCCAAAGAATTCTTTGCCTTTCTCATTTATATCTACATGTATGCCATGCAGAACTTGATACCTCTCGCTCTCATCTGATTGGCTGTACCAGGCACAAGACAATATTAGCGATGCAATTGAAGTTTTTGTGTCCATTATGTTCGAGGGCTGCTTCTCTTTAATGACAAAATTAGCTAAATTTACTCGAACCCTTCGGACTCCTACTTCCAATTCACATCACATTCGATTTCATAGCCAATTTAGGTTGCTTGCTAATACTACAAATCCCATTACAACATTATTAGTGAGTTAGCAAATGTAGCTAGGTAGGTAGCTAACTATCATTTGCTTGAACGGTCAGGTTTTTAAATAACTTTGGTTAGTTTCATTAGCAATTGTGCTAGCAAGACATGACTGCTACATAATGTGAAATAAATTACTACGGATTTAGATGGACCCGGAAACTGGAACCTGAAGGACCAGTGTAAATTGTGCACCCTTACTAAATTTTGCTGTTAATAGTGGCTCTCCATAGGGAAGAATGAGTTTTGTGATAGATGCCTGCTGGGCTGCCTCTCTGTGTGACGACCCCCTTATGACCTCTTCATACTGCTACTCAAAGTATTGCTGTTTTGTGATCATGCTGGATTTTATTAGTTTTAAACAAGACCCGACAACCCGATGCAATGCATCCACCACCTTTGCAGCGGTGCGATGTGGAAAAAAAACAGACCTCAGTTCCAGTGGCGGCTCCTGCCAAATCTCTCAGGGGGCGCAATTGTTGCGACGATGGCTACGGTGGTGACCTATTCAATAGGTAAATTAGTCAGCTAGCAAACTTGACATTGTCACATCGCATTGAACAATTTGTAAATCGTCATCAGTTTGCCCTCACAAATACCTAGCAGAACAAAGCCTTAGCTACTTCGCAGCCTGCTAGCCACGTTTTCCGCTCATACCAGCTCCGCGAAAATTTTAAATTTGGTCTGGGTGGTCCTAATTCTTTAGTTGCCAATTTATCCTGCTTACTACGACGACTGAACGGTATTTCTCTTAATGACACGATCGAGTTGCTCTGAGTTGAGGTAACATTAGCCATGTCGACCGTGAATGTGACAAGATCGATGGCTGCCCGGCGATCCCTACACCAGGTTACGTATGACGAAAGCACATTAGTGCAAGCCCACCCGGAACCCATACAGATTGCATTGCAGCGCCTGCAATTTCGAAAAAATGCCTTAACATGAGAGTCTGTCAGAGCGATCTAGGCGATTTTCAACCAGACTGAAATCACCTGAAAGGGGTGTTACTCCACGGAACACGACTTGACGCTGATTGGACTATGATATTCAGAGGCAGGGCATACTGTCTAGAACAGTTACAGCCAGCGTAACGCTGTGGTAGAATGTGATAGAAAAATTCTCTCCCTTTCCCCCTTTGGTAGTGCGTCGCCCCATCGCCCTAAGGAACAAACCGCCCCTTTACTAGCCAGAGGAAACATGACCAACCAATGAGGTGGCTTGGGAGGGAAATCATTAGTTCCAGTCAAAGAATGGTTTTCAGATTGCAACATCTCAAAACCCTGAACTTTGTTACTCCAGGGGAATATCCAGAAAGGTATTTGTGTTTGTAATTAAGCTTTTACGCTTGATTAATTTAATCTGAGTAATTTAGTTTGTGGTATTGTGGTTTGTGCTGCAGCTAGCTATAACTAGACATAATTTAAGTCTGCTTTGCACCCCAAAATATTAGGCATCTACGTAGTGAGGGTAACATTTCCTCTCCCACCAGTTTCAGTCCCTTTAAAAAATAACAGATCTGAAGAGGTGGTGACATTATTCCAAACAAAAACCCGCTGACTACAGGTATAAACATGTCAATTTTTCATGAAAAACAATGCATGAAGCCATCAATCATCTGCAGAAGACTTGGCACAGTGCAGGGCCTTTTGAAATCACATGCTCAGCACACAAAAGCCTGGAGAGGTTAATGCTAGGCCTCCACAAGTGGATGGGCCTGGCCAGACACTGGGCCAAATTGGACAATCGTTTGGGCCAATGGGGAGTGCTGGCCTAGCTGTGGCGTGTGGTAGTCTGGGTCGTCTTAGCGTCCACGTGGCCAGGTTGGGCATCGCCAGTGGACTTGGGTCAAGAGGCTGGGCAGTCCGGAGCCCATTCAGGAGGTCACCCTGTTTGACTCTTCCCACAATCCCCTGAACAAAGGCATCATTGATGACAGGAATGCGCCCGACCACCGCGACAGCCCTCCCAGCACTGGGCTCACCCAAGTGATTAGTTGGGGATTAAAATATTTGCTGCGCAAATATCTGCCTTGGCTGTCTGACCCAGCACTGCAGTTCAAAGACACTGCCCAACCACCCCCAACACCACTAAGACCAACTCACCCTCCCCAATCCAAATTCAAACTTCCTATTAGCTAGCAAATTGGACTGACTTATTGACTTAACTGTTGAGGTATGGGGAAGAAACACACAATAGTGCGGGTTCAAGTGGAAGTGGGAAATGGCACATATCTGGGAGAGAACTGTCCTGCTGGAGTGGCACCTTGAGAAATATCGAAGGCAGGTAAGTAACATGCTGACATGGTGAATCAATGCATGTAATTCCTGTAAATGGTTTCCTGCACAAACAAACCATTAAAAGGTGCAGCTGGTACAGGAATATTAACTAGAACTAAACAGAAACTTCACATTGCACCTGTACTTTCCTCCCTGCACTGGCTGTCTGTGAGTTCCAGAATTCACTTTAAGGGTCTTTTACTGGTTTTCAGAGCACAGAATGGTTCATCACCTCAATACATAACAGGTCTGTTAACTGGTTTCCAGCCCAAATTCAATCTCAGATCATTCCCCAGACTCCATGTTCAAGAGAAGTGGAGAGGCTACATTCTGTTCTTAAGCCCGTTTTGAACTCCCAGCCCAATCATATCATGGAGGCACCATCAACAGAGAAATTTTAATTTGAAAACACTTTCATAGGCTTTTGGATGAACTGTTCTTTTATCTGCTTTTATTTATTCCTTGCACTTTTTTAATTACTCATTTTTCCTTATCATTTCTTTCTGCCTTGTTTTATGACTGTCCATAATAGTTTATAAAGAGTTGTTGAGTTGCAAGATGTTGAAAGATGCTGTAAAAATAAAGTTTATTATTCATTATAAGTAGACATGATCAGCGTTTTAGAGCAGGTACACAGAAGGAACTGGTGAACACATACTTGTATTTGCAGGTAAATGTTTCTTTCAGACCTGGACACGCGATGTGTCTGACAATTGTAATATACATGTAAGACAGCCACGGGATACAAAAGGTTGACAAATCCTGTTCTGGCAGTTCAGTCAAGCACCAGTCACATGTCAGAGACTTCAGCATTCTCTGTCACTGAAGCAACCTCTGCTCCACTGTTATTATGGGGTTAAGCCCCTGGTGAGAGCGTTATTAGCTATACTGTTGTTGTAAAACTCAGCAGATTTGGCTTTATATATATATGTATGTATGTATAAAAACAGGTGCCATAAAGGAATTCTGTTTCAGCCATAGGAGAAAAGGCCTACTCCAAATATGGGCCTATTTGAATATCCCTCTGACCAAACATTAGAAAAGCTTAACTGGATACAAACAACATTCCCTTGCCTAAGATACTGTACACACTGGCTTCCACACATTTTGGAGGGGGTTCCTTGGAGTCTCCTGTAATTCACTCAAGACTCCTGTAGCATATACATATAAAACACAAAGTTTAACAATTAGAGTATTATGGGCTCCAGAACAAACATATACATTGCTGATATGAATCACCATAAATCCCAAGTACAAATAATAAATTGCACAAAATGCACAGGTATGTAGTAGATTATATCCTCATGCACAAAAAACAAAAACAAAATGAGTCATGTTGTTTAGCTGCCACATCGGTTCAAAAAGCCATTTCAAAAACCCTCTTCTGCCAAACCAGGCAAAATCAAACTATGTATGCAAATAGGCCAAAATTAACCTGCCCTAGGGCTGAACATCTCCTATGTTGGATAAACCTGCCAAGATAACATTTTCAGATGTTTGCGTAATTAAAATAGCCACATCAAACCCCAAAAATGACCTGAATGCAGAAGTGTATAGCAGGAAAGAGAAAGCTTTGAAAGATGTGGTTCCACAGGAGAGGGTTATGAAGGAGATGGTAGGAAGGATAAATATCCTAAAGTGGATGACATACTGTCATCTGACACATAATGGTGTCCACGATCTGAGCTCAGGCAGATAACTGTCAAAATCAGTGGTACCACTGAAAACAGACATTTGGATTTATCCCCCCACACACACACACACACACACACACACACGCGTGCACGCACACACACAAACACACACACCCATGCACGCACACGCACCCACTTTACCGCAGTGGGTTTCCCTGCCTGGGCAGGCAGAGCAGGCATTATCTTGCAGTCACACTCACATACGTGCTGGCATGGGGTGACTGGAACTCTGCCACATCTGGGGGAATGATGGGCTTTTCTCCCAGATGTAGAAATAAAGATGATGCCGTAGGTGACAGATATTATAAGTATTTATTATGGGCTGGATTCAAACACCCTGAATAATACAGCCACATAATTTAATTGCACATTGGTCATTCTGGAGACCTTTTTTTAACCAGTTTCTACCTTTAAGAAGTAAATAGGACTTGACTTACCGATAAAGCATTTGACATCCATTTAGAAGCCATGACTGGTGATATTTCGATCAGAAGGATGCTCTGAGTAAAATCATTTCAACTGAGCTGCATTAAATTGGTGAAAAATGCAAATGGAATAGTGTGCATGGGCTTTCCCCTTTACTGTCATATATTTTCTTTTCACGCTCCTGGAACAAAACATTGCAGATGTTAAATATGCTTGATTTTACCTGTTTTGGAACAAGCTCTTAAAACAGAGTATGACTGAAGCCTGGTATGTTCCAGGCAGCTTTGGGTTGTGTTCCTGACAGCAGGAATCAGATGGATTTAAGGATACAGTTGGATCCAAAAGAACGCCCGGTTAAGAGGAGGCGGTGCATCTACTGAGTGTGGCAAATCAAACTCTTCGATGGGAGCATCTGGTAATCCACCTGACTCATTGACCTCATCAGGGAGCCAGTGTTCCACCGGGCATCTGCCAGCATAGATGAGAAAAGGAATTATGGGAATCAATTGAGAGGTCTGAGTGATTTTCATTGTGGTTGAAATCTGTGTGCGGTTTACCAGCCACAGTGGCGTGGGGATTACCGCCCAGGGACCGTGGGCCCTCTGACAACCACTGGGACTTATGAGGGCATGGTGGTGGGGTGGGTGGGGTAGGGTGTGGTGGGTGTTAAGTGAATCACTGAATCCCTGACTCTAACATCTCATTCGGGTAAACATGGCGTTGAGCAGGCTGGTGGGTTTGTGGGTTGGTTGCCTTGTTGACTTTGCTGCTGTGACATTATTCAAGTATTTTTATTGACTGAGTAGTTACTCTGTGAGTAATCTAACACATTCTCAGGAATGTTCTACTGTCCCAACTTGGTGTTTATGCATAATCTAAAAATCATAACAATAAACACACATACTATATAGAAAGTAGTGTAGTAGTATACCATTTCTAGCTGTTGAATTACAAATTGATTTAAAAAAAAAATTAAAATAACATAGGTGCACAAAAAATACACGTGTATACTGTGTGTGTGTGGGGTGTTGGGTTTAAATCCGAATGTCTGTTTTCAGTGCTGCCACTGATTTTGAGTGTTACCTGCCTGAGCTCAGATTGTGGACACCATTATGTGTCAGCTTCTAATGTGGGCATATATGTTAACTCTGGTTCATTTTATAGACTTTGGAACAAAACAGTTTTTCATGCTCTTGCTTCTTTTCATGAGAATTAGTTGATTATTCATACTGTTCACCAATGCCTTTATGTTGCTTACAAAGCTTAGGTCTCTCCCATACTAATATATGCATATATCTAGGTTTGTACTGTAGCTGTTGAGGTGGGAGCCATTGGATACCTGCCTCATGGCACAACTAAAGAGTGTCCAAAGAAATTAGGAACCACAACATGAATCGCTGGGTCACATTGATGCCATCCACCAATAGAACCTATACAGAGTAGAATCCTTTCATCTGGTTTGCTTCACATCTGGGCCATTGATGAGGTTTATAGCATGAGTGCGGTAAGCAGTCTGAGTGCTCACTTTCTGCGAGGTCTGGGAGAAAGGGTGTGCAAGGCATTGTCACTTCCAACGCCAGCGTTAAGTTTCAGGAGGGCCAGAATTGAGTTTCAGAAGGGCCAGCGTTAAGTTTCGGAAGGGCCTGCATTGGGTTTTTGGAGGGCAGTGCAGGTTCCTCGAAGGTGGGAGCCTGGCTCAGAGCTGTCCCTGTTTCCGTGCCGTCTCCGGCAGAGTGGGCGTTCTCCGAATCCCAGGGACGCAAACGCGACACACTGCTCTGGTCACCTTGCACAAAAGCACCTTAATCTGCTTTTGTCTGAGCAGGGGAGGGGGGTGTGGGGGCGGAACGAAAAAACAAAAAAATTAACAGCAATAAACAGGAGGCTTTAAAAGCACCGCACGGGGGGGAAAAGTTTACACAAAAGGCCCGGGAGTGCCGCCTCGGATGAGGACAGGAGCGGCTGCCAAGTGCATTATTGCCTTCCAGCAGGAACAATGTGTTTCCTCAAGGCCCCGCGCCACTCGACGAATTAAGAGCCGGGGCTTGTGTCTCGGGCCCGCGCCGGAGGAAGCTCCACCTCTCCACCTTTCCACAGAACAATACGACCTGCGCACAGGACCCAGTGTTTTCATTTCAGCTTTTATGCGTGGTCATGTTATTCTTTTTAATAAGAGCCGTGGGGACTCCGGGGGCTAATATTGTTCTGCTCCCGACAGTCAGCTGGCACAGAGTCCTCTTAATTTCTTGCCCCCTTCGTACCTTTCCTTTGTGGCGGACGGGGCGCGAAGCAGGTTGGTGAAAGCAAAGGTTTAATTAGATTCTGTTAAATTAATTAAGGGGAAAAAAACTTGCGGATCCCGGAACAAAAGCGCGGCCGGCTGGAAGCGGGGCCGGACGGCTCGCAGTGCCGGGAAAGCATTGCAGCCGCTTGCCAGATTCCACAGGTTTAAATTAAATTGGCCTCCCTGGCGGGCCTGTCTCCCGGCCCTTGGTCCCGCGCGGACCTCCAGGAGGGCCTTATTGGCGCTGAGCATGGAGCCATCCATCACTGTCGAGAGCTTGGGGCCTTTAAGCACAGGGCCCCTGCCGGGCACCCGAATACCTGGGGCTGGCTCCGCCTCGCAGGCCGTACCTCCACGGCTCGCAGCCCCGAGCCTCACCACGCCATGTATGGCTGCCTCCTCGTCCACGCTGCTGTGCTCTGAACCGGCGTGGAAAGCTCAGTGCTCTATAGCCCACAGGACAAAAGGCTAGACTACAGCCACCAAACATGTTGTTTGGACTGTCTAGGACTAAAGTCAATGATCTTTGGAGAGCTGAGACATTGCCAAAATGTGAAAGTTTTCAGCTACATCTCAGTCTGTGCAGCAGAGCTTTCATATTTCAACCCAGTTGCCCACTGTCACCCTCTGATTTTTCCATTCTCCCAGCCTATGTTAATGTCTTTAATTTTAGTCTAATTATATCCATTCAAACAGGGCAGCTGTGGTATGTAGGAGAGGTGGTCAGATAGTCAGTTGACACCTGCCTCTGCTTTGTAAAAAAGCTCAACACCTTTCTTTACTGCCTCAATGTATTCCACATCTGTTTTATACTGGCCTATTGACTCCTCCTCTTCCAATGAGCAGCCCCCGCCCCCTTTTTTCTCTCTCCCTCACCATAGCCTGTAAATTTGGGAAGCTGGTAGGCACACGGTTTCAGGGAATGGGCAGATTTGGTGGGGGTGGTGGTGTGTTTGGTCCAGTGTTGCTGTTGGTGGTGGAGAGAGTAACCAGGTTGGTGGTGGTGGTGGTGGTGGTGTTTGGGGCAGGGGAGTGGGGGGTGGAGGGGGAGGGGTGGTTGAGTCAGCGCCTGAAATGGGGCCACTGTTTAATTCTCATTCTTGGGCTCAGTCCAAACCTTTCAGGACTGCAATTCCCTGCTCTAATCTCTGCTCTGTCAGCCCGTTGTCGTGCCGTTCATTTTTTCCTCTTTTTTTCTACCACTGTTTTCCATTTTGTTTTTTTGTTTGTTTTTTAATGCTATGACCTGATCCCCCATCCCCCCTCTAGCCCTCATTTTATTTGGACAGAAACCCTACCTCACCTAAGAACCTGAGGTGGGAGGAGACGCCAACACCGCCAAATCAAAACATGTCATAATCCCTATAGTTTGTGTGAGAGGACATACATGGATCAATAATAATAAAAAACCTGTGTTAGCTGCAAGGAGGACCTGATGCACAAATCTTTATACAAACAAAGACCTGAGGACAGATGTATGTGTAGCTACAGGCCAAATGAAGACATGTGCTATTACACATGTAATGAAAAAGTTGAGAGGAAAAGTTGAGTCAGGATCTGGTTGCAATAAACATTTGTAGTACAGTATGTAGCATATTTTTGCCTTTTTCCTTCCTTTTTCATTGGTCATCAGACCATGTTGTGACTGAAAATAGTTTCTGTAAAAACACCTGCTGTACACATTTCCATCACGGGACATACATTGTCAAAGGATAGGGTGCTGCATCACCACCCTCCTGTTTGAGTGCAGCGATATTGCAGTGAGATGTTTCCCCACGCGCTTCACGGGACGATCCAGTTACCAGGCCGCGCCGCTCTCAGTGAAACCAAGAGGCTTTACCCTCAGCACACAGAATCAAAACCCAGAGAGGTATCAGTGTTGAAGAGAGGGCGACTCCCTGCCAAGGCTCCGCGGCCCTGTTAATGGATTCCCAATTAAAACCAGTGTAGCGTAACCTGTAATCTATAAGTGCGCACTGTTTCGAAGGGACCGGCTCCCCCCCCTTAATCACGCTATCAAGTTGTGAGATCAATAAAGCTTAGTGGTTAAGCTGTGTTTTATTTTCGGGGGAAAATGGAGGCAGTGTACTCCGTAAATGTTCTTAGTGGCACATGTGAATTTCTTTGCACTCAAATTAAGCAGGATTAACGGGGGGGACCACACGGCTGTTCAAACCCCCCCCCCAAACCCCCACCAGCTCATGTGACAAAGTGTGAATGGGCCTCAGTCTGACCGACGAGGCCCCGTCCAGGAACGGCCCCAGCTTTGTTGGGTCTTCCTCTTGCGGCTCTCTCCTCACTCCTAGGACATTGCTGCCTCCGAAAGATCCTTTCAACTCTCCTTCCGTATATGCAAAACATAGCGCCACTTACCTCGGTCCCTCCCCCCAAACATTACATTTCAAGGTTGATTAATCCTCTGCTCGCAATTACCTCCGTTTTTTTTTTTTTTTTTTTAAATCAAAGTAATCCTTACACAACACATTAATTATTAAGATGGGCCTACTCTGCACCACCACCCTGCTTCCTGAATTAGAGGCGATGTCAAACATTTTTCAAATAAACGTACAAGTGTGCTTTGAATAAAGACATCTAATAAGTAAAATGTGGCCTGTATGAATTTTAGCTCTGGAGCAGAAGATGACTTACTAAGGCTGTAATCCAAAAACGAACCTTAACATTAAACCTGACCTCCCTCTAATCCATGTTTTAATCTGCCTGCAAACTTGTTCCCAAACCACAAACAACTCAGTGACCTCCATTTGCTTATAAAAAGATCTAGAGGGCACTCTGCTGTCTGGGTGAAAAGTTTGAGCAGCCAGAGCTATTGAGACGTTTACAATAGTTGCACATCTTAAAAAGTAAATCCTACAATAATATTTTACTCAGAGCATGTTACATGAATTATCCCATGATAGTGTTTATGCACTGTGTACCCATACAGAACCGCCTAAATCCATATATATGAAACTGTCTTATATTACAAAATACAACTATAAGCACACAGGACTGTCTTAGTGACTAAGCTGAGAGGTCATTTTGTAAATGCTACAATCTATTGGCTTTGTTTTGAACAGCTTCATCAATGTATTCTAGCTGCGCCACACAGCATTGTGGGATTGCAAGTGTTTGAGGTAGCCTGGCCCAGATCTGGGAATGGAGCTGGGATGAAAAGAAGAGCAGCATGTCTCAAGGTCTCACTCACTCCCAGCATTGCCATATTGTTGCCATGGGGAAGCGATCATGTC
Organism: Megalops atlanticus; assembly: GCA_019176425.1. NCBI lineage: Eukaryota > Metazoa > Chordata > Actinopteri > Elopiformes > Megalopidae > Megalops > Megalops atlanticus. Next base: position 32,553,782 of record CM032887.1, read on the forward strand.
CATTATGGTCTGGAGGAAGGTGGAGGCTGAGCTGTCGTCTCATGCCACTGCGAGGGTGTAAGCTGCAGAGCAAACACAGTTGTTCAGCTTCATGCACACATACAGACACAGGAAATGCTGCAGAGTCTAATGCACACTCTGATGCATGCACATGCATGAACACACACACATACATGCGCGCACACACACACACACACACACACACACACACACACACACACACTTCCTGCTACAGGGCCTAGCATGCACATGTATGCACATACAATTTGTGCAGACGCACAAACACACAGATGCATGCCCAAACACACACAAGCAAACACTCACAGATACCCTCTCATGCACACATACACATACATACATACAAACCACAACCAACCAAAAAACATTCTAAATGTGCAATTACGTACACCAATAAGGCACCCAAGGCAAAAGAAACTGTTAAACTCTGTCACGCCATTAAATGCATGCCAGAGGTGGTCTAAGTGGTTTGTGAGATTTACACCATTGTACAGTACAGTTACTATTTGGCTGGTAGATCTAGGGTTACACTTATGACTAAAGACCTGTGTGAGTAAACAGAAAAAGTAGTTGGGTGTCTTGCAGGGGCTTATCAGGGGTGTTGATGGTGGCGGTTGAGCGTGGAGATGCAGTGTGGGTGCAGGGGCTATATGGGGGCCGGTGGGGGGCCGAGGGGAGCTGTGGGTGGCTAGGAGGCCACGTCGCCTAATCCGCTGTGCCTCACTTCACCCCAAATAGGGATTATACTCCAGTTCCAGGCCTCATGATCACCCTGCCCCCACAGAGGAGACACACCTGCATGCACAGACACACTCACACACAGACTCATTCTCTCTCTCTCTCTCTCTCTCTCTCACACACACACACACACACACACACACACACACACACACACACACACACACACACACACACCCCACCCAAAGATACAAACACACATACTCTTACAGGCAAACACACACCTGCTCTCCCTCAGATTCATTCAGGCTTTATTGACATAACCACAGAGATGTACAGTATTGCCAAAGCAATTTTGAAAGAAACATTACAAAATTATACAAATCTACTATTAATCTCTTTACTCCTAGAATGGGAACAATGAAAAAATAATAGAGAACACCAAATATAAATGATACATTTTTGAAGTTATTTGGCAGACGTTTCCTTCTCACTGTCCCTCAGGCTTCCCACTGAGAGCCTGTGTGTGCACGTGTGCATGTGTGTGTGCGTTTGCATGTGCGTGCTTGGGCGTGTGCATGTGGGTGTGTGTGGATGTGGGTGGGTTGTAGATGTCACACTTTTTTTGTTGTTTGATGAGGCAGTAAAAAAACAAAGCTTTTTCAATGACATTTGATTTGTTGAAATTTTACTCTGTGTTTTTTGTGAGAAGTGTCTTTACAGTCCCATTTCTTAAATGTGGGGAGAGGCAATTCAAAACACTCAAAGTATTTTTCCCTAATTATTTGGAACTTGTTACAAAACAGGAGGGGTACCTGTTAATATTACCATAAATCATATAAAAACATATAAAGATATCTGGGACATGCATTGTGACACAAGAAACAAACATAGAATATAATGAAATACCTAGCAGCTTATTTTATTCTGTTTCTAAGCTATTTTGAGCCTCTGTTCTCTGTCTGGCCATCCTCGTGTAAACATCATTACACATATTTTCTTCAGGAAGCATATTAGGTTGAACCTTTATTCATTATATGAAAAATTATGGAGCCGTCCTCCACAAATGCTATACAGGCCTGACAAACAGCAGCAGCAGGCTGCTGCCTTGATTAGCATAACAGTCACATGACTCCCATCACTAGGTAGTGGAAAAACTCCTCAGTCGGATTCAGGATTGGAGAACGTGGAGGGAGAAGCATCACTGAGAGACGTGGATGAACTTCACGCCATTCCCTCAAAAGTGCAGAATGTTCCAAGCCTGTATGGTTCCACAACAGGTTATATCTTCATCTTTATATGACACTGGTCCCCTACCAGTCTTCTCTACCCCAGGACTGGATCCAAGACTATCATATGATGGTGACCAGTGGGGATGTAGCTTTCATATACATTTCCTCCACATTGACGCTATTCCCCATGTTTCCTTAGCCTGGCTGAACTGAAGCTTAGTTTCATGTACACGTGACATCCTGTGGAGAGTCGCTGATCTTGAACTCTATTTTTCTGTAAAATAATAGCGCTGGGGATCGTGTCAAGATATCAGTATGGAGTGCAGTACACACAGTTACTTCATCCTTCTTAAGGTGGAGAGTCTCTTGTTGCTGAATTGAGGAAAGGTACATTTTATCACATTGGCTTGGATGATTGGGCTCTGACTCTCCATACTGATACTTCTGACAACCAGACACTACAGCAGTCTTCTTTTGAGGTGGAAGCCATCAGATGTTCTCTTCCAATTCTGTAAATGAATAGATCTGTTGACATTAGTTAGCCTTTCTGTGCAATTACTCTCATCATCTGTCCATGATTTATTATGTGGTCAAATATCGTAACCTGTATCTTATTTGAGAAGTTATGTGCTCTTTCCCTATAGCCCTGGTTCGAAATCAGCTGTGTCAGTTGCCAACACTGACCAGGAGACCACGTCATTTTAACAGATTGACCAGGGATAGCTGATGGTAGGTCAGCCAGTGTCCCCTCGTCGCTCTGCTCCTGACACCCAGAGACTAGCATGGGCACCTATGAGTTACTCCCATAGTGTCAGGAGGATGATCCTCAGGCAGCACATTCCTCCTGGTGCATCATGGGACTTGTAGTGTGTAAACAGTCACAGTAGGTGCACATGTGTATGGCCCTACACCCCTGAATTGGTTCAGCATTTGTCACTGTGGTGGTGATGACCTCAAATTCTAACAGTATTCTAACAAGAAGTCTGTATTTGAGCAGATCAGTCAGGATGTATAGACAGAGGACAGATTGTTCCATTGAAGCACAGAGAACAGGAAGGGCACCACTGGCATGCAGTCTAAGACATCAGAAATAAACGCTCCAGAAAAATTCGAACAGTTATTTGTCGAGGTGTCGGCCCGCTCTCTCTCCCCATCTCTCAGCCATGTGAATATTCATGAGGATTTGGGGAGGTATAAATAGCCGAGGTGTCGTATCGCCACAGCATTTCCATCAGGACAGAGGAGGCTTAAGAGGCCTATTATGAATTGCATTACATCACCACCACCCAATTAAAGATCCCCAAAGCAAAGGGGTTTGAAATCAAAGAAATCAAAGTCACTCACTGCCATCACACAGAAGAAAAAAGAAAAAGTACAGTGGGGATGCATTGGGCTCACATTCAGAACTTGGACAGTGCTTTTTCACTACTATAGTTCTATCAGGGCACTCTGTTAATAAGCACCATCAGCAAAGATACACAGAACTCTATGACCTTAACTTTTCTTTCTGAGAGTTTTACTCTCTGTTGAAGAGTTCAGGTAGAGGAGTTCTGAAGAGTTGGTGCTCTGCATCTCCATGCTAATCAGCATTCATGAGTCACCAGACTAGTATGCGATAAGGTTCTGAACAATCAGCAGGTATAGAGTCACTGCATATTCACACTGCGATTTGATCCATCAGGGCTCAGTATCGGTTCTCTGATAATGAACATTCACAAATACCTGCCTGTCATCTCCTGTCCTCTTTGGCTTCCACAATGCAGGGACAACACATTCAGTGTACAGTGGTACAGGGCGTCAAGCTACTTACCAGTGGATAGAATGCCTTTGGTACAGCACTTCAATCTCTGTCCCAGCATGCACCATGGCCCAGTTTACCCCCAGCTGGACTCCTCTCCCAGTTAGCGGTCTGCTCCAGATCCACACCCCAGCATCAGGTCTGACCCAGTTAACCCACTTCACAGGTTAGGCCAGTCTGAGGTCTCACTCACAAAATAACTGAGTGACCGCTTCTTTGCCAAAGAGTGACCCGGGTGATGTACACCTTTATCCCTTACTTTGGCGTCTGTAGTCTGTCTGCAGAAGCAAGTAATCACCATCTGTCTGGTGTGTATTACAAGTGTTTGACTCTTATACCTCTTATCATGTCCTGATCGGTATATGGAGACTGTCAGACTCATCTGCTTGGTGCTGACAGCAGATTCTGTAACAGGCAGAGTAAACAGGAAGAGTTAAGTGAGTAAGTCGGGTCAAGTGCTGCTGGCCTGTCTGGAAAATGTTCTGTATATCTTGAAATCATAAGTCATCACATTACCTCATCCAGGGGGTAAGGCAGTTTTTGCTGCATTTAAAAAGAATGCAATTGCATTCCATTGCAGTTAGTGTTGTATTTCAGATCAGCCCTGTTGCTACCATGCAAGTTTCTGCCTGCTCCATGATCACCCAGCTGGGTCTGATCTACATTGTTTCATGTATCAATTGCTTTTGTACCTTATGAATTCCATAAGTAGCTGATGGACTAATAGACCATGCACATGTCCCAAAATCACTTGTGCCACATAACTGGTATGGCACAACCATACAATGACAATTGTCAAAAAAGAATTGTTGCAGACCAAGTGTGGTTTGAATGTACACCCTCCCCGGACACTGAGAGGAGGAGAAAGTGCAAGAGGGATCACCTCCACAGCGAGAGAGAAAGAGAGCAGCTGAGAGAGATGGACAAGTGAGATAGGGAGCACGCCTCCAGAGGGAGGGGAGAGAGGGGTAGGAGTAGGAGATGGAGCAACGATCTTGCGATAAGCACCAGCGAGACAAAGGCACAGTGTAGAGACGTATAGACGGAGGAGAACATTGTGGGGGGGCAGCTCCAGGCAGCTCTGGCAAGACTAGGACCCCGGGGTGTCCTGGGACCCCTGTCGCTGGGTGACACTGCAGGTGGGGAGAGAGAGAGATGGGCCATAGCGTACGGGGATGGGAGAGAGGGAGAGAGAGAGAGAGAAAGAGAGGGAGAGAGAGAGTGTACCATCCCTGTTGCTCTTTATCGCAGCCATTGATCGTGGCGTGTGTGCATTGATCCAAGTCGACCATCTGCTAGAGTTAGATAAGCGTGCGAGGGCCTGGGCATTGTGCTGTCACTCAGGGAGTGTGCATGGAGGGAGAGAGAGAGAGAGCAGGAGAGAGAGACAGAGAGAGAGACAGGGAGAGAGAGAGAGAGAGAGAGAGAGAGAGAGAGGAGAAAGAGGTAAGGAGAGCAAGATGGGGGAGTGGCAATGATGTGGGGGGTTGCTTTGGCTGGAGGGAATTATGGGGGCAGGATTAGCCTCTTCACTTGCAGGAAACCGAATTTTAAACGGCTGTCTCTCTCTCCCTCTCTCTCTCTCTCTCTCTCTCTCTCCCTCTGTCACACACACACATACGCACACACACACACACACACACACACACACACACACACACACACACACACACACACACACACACACACTGTTTCCTTTTCTCTCTATCTTTCTCTTCCACTCCTCTTTGCATCCCTTTTTTTGCATGGAACTTTGTTAGTGCTTCATTGACACCGGAGACCCCCAGTGGTGAGAGACGGGATGAGGAAGCAGGTCTTTATTTTCGGGGTGTTTCTAGCAGGTCCCCTGACCTCTGTTCTCTCTGTTTGTCATCTGCTTTGCTCCTCCTGATCCCATGCTAAGGGAGGTGACCAGTAATGCGGCGCCTCACTGTCTCCTCCCACCTGGAGATGCCCCTGGTCCTCACACCCTTACATTCCAAGAGCAATGTCCGCTGGGCGTTGGCAGGAACATTCTCCACTGCTCTGATCCTAGCAGCCTTGGCATGTCCACCCTCTCTGCTTGACCTCCAGGATTAGATCACCTCCCAATCTACATTCCTCAGGCAGGGTGCTGAGGACTGCATTGACCCCACAGCTATACCCTGACAGCCAAGCAATGCACAGAGAAACAACCATGGGCAGGATGGGACCGGAGCATAAACAGTGTGCCATCCGCCACTGGCAGCTTCATCGGACACAGCGTAGCAGAACTGAAAGTAGTAGCTGTGTGAGTCCTGTGTAAAGGTGGTAGGATAGCAGGTAGCAGCTCATTTTCAGTGGTGACGTCACTCCCTGAGACTTGGTTAGCTAGCTTCATTACCCATGGAGCTAGGGGTAAATTGCCTTCAGCTCAACTGGTAATGATGTTTGTATTTAGAGTTTAGTTGTGCACGGAGAACAGGGGTTCAGATTTCACTCACGGAGTTGCAGACCTCTTTCACATTTGTCACAATAGCTCAGCCTTGATTGAATACATAACCTCTACTCTGCTCTAATAGAGTTTCATGACTCTGTTCCAATGATTATTGGGTGCCCCCTTGGGAAAAAACCAAGCTCAATCCAATAAACAAAGACAATAGAGCCATAAAGTCCCACACTGTCATTCTGCCACAGTGCAGCTCCTTCACGTAGAGTGTCGCATTTTCAGATCTCTCACTGAAGATCGTCCAAATTGAGAGCCTCGTTTCCACACGTGTCCAGGTATACTTAAATGTGGCCACACCGAGGCGCCTGCCATCCTGTTACAGTTAACTGTATCTCAGCGTGATGTAAGGACATGCAGTTTACCTTTTGACAGAAGCATGGCTGCTTGGTTGTCTCGCCTTGGCTCCTCCATGTTCCTGCATGATTGAACAGGAAGTACAGAGGTGCAGGTGACATGTGCATCACAGCAGTGCGTGTCGTCCGCCCGCGTGAGCGCCTGAAAGAACGAGCAGAGTTGGGGGACCAGTAGGCCATAAGCACAAGGGGCATTGTTGTGCCCCAGTGACAGGAGTCTCGTTAGAGGACTGAAAGGTACGGGGGTTCTCTGAATTTACTGGTTGCCAGGGAAGCCCACAAAAGAGCAACAGCAGCAGGGTCTTGGTTTGTGGGGGCAAGCGGGGAGGCTGGTGGGGCAGGGCTCCTGCCATGTGCCCCCTAAGCTCCCCCGTCCTCTGTCCAACTCTTTTCATGTCCCCCATTCTGTTGTTGTAACTTTTTTCCCCTCGTTTTCCTTTTTAGCATGTGCACATTGAGGTCCAGCTGACAGGACTGCTGCATTCTGGGGGGGCTTGGTCAGGAGGGGGGGGGGGGTGGTTATGGGGGGATTAGCGGGGCTGGTTGGATCATCTTACAGCCGCCGACCCCCCCAGCCTCCCGGACAATGGGGATTAAACTTCTCTTATTCTTCACCCTGAAACGGCAGGATGACAAAGACAGTATTCCTCAGGGTCTTTCAACACTGCGCTGCACAGCTGAAGGGGGTGGGTGGTGTGGGTTGTGGGGGGTTGTTGAGTGGGGTCTTACAAAAAAAAATTAATCCTGTGGAATTTTCTCTCCGTTGCAAACGGAGATACGCGGCGTTTATCGCCGTCCGCACCGATTGCGTCGACCGGATCAATGTCATCGGGAAAGGACAGCGCCGCTATCGGTGTTTGCTTTCGACGGATCCAGAGCGGGGAGGCCTGAGATACGATCTGTGCCGCGCCGTTGCGGGCGGGGAGGGCGTCTATGGCGGCCGCTCGTTGTGAAATTGATGTAATTGATTAATTACGATCCATTTACACTTGAGCCGTGCTGGACGGCCTCTCAGCCTGCTGCCCACCACCGCATCCAGACTCACACTGCTGTCTCAATTACTGCCTAATGCACCTGACATCACTTCCACACAATTTCATCTCAGATACAGACGTGAGCATCATTGTAATCAAGCCGGTGGGCTATATGGCTAATACCAGTTTTTTCTTAACCATAAATAGACTGTGGGAAATGACTAGGTAAGACCGGCCTCTGCTATGAGTTAATGTATCTGTGCTCCGTTTTATTGACATGAGCAGAAATCATTGTGTTAGTCTGCATGACATTTCACAATCAAACCTCATCAACCAACAGGTTTTGTTCAGTCTGGCTTCTGTTTAAAAAGAAGATACTTTAAAGGGATTCATGCACTGAATATGTAATATAGCGCATTTCAGTGGGTTTAAGTGTGAATGCCATTTCATCATCATGGCGCCCCTCTTCAGAAGGCCCCCAAAGGCATGCTGACCTGGAGTGGCAGCTTGCCGATCCCCAGCCTCTTGACCGAAGGGCTACGGCATCCGCTGCTTTCACACCCGGCCACCTCTGCCGCAGCAGCTGGTAATTGGGAGTTCTCCTCCGGCACAGCAAGGGTTAATAAGGTTATTATAGTGCTTATAGGAAGCACAAACATGCTGATTGTGAGGTAATTAACTGCGGCAGTCGGGATGGCCAGGCGCTGATGGAGGTAGGAGTGAGCCGATGAGATAGGGCTGCATTGTGCTCAGATACCGGCCCTCATTGAGCGGGACGAGGAGGTAATTACTGCCTGCACTGCCATCATTAACGGCACAGACCTTCTGACAGCGGCCCTGACCTGTCATTTTTATGCAGCGACATACACAAACATCTGTATCAAAAGGCCTATTCCTGCTCAGTGCACTGAGCGGTCAGAACACTATAGTGCTTGGTCTCATAATATCGTACATGGGTGTTTGTTCACTAGTACTGTTCCGGGTTACTGTGGTGCCTGGGTTCTGCACAGTAGAATGTGCACCCTGTGCCTTTGGAGAACAAAAGAGATGTGAGATGAATATGTGATCTGCTGTGCATATTCTTTCATCCGAAGACGGACTCTGGTCTCACTATCTCGCCTGAAAGGTCACTATTCCCGGATACCCTGAAGTGCCGCCTCACTGAGCATGTGTGTTCATGTAGACTCATACTGGCTCTGGGGTTAGCTGCACCATGCAGCCAGCATTGGTCACTGCAGAACCTTTCTGAGAGGAGCTCTCGACCAAGCGACCACCTCTGCATCGTATCACATAACTCAGTTCATGAGCAGATACTCTCCGGCCAACATTACTGGCTAACATTTTACCTGCTGACAACAGTTCAGAAGAAGCTCTTTAGCGTAACCACAGTAGAGTCCCATCCGGGAATCAAACCCTCAACCACCCGGTCAGTGGTTACCCTGACCCTGCCCCCTCCCTGGCGCGGGGCACACAGCTGCATGTGGTTTTAAAGCTCACTCCATGAGCCCAGCATCTTGTTGTTTTTTTTTCTCCCCTGCTGCTGCTCACAATGTCATTTCATTCCCCGGCGCTGATTAATATAAAATACATTGTTGTCTTTGGGGGGTTGATGCCTGGCAATCTCCACCAACAAATTACACCCCACCCCCCTTTCTCCCCGATTTGTCTCTTTATAACTTCACTAATACAAAAAAAAATGCATCTTTTGATGGATGGGTGGGGGGGTGTTTAAATTCATGCATGTTATCTTATTCTCTTTTACCCTTACCCTCTTTCACCCCCTCCCCCTCCTGCTTGCCTCTATTTCTCTTCCTCCTTCTCCATCACTCTCTCCCCCTCTCTCCCTCTCTCCCGGCCTCCCTCTCGCTCTCTCTCTCTCTCAGCAGTAAATAAAAGATTAAACAACTGTTGGAAAAAACGCAGACTGGTCACCAGAAGATAATTGTTTCAGCTTTGTTTACTGTGCGTGAGTGTTTTCTCTCTGTTTTTTTATTTCCCTTTTCCTTTTTTTATTGTGTCCGTAATTAAAATTCCTTTATTTTCAAAGTTCTCCTAAAAAAGAAAGAAGCTAAATTGCCTTTTTTGTGTTTACATTGTCACTGGCCCCATTTTCTTTCAGGGAAAGACAAGGGAGAGAGACTGCACTGAAAAAAAGAGACAGAAGGACAGAGAGAGAGGGAGAGAGAACACCAACGTCCTTGGGCTTGAAGCGAAGATGATCTTTATTACTAGTACACTTCCCATCATCCTTTTCTCTCTCTGTTTCCCCTTTTCTTACTCGCTCTCTCCATTTGCATTTTTTTTCCTTCAGGGACTAAGCGACAAACTTAACTTATGTCATTTCTTTGGCTGAATACAAGCACAAGTCATCACAATGTTAAAAACACACAGTGCAATAGGTGATACTCAGTTACACTCAGAGGACCTATTCTTTCATTGTATCATTTCTTCTTTCACTCAGATTCTTGTAGCAATATAAAGGTAAAGAGAGACCATTCAAAGAAGAGTGCATCATAATTTGCAATTCATTTCATGAAACTGAAGGTTTTTTTCTGTTCACGTAAACACATGTGACATTGGACCAGAATAAAAACATGTGAACATCATTTTCTAGACTGGCTGGACAATCGTAATTGTATCACATACAATAAACGTCAGTCTTTACTGGATCTGCATTTTGCAGTATTATCAATATTCTCCTCACCACATCAAGAATACATTCAACCCAGGCATGCCCTGAATGCCACGATGTCTGAAGTCAGATTCACAAGATGAAATTCTGAGTTCTGCACAATGGTGCCTTGCTTGCTTAGAAGCCCCCTTACACATACACACACACACACACACACACACACACACACACACACACACACACACACACACACACACACACACACACACACCACCAAAACCACTACCACACAAAAAAACCCACACACGCACACAACAACATTTCCTGACACGATCAGAGGCCTTATTAAAAAAAGGTGACAATGAGGTTCCGCAACTGTGAATCTTGCAAGCCAATTCCGCAGCCCCTCTCCCACCCAGGGCACGGCCGACGGGTTACGTGGTTCGCCTCTTAATGGAGGCAAGGATCCAGGGGTGGGGGGCAGGTCGCGCCTAGAGCTTTGGCCCCTCTCCTGAAACTGAGAGGGCCCTGTCATGCCTCCTAGACCATAATTCACCTGGCTCCGTCCAGCTCGCCCCCTGTCCCGCGATCGTACAATTCCGGCCTGTCTCTGCATCGCGTCCCTCTTCTGTTCAGCCAGGCGCCCATAATTGAATCTCAGGTCGGGATTAGAATTCTAGGAGCAGCACTTGACTCGGTCAAAAACAACTATTACAGGCAGGCAATGTTTTTTTACACGGCACTTCACATTGATTAGGCAATGTGCGACAATGGGAAATGCGTCGGAATCTAGATGACAGTCATTTGCATTAAATAAGGAGTAGGCATCTGGGGAGAGGCGAGCAGGCATCTGGGGAGAGGCGAGGCGGAATTGAGCGGGGTGCACTGGGAGAGCACACACACACATACTCACCTTCCCTCACCTAATCACATGCGTGCCTTTACTTACCTAATCACACATACAGAAACACACACATAGACACACAAACATTCACACATTGTAGACATCTGCACTTTCACTCACTCAACTTCACTCTCTTTCTCTGACACACACAGTCACACTAATGCACAGACACACATATGCAAAAACCCAGACAGACACACTGTAGACATACACACACACACACACACACACACACACACACACACGTACGCACACACACACACACACACGTACGCACACACACACACAGGCACTCACAAACAGTAGACACACACACAAACACATGCATGCATCTTCATTCATTCAGTCTCACATACACAAACGCACACACACACACATGCACTATAGTTCCACATGCACTTACTGATGCACACACATAAATTGACACCCAGATTCATATACGCAAACACATGCATGTTCACTCAAGAATTGAAAATGTGAAAGGAGATGGCAAACGCCTGAGATATGAAGCAGTCCCCTGTGAGCTCTGCTATGAACAAAGAGACACTGATCAGGATGGATTGAGGAAGAACTGTGTCTGGAAACTTCCACAAAGAAAATGTTATGGAATCTGTAGACAAACAAACTCTACTCACAAAGACATAACACATATTTGAGTACTAAAGCACAAGCTCCTAGTCCTGACATTCAATGGATGACCATACGTTTGACTGGAGCATCACTGACATGCATCACTCTGAGAGCCAGCACACATTCCAGAAACAAACAAAAAAGACAATCACTCGGTTCCAAAGGCCACTGAATCCGTCGGGCCAATAAGACGGTCCTGCAACGCTCGCGCACAGTTGGTTTCCCAGAATGCAGCAGGTTGGGGACAGGAGGACAGTCTGGGTGTAAACAGCCTGTGGCGAGGGGCACAGGCGAGCTAATTGGGGTCTCCTCTGTGAGATAATGAGGGCAGTTAGAGGGGGCCGCGGCGGCGAGTGACAGTTCCATCACTGCGTGCAGCCGCGTGGCGAGCATGTGCGCGGCCAACTGCCGCGGAGTAATTAAAAGTACAGCACCCGCCGATGCCCATCACCACGGCAGAGATAGGGGCCTGTGGAACGTGACGCACGCGGCCGTGGCTTGCGGACAAACAAACGTTTATCAACAGACGCGGGCGGACAAAAGACAGACGCTTTGGAGAAGCAATAACGTCAGCAGGAATGAGGCATGATTCCACTTTCGCTTTCACCAGCCCACTGATTGGGGAGCGGGCGGAGGGTTCGAGGACCTTGGTCTCCAAAAAGGGGGTTTTAACAGGAGAGGGGCTCCGTGGAGATGCAGCGTTCTGCTTTGTTTTCTTTTGAAAATACCTTGGCTACCTCAGGCATGGTTGAGGGTAGGAAGAATGAGAAAGAGAGGGAGAGAGAGGGACAAGGAGGGAGAGAGAGGGATACATCGAGACAAGGAGCAAGGAAGAGAAAGAGAGGAAGAGAGAGAAAGAGGGAGAGAGAGGGAGACAGAGGGAGAGGGAGGGAGAGGAAGAGAGAGGACTGCTCTAGCCCAGTCTCAAGGGAGCAGGTCTAGGGGTCTGGCCAGCTTGGGCCCATTTTATTTCTGGGTGAAAAGAAGAGGGGCAGGAGGTGGGTGGTGGGGGGAAGCTGAAAAAGGCCCTCTTTCATTTTTAAAAGAAAGAAAGAAAACGTTTTCCTTGCCTCCTCCCGATCAGCTGTCAAACTAAATCAGTGCCGGGGACCGGTGACGCGGCTCGCATCACAGACTCCCCATCACAATGGGGCCCGCTGTGACCCGCCACACATTTCACATTCGATTTAGTCTCTCTGGGACACGGGCGCTGAGGCAGCGTGGGGGGGCCCGAACCAGGGCGGGGGTTCGGCGGGGGGAGCTGGTGGCGCTGGAGAGATAGTGCATGTGGTTGGGAACGAAGGGGAGGTGACTGAAGCAGAATAGACCTGGGATTGGGTTGGTAAGGGGGCAATATGGGGGGGGGGGTGCTGTTCCAAATATAAAAAAAAACGAAAGAAAGAAAGGTCTGGGTGGGGCTTATGCTGCTTTCCACGGGGCACTCAATGGAGGCCCGAGGACGGTCTCCCCACTGCCCCCCATTAGCCGGCATTAGGAGTGGCCGCACACTTGCGAAGAAGATTTGAGAAAAACCCAAAAGGCCCACAATAAATGCGAGGTACAAGCCTTGAGCCTTAAGACCCCCGCTCTCCCAAAAGGGGCCTGAATAGATGCACCCCAAATCGTGTTGTCGAACAAATCTGGTATTAAGAGGGACGAGTTAGTCTGCATTTACTTTCCTAAAGACTTTAGTTAAGCTAGTTGCTCCGGAGCTTTGGGGCATGAGCTGTTTGTAAGTGTGTGTGTGTGTGTGTGTGTGTATGAGACAGAGAGGGAGTGTGTGCATGTGTGTGTGTGTGTCCATGTGCGTGTATGTTTGAGGGAGTAGATGTGTGAGAGTGAGGACATGTGTGCGTGTGTGTGTGTTTGAAGGAGTTGGTATGTGTGTGTGTATGTTTGTAAATCCCTCTCAGTGTCATTGCAACCAAGGCTGAAGGGTCTCTCCAACACCCCCCCAACCCATCCCAAAGCCGGTGTTTACCCGTCCCAAACAATGGGCTGCTACTGGCAATTAAAAGGCATTTGGCGATATGGGCTGCTAGTTAATGGTATTACTGTTGGCAATTCATCCTCTGAATGGTAAACAGGATTTTGCTCCTCACCAATAAAATAGCACTTACCCTCTTACCAGTATTACATAGCTTACCTTAGGCTTATGATTCACGGTTCACCGATTAACCTCAGAATATTTCTTTTAACATGGCCAGGGAGGCGAGTAATAGTTGGGGAATACACACATGCTTCCTGTGTGCTGGGAATCTTGGGTTCACCACCTTTATCAAGGCAGGGACTGCCCACAGCCCTTTACTGGTCAAAGACAGGAACTTAGCCTCTCAGAAACAGTCACCACTCTGATACCCCTCCAGCACCAGAGATCCTACTGTTGGATAAACACAACCCTTCAACACCCAAAGGCAAAGGAGGGCAATTTAGACTTCTTCCTCTTCCTTAGTGTTAAGGATTGCCTTTACACATTGCTCTGTTGTGTTTGGCTGCACAGTGCTGGTGTTATTGGCAGTGTTTAAATAATGTTAGAAACACCATACTGAGCTACCGTGACACACAGAATACAATCAGATTACAGCACCAGTACACCCTGATCATAGTGACACAGCAACTGAATGCAATCAACACAAAAACACTCTTACTTATTCTTTGTAAGTCAGTTGATCTGCCATTTAATCTGCCATTAAAATTGCTAATATCAAAACAAAGCAGTCCTGGCCACCTCACACAAACTCAACAAGCACTATTACAAAGCAAACCTACTCAAGATTTCCTAAAATCTTCTAGATAACTTGGTCTGATGTTTTTTAATCTTACCATCTGAAAACAATGAGGTATTTCAAAGTTTGTGTCAAATCCAAGCTTGACATGCAGAAAAGAGTTTATGAAACATTAACCATAATGACAGAACTGATAGTAGCATTATGTATTGCAATTAGTGCTGTCAATGCAAGCAGTGATAAGTATAGCAGGAATAAAAAGATAAACGAACATAATATTATTACATGCATTGTATTATTATTCCAGGTTAGCTACATAGTTAAATGGTTAACTGGCAAGTGCACTGGCTGAAAATAAAATTAGTTAGATAGGAAACAACCAAGGTGTCCCACTGATTAGCTTGCTAGGTAGCTAGGTGGTTAGCTGGCTGGTGATTTTTGAACCAAAAACATCAGCTTTCCGCTAGCTGTGAATAGCAGATTGAGGGAATGTTAAGACTTACCACTTAATGTCGTGTTGTGAGTCTACATACAATGCAATGTTGCTAAATAGGAAATGATAGGAAAAGTATGTTAGAAATATTATTACTGCATGTTGGGGTTATATTGCTATATTAATATTGTAATTCATCTCTTGGGTAGGACCATAGTTAGCCAGCTTTCATGCAAAACCAAGATGGCCATAACTTTCCTACCAACGGCAGAAAGTGACCTGCTGTTGGCTGCAATTAATAGATGTTTCAGTGAATATGAGGAGAAACCAATGGTGAAATACATATATTGGGGGTATCAGAACATTGTTGATGATGAAATGCAGCAAGAAAATAAAATGGAGAAGAAGAAGGTAATGAAGAAACTTAAAATGGTTGTCTAGGCATTCATTGTGCAGCCAAGTATGCTTGTATGCAAATACTGTGTGTTTAAATAAGGTTGGATGGCACAGGAATTACAATTAATAATGAGACAGACTTCAGGGTCATTGTGGTTATTTCTGTAGAAGCCCCCAACAAGAGCCAAACATGTATGTGGTATACCCCACCACTGAAGCTATGCCAGATGGCATATACTTACCATCCCAATCATACATGGAATCTGCACCTTATACTTCTCCTTTTACTGCATATTTCCACCAGTCACAGATAACTAGCAGTCAACTCATTTTTTCATGACTGTATCATTCCAGAATGTTAGCAATTAATAATCAAATACCAATTGTTGTAGCTCCCCAACAAGTTCAAACAATTAACTCCAGCACCAGACACAGGCCTGTTATTTGTGATGTCATGGCTGCCAGTTGGACTTGACCGTGAATATGGCACTGCTCACTCAGAGGAGTGATGACATCTCCACAGGTCTTTCTCTTGGAACAGTGCAAGCGGTCTGTGTCTGATGCCATTTTAATTTGGGCCGCCTCTTCTTGGTGCTTTCACTGTCCTGGTTTGCAATGAGCACAGTGTTTAAACATGATGAATAAGGAGCAGGGTAGGGGGTGGAGGGGGTGGAAGGGTCAGGGGGGCAGAGGAATGGGAAAAGAACGTGTTTTTATCTAGAGCCTGCTAATCTGCCTCCAATGGTGTCTGTGTCGCTTTCTTTCTCTCTCTCTCCCTCTCTCTCGGTCCTTGTTTGCCCAGCGATCCCGTTCCGTGAGTCGCCTTGCCCATTGACAAGGGGCTTTGAGAGGAATATGAAAAGGCAGATTTAAAGGTGACGGGTGGTCAGGGAGCCGGAGTTGAGTGCAGGAGAGAGAGAGAGACAGAGAGAGACAGAGAGAATGAGAGGTTGAGAGAAACAGAGAGAGTGGAGATGGGAGGGGGGGTGGTGGATAAACAGAACTGCGAGGGGCTGACTGGCAACTTGGAAGTTACTCCATTCAGCCATTGGGTAAGACAACGGAGAAGAGCGAGGCCTCCCAAAAAGAAAACCTTTCCTCAGTGCTGCCACAGCCCAGATTCAAATTAGCCAGAGTCGAGCCATGGGGAGAAAGGCTATTAGTATCACAATGACAATGTCTGGCAGTTCAAACTAGTAGGAGACAGGCAGGCTTGACAATCGAATAGGAATCTCAATATGTTCTTCTGGGTCAATGGAGACCCTTCAGAGAGAAAAACACACAGGTTACTGTAGACCTGCCTGCCCTTGTGCCAGTGGCTCCCAAACTGTAGGTCTACACCTGCCAGTGGATTTTAAGAGATGACTGTAATGCACTTTAAAAGCACTTTATAATGATGCTCTGCCTGAGAACATATGCCAAGTTAATAAATGATAATAAAATGATACACCAACAGGAAATCAGTTTCAAAAGGAATTCACATCTAATAAAAATCATTTGTACTTGATAGATTACATGTAGTCATGAATGGGAGAAGTGTATACATGTATTGTAGAATGTTCTGTAACTTTTGTCACTGTAATTTCATAGTATATTCATTAAAATATAGGCATAAAGTTGCACATATAAAACTTTCAGTAACAACATTTAATTTTGCTATACGATTGGCATAACATGGTATCTATCAAAAATATATTTGAATTCATGATTCCACATTTGAGCGTGTGTCATCATATGTTAGGATCCTTGTTCTGGACCTCTGCTCCACATTATGTAAAATGGAACCTTTCGTCTTCATTATTTATGTGGCCTGGATGTTTCTGTTGAAACAAATGAGGGTCAGGAGATTGTAAGGCTGGTTAATAATTAGCACATAGCGTCCCAGGTCATTCATGTCCTCTGCAGACAGAGAGGTTCCTCGTTCACCCAGTCACAGAGTATGAGTTCAAAGGGCAATTTTGTGAGTCCATCATATGGATATTGCATGTGCTGTATCCAAGCATGAACCAATTAAGTAATGCAGGGGAGATGGGATCATCCCTGCCATAAGACAGTACACTGGAAAGGGCTGGATCCTCTAAGGGTCTGCTTCATTTCTCAGCTCCCCAAACATACTGTCCGAACGGATCAATAGAACAGGGATTGTTGATGCTCAGCGCTGTGGGCCTGTCTGTCGTGCTCACACCCCTTCCTGCTGGAAACAGAATAGGGCTGAGTCTGATTCTGCTCTGTTCATTCTGTCAGGCGCTAGGCATGCACACTGCATGGCCTTCTGTGTGCTGTAGTTTCACAGCCTTCAGAACAAGTTTATATCACACACTCATTCCAAAGAAATTAGGCCAGCCTGCTGTAAGATTCTAGATTTTCAGTAGCCCTATTGGAAACATTTGCATGGGTTGGATCCAAAGCATTCAGATCTGAATCATTGATGTTTTATTACAGGGGGGCAAGAATCACTTTCAGGCATGATCATAACTATAAAGTATTTTCCTGGTCGCCCATCAGCACATATTTGCTGTCATGTTTATGTTGTTTTTTGGCACAAAACTTTAATGTGATCATACCCATACATGCACACGAATCTGACAGTCCTCACATCCACACTGAGAGCAAAATATTCTGCCACCCCCTCCCCCTTTGCCCTTGATAACTCCTATCTCATCAAGTGTGAATTTCTGGGAGAGAAGGAGGATGTCTAACTTGCATTGTGCTCCCTCCCCGGGGACGTGACTCCTATTGCTGCACAGTTTAAGCCATTTCAGCCTGGCTATGATCTTAATTAGCTACACCTAAAGCCCGTCTCTTCCCAGACAAGTCTAATTAAACCCACAGTGGGCCCAGGCCAGGGGCCCCCTCCACTGGTTAAAAAGGAACCTTAATCTGTTGTCCTGGGATTACGACCCAAGACACATCACAGGCAATCATCACCCCCCTGCCCTGGCACAAAGGTATTTTCTCCATTAATTTGCTTTGTATATTAAACAGCATCCACACGGCGCCAAAGAGAACATCAGAGGCGGACACCTTAACAAGGCAGCGCGTTTAAACGAAGGGCTAACTGCCTCTGAGACATAATCCAGGCAGCATGCCGCAGCTCTTTGTGCGGCGAGGCAGTTGCTGGAGCCGAACGGCTTGTTATTAGAGTAGGGGATGTGCTGCTCCCGGCCTTGTTGTATAAACAGGGGTGCTTTTGAAGTGTTTGAATCCTATACACTAGTATTTGCAGTGGAGTGCCTGTGTTGCCGACACCTCTTAGTCCATAGCTCTGATCCTCTGGCTGTGCCACTGATGGTGGAGGTGGAGGTAGGTGGGGTTGACGTCAGCCCTTGAGAACCATTGCACTTCATTAGGCCTGAAATGGAAGGGAACAGTTAAGAGAAATTAGTCCAATTCTACGGAGCAGCTCAAGGTCTTAGAGGTAGCAGCCCCTCCTGTTGTAATGGTAGAGTATACAACAGCCAGCCAGCTGCAGGGGCTGTTGTGTGCTCTGCTCTACTGGTGCTTCGAGAAGCAGAGAGGAGAGGATAGAACAGCTAATATGTTCAGTGAATCGGGACTTTGTAACCCCTGAAAGGTTAAAAGGCTTGCTATACTGGAATGTAAACCTAGCCTTCAGTGCTGGGTACAGTGGACTGCTGTCTGTTCTAAGACTGTAAAGTGTCAGTCAATCTGCACCTGTCTTCAAATTGACAAATTATGATGCTTGGCCACCGACTATTGGTTGTATTGCTATTGTTATACTGCACTTCATAAGCTGTGCTTTGTAATTGTAACACACTGAAGGAATAACTGCTTTGTGGAAGTCTACACAAGAAAATTCTCAAATGACTCAAGGAATTTAAGGGCATTTGAGTACGACGACAAGGT
The DNA here is from genome assembly GCA_019176425.1 of Megalops atlanticus. NCBI lineage: Eukaryota > Metazoa > Chordata > Actinopteri > Elopiformes > Megalopidae > Megalops > Megalops atlanticus. The sequence goes on from CM032887.1 coordinate 32,572,890, forward strand.
GGATATGTGGTATGGATATGCTGTTATTGTAACCTTGAGCAGGCTGCTCAACCTAAACAGATTCAGTTAATAACTATATACAGAAATGGAAGTTGCCTTGCCTAATTATTCATTTTTTTAGCAGAAGGTCTTATCAAACGCAACTTTAAAAGTCATCATGGCAAGATAACACCATAAATTACATGGGGACAAGAACACATGTACACAACAGCCATCAACACAGCAAATGAGCATCCAGCTGAAAACAAGTGATAAAATGTGAGCATCCAGCAGCAATTGTGTCAGCATATACATTGTGCCAAGCAATTACCATTCCAAGCAACACACACATAGAGTGTAAATATTACCTGTAACAGCAACATTCTCATGTAAACCTGCCATTGATTATTGAAGGTCCAAAAAAAGATTTGGGAGGAGAATTTACAGACAATCCCTACATAATTAACCAAACATAGACAAACGGGTCCCCTCCATGACTGTAAAAATCCCACTCTGCATCAGCTGTTCATGGCATCCCTTCTCCACCCCATCTCCCCCTTTTTATGATTTTATGATTTCACGAGGGGTCATCAACGTCAACTCCAAGCCAAACAAAGTGCAACTGTAACCACATTAAACACAGGCCTCACACTTGGACTGTATGGAAATTCCTATATACTGAAATTGATTTGGCAATCAGCTTGTCAGGGCACAGACACAGACTCACACGCAAACCAGGGTCAAAAACCAGAAAGGCACTCCGAGGTAGAACAAATGAGGAGCAGGGATTGAAAGCAGGAGCAGGCTGGGTCAAACTGGGCATGCAGACAGAACAGGCAACCAAGGCAGGGCGGTGGGCAGGGACGAAGTCGGACATCAGGCGGAAGTCAGCACAGGAACAACACAACGAATAATCAGGCGGGTACAAAACAGGTAGACACTTGTTATGAACTGGCAACGGGACAGAGACAAGCAGGGTAAATAAAAGCAGGGCTAATGAGGAGATAGAATGCAGGTGGGCAGGCAGGCAGGTGGAGACAGTCAGGAAATCAGGTGGGCGGGGACAGGGCGGAGAGCGGGGCAGGGCAGGAACACATGGGATCTGTAAACAAAAGCACATGGACAACACTGACAGACAGGGAGAAACACAAAAACAACAGCTAGGGAGCTGTACTGACACAGCTAAACCATGGTGAAGCAGAAGTTCAGATTCTGCGTAAGCGGAGAACTGCTTGGTTGGACCACCTGATGTTGTGGTAATTTCACTGAGGTGTGTGTTGGTATTCTGTGAAGAGGTAGCATGAATAAAAATGTAAATGCATGTAATGAAGTGTTTATTGTCAATCTTGAACTGGTAATGGCAGAGAAAAAAGGTACATGGTGAAGGGAACATGACTGGATTGTGTGGATGGTTTGAAATATGGTTGGAGGTACCAGGGCTGGATTAAAAATGAGCTTCTGGCGTTTGTGTACAGAGCTGTTCAGAAAAACAAATGGCAGCGTGAGACGCATTTCATTTGTGTTGTAGCCATTTGAGCTGCATGAAGGATACACACTGTGCACTTGGTGGGGAAATGATTTCAGAGGTGAGGTGAGGTGAACTTAAGAAATGTTTTCTCTGGACAAATTCAGTGCTGAGGTGGATTTGCATAAATTTTGTTTTACATCCATTGCCCCACATGAACAGCATCAAACCCAGGTTGCAGCTGAGTGGATGGTTGGGTGACACTGCACATGTAGTGCGTATTGAAAAGGAAGATTCCATTCCACTGTTGGAAGCACAGATGCCACAAGCAGAGGTCCAGGCTCCACCACAGGCAACGGGAGGGAGGTGTTATTAATTAGTGTTCTGATCATCTGGCATCCCACACACTCATCAGATACCTCATCATCTTACCTGCTCTCCCCAAAGACCCGTGCATCCCAGCCCTCCCACTGGCCCAAAGGGAACAGGTCCCCCTGTGCAGCTTGCTTTCCCCAAAGGACTCTTCCAGTGGCTCTGGATATGCACAGAGCATTACAATATTTATTAAACTTATTTATTGCACCTGATAATATTTTATTTAAAAAAGTACAAGTGTTAGAAATCAGACCAATCAGATCAATTTGTGTGTGTATCTGTCTATCTGTGTGTGTGTGCATGTGTGTGTGTGTGTATAATATATACAATATGTACAATACAGAGCCCTCCATATTTACTCATATTTATTGATTTGTGTGATGTCTAAAATAGAATGAGCTCTTTGTGAATAAAATAACAAAACCTGCCCTTTTCAATGTTATTGACAGTAAAGCATTAAGTAAAACAAAGCAGAAAAAGAATTATCCAATACACACATTTTTTTCTTCTGTTATATCAAATCTTTTTGTTTGTAATGAATTAGGAGTAGGAATACATATGGGGCATATATTTTGTGTTTATTAGTATCATAATGTGCATGTGTGTATTTGTAAATGTATATAAATATGGATCATACTATTAAAATTATTGAAATATATCTTAAATTTGCATATTAATAAACATCTGAATTATTATTGTTATCATTATTATTGTTGTTGTTGTTGTTGTTGTTATTATTATTATTATTATTATATTATCCTGACACAGGAAAATAAACTATACAGTAAAGAGATATATATAATACATTGTATATAATCATTAACTGTTAATATGCAGGAAATCACCCGCAGCACTAGCTTGAGTGGTATAATGAGAAATAACATAATATTTTAAAATTTATTTCACAACAGAAAGCACTTTCTCTGTTTCAGCCTTTTATATTATTATTATTACTATTCATTACATTTTTTATTATTGTTGATTCTTTTCCATTTCAATTGCATTCAGATTTCAAACTTAAATATTTTTTTACATTTAAATGACAAAATGTGCATTCACATCAACATTTACCAAGGAGGTGTATCTTCTAACATTAAAAAAAGACTGCTTTGTGTCTGAAGGAAATATGATTTTAGAGTTATTGTAAATTTTATAATGTTGTAAACAAAATTCACAAACCATTTCTGTGGTGGTGCATTTTCACCCTTTTTATTCATAGTCAAGTTTATTCATAGTGATGATAAATAATTGAAAGGGAAATAAAATAGATAAGAAGTGTTTTTTTCCAGAAGATAATTATTGCATTTCGAGAAGTCTATGAGACATATTTAAGTTTTTATTTTGTAAGCAAGTGAACTTTGTGCAGAGTTTTGGAAAGCTTTCAGGACTCACTCAGTCTTGATTTTTTAGTATTATTATTATTATTATTATATTATTTATGCGAACCTCAATTGCTTGTTTGGCCCACCATTTAAATACTTCATCATCAGATTAGACGTGGACAAATCCTAATGGAAATTTTGACTTGACATTGTTATGTGCTACATGGCCACTGTTTCCGTTGCATTTCTTTAGCCTTTAATGCACAGCAGCTCATGCTATCTCTTGGACCGCCAGTCCCATTATCATCTTATGAAGTGTGCATAATAAACTCTGAGATGCCCAACTACTGGGACCATAGGGTGGGACCTCCTGCCTTCTCTCAGGTCGAACAGGAACAGGAGACAGAGAGAGAGAGAGAGAGAGAGAGAGAGAGAGAGAGAGAGAGAGAGGGGTAGAAAGGCCGGGAGCCCTTCTCAGTGGATCGGGGCCAGGGTGGCTCTCAGGGAATGGCCCTCACACGGCCCGCCAATGGGCCCCCAGCGAAAGCTCATTTGCCGATGAAAGTGAGCCGGCCCAGGGTCCCCACACACAGAGTTGTGGGGCCAGTGATTAAAGGGGCGAGACGAGAGGGCAGGACAGCCCTTTAATTTGGGGCAGGAGGGGGGGTGGTGGTGGGGAGTTATGGGGAAGCGGTGTATCTGTGGCGGACAATGGCGATTACCTTCCTCTTTATCTCCCAGAGAAGGGGCTTTGAGAGAGCAATCTGAGGAGCGGAGGAAATGGCACGACACGGGATTAGCAGCACAACAGGACGGTAAATTAAATGTTGGAGATGAAAGAATGGAGCTCTGACATGCATCAATAGAGAACATTCGCTGCATTCTAATAATACCAGCCAAGGAGAAATACCTGCAGAGATTAGCGTGAGAGAGAGAGAGAGAGAGAGAGGAAAGAGAGAGAGAGAGCGGGGGAGGGGTGGGATACACAATAAAATAAATGACTTTGGGTGTCTGATGTTGTGTGACAACCCATGGTGGAGGAGGGGTGAAAAGGGTATGTGTGTGTTTGTGTGGCTGTGCATGTGTGTGTGTTAAGGAGTGTGTTATAGTGTACACTGTTTGTGTTTGCACAAAGGATACTTCTACATACTCAGGCCCACAATCAGCACTTTGATGTAATCTGACTGTAAACTGCTGTGAACAGTACATTTCCCATAGGAAAGGGCCAGCACTGGTGGTTTCCTAAATGAAAAATACATTAGTGAGAGCAGGAACAAATCGAATCTCTGCTATGTTACACAGAGATGAATTTAACCAATGGGAAACCCTCAATTTCCATAAGCAGGCTGAGCTAATGGTGTCACCTGTCTCTCCGTGTTCGTTTGAGTGACCTGAGCACCAGTTCAGCACAGGTGATCTCTGCTGCCCTCTTTGGTGGGTCTGGGAGAACTTGGGTCAGTTACTCCAACCTCATGCACTTCTCTCTCAGAGGCATCGTGGAGCCCCACCCCCTCACTCCCAAACATCTGGCATTACACCCTGGTTCACTGAGATGCAGCTGGTGCCTGTTCTACCCTCTGCTGTGTGTGTGATCCTTATCTGTCTTGCAGAGTGCCAGAGCTGCATGAGTGCCACAGAACCTTATGCAAACAAAACCAGGTGAGAAGAAAATAGCCTGTCAGACGCAGTGAAAATGGCTCCAATCTTAAAACCCCAAACACGGCATACAGCACAGTCTGTGGCCAGCTGGGGCCCTGGATACACATGCCCAGCGGATGTATGAGCCTGGATACAGGAAGAGTGGATATATGAGGCAGTGGATTCAGATCAAAGCTGTCACAACAGCATTCCCTGGACTACGGCACACTCCAGTAACGTTCTGGCTGAAGAGAATGATGACAGATATGCACATACATACAGTTACTAAATCCATACTTACATTACAAAATACTTAATTACAAAATGCAGTACATACATACATTCAACATGCAAGAAGTCTCTACGAAAGGGCATCTGCTATACATATACATAACATGACAGTAACACCTAACAATTCCAAGTTTAAACGAGTCTTCATTAAAGACCAGTTCTCTAGCAATAAACAAAAACAGCCTCATTAGTCCTCACGGGCTTGATTGACAGGCATTAGTAACATATAGTGGAAAAAATACATGCAACAGCTGAAAAGAGCAAAATAATGAGAGGGAAACAGGACAGGAGTGCCGGCAAATAAAAAGCACCTAATTCACAAGTGACAGCTGATAGGGATCGGAGGAGAGAGGGGGCTGAACGCAAGCAGAGATGATTCTATCAAAGTGTTGCTTTATCTGAGTTATTACTATACTGAAGCAGGAAGATGAAGGGGGTTTTGCCTTAATCTCAGCGACAATGGAAGGGAACAAAAGCACACTTACAAGCACTATCGGCCGCAAATATCAAATCAGCTCTCCGCACCTAATCCCGCTAAACAGCGCTGTTGATTCAGTGAACCTGCGGTTTTGATACAGTCCCTGTCGTGTTCACTGCGCACATGCACAGACACACGCGCATGAGCAAGGGAGTGCGCCACTCGGAACTGTGGCGCTCTTTCTAGCACACCTCCGACCGATTATTTTGTTGAAATGGGACCCCCCAAAACCCCCCAAAAAGAGAGGAATCACAGCCAAAGTCCAGCTTTGGCCACAGTGTGCTCCATCAGGCCAGCAGGGTACTGAAAGGTCACATGATACCCCTATGCAGCCAATGGTAAATGTAGGACACTATAAATGAGACCAATAGTGTATAACTACTAATGTCATTGTGCCATTGTTATTCATTCTCAACTTGTACAAAAAGTAATCGGTTGTACATTTGTAAAATTCTTTTTTTCCAGAATCTGTGTATTTTAACAATTAATGTATTTATGTTGGAGTAGTGAGTGATGCCAGTCTAATGGCATACATATGTGCTTAAAGCAGAAAAGTCTTTTTTGATAGATTTATTGTAGGATCTAAAATGCAACTCTCCACCTAGGAGTCTGCCCTGCAGTAGTTCCTGCTCAGCATATATTTAATACAGATGTTTTTGTGAATCTACCTCTTTTTGACTGGGCTAGCAATCAAATGCTTCCCAGATGCTCTGGTTTCAGATTAGCTTCAGCTACCCATATTCTGTGTGCTAACAGATGAGCACTTAAACACCAAAAGGCCTCTAATACACCTGCAAAACATACATGTCAACTTTGATTCAGAAGCCTGCAAACAAAGGCTGACAATCACAGGGCCAGTAGTCAGACAATCATTCTGCTCACTGCTAAACCTTGATTTGAGGGAACAGCACAGTCTGGCGGTGCAGTGCTCAGAGGGGAGCAGGCATGTAATGGGCATCTCACCTCCACTGCTGCTAATAGGAGGGGTGTCAGCGCATCGCGGCCGTTCCTGGCGCACTGCCGCACAGCTGGGAGCGCCCGCCGCCTCGGTGAGGGACGCACAGCCACATGCAGCTGCCTTCCCCTCGCCACACAGGGCACGCCGCCACGCCGCCTGTCCTGATGACGGCACGCCAACGCTCACCCAGCCGGGCCCCCCACGGGAGGAGGCCGTCGGGTCGTAGAAGCCGCACACCACATGGTGACCCCTGACCCCGCAGGCCAGGCGTCTGCGCGCGGGCCGGCATATGCCCTTGTGCGGAATGGCACTGTGGAAAAAAAGGACTCCACCGACTTCATTATCCCACAATGACAGGCTAATTATTGTGTTTGTTAGCAACAAATCACAACACAACAGACAGCATGTCCCTGTCCTGTTTTGAGCATCTTAATTACTTTTTCCCCCCTCTCTCTCTCTGCCGCTGTTGTTATTTTGCATATAAAAGCCGGTTGCTAATTGTCTGGTCTATAAATATTCGGCATGCAATTAGCAGGCTGGCCTGCCTTTGCAGAGCGTTATCACCTCACCGTTTGGAGCGCTGTGCAGCCCGCACACTCAATTCCCCGTATCTAATGGGAGTTTGATAGCGGCAGCGGCCCTTTGTTTCCGGGAACAAACAGCCCCTCCGTCTCCCCGTCTCTCTGTCAGCTTTGTGCAGGGAGCGCACAGCTTCCTCCAGATCTTCACTCACATGGTGAGAAGAAAGGGCCTTGTTAGACGCAAGCCCGAGGAGGCCGCACCAGTGATACATCGGGCGTTGAGCGCAGTCGGTCAGGACAACCGCTGGGCGGCCTCCACACCACAGGGGGCGCTGTGAGACAGTCCGGAGCTCACAGGAAGATGGGAGCAGTGGATCAGGTTGGCGAACCTGACCCAGAAAACTGAAAACGTGCTTGTGCATTGAATAGTGTACTTTTATGCCTTTGAGTTCCATCTGCAGACTCAAGATCTGTTTGTGTGTGGGGTTTTTATGGCAGGATCTCTGTGGTTTGGTGTAACCACTGAGGTAGCGCCATTGCCATCATCTAAAGAGAGCTAATATGACATATGTTATAGATGTCCATGGACACATATCCCAGAGCTTGTGCTGTCAAGAACAATGCTCTGAGGCATACAAAAATGGGGAGTACATGGCTCCCAAACTGGGTTATGAGACCTACATCCAATCGACCAAACAAAAAAAGACATGAAAAACTCTGTAGAGAGACAAAAAGACCATTCTGTAACAGTCAATGAAATCTTTGTTTCTCTGTATTATTAACCCAGAGTTGAACGTGACATTATTATATACATTGTGGGCATCACTCCCTTGGGTGGAATAGTTTAAGGAAAAAGAGAGGGAGAAATAGGAGAGGGAGAGTGGAGAGAGAGCGGGCCTGAAGATAAAAAAGCAGGAGAGGGTAAGGGAGCATTCACGGGTGACCGGAGCCCAGTTTGACCTGCTAAAGTGAAGACATGAGCCTCTTTCATCTCTCTTCAGGGTCACCCTTTGTGCAGGGAATGGAACTGTCATCTCCCTCTCACTCTGCCCTACCCACAAGCCTCCCTCCTCATCAGGGCCAGGACACATCTGTGGGACCAGTGGAGTGTAAAGACCCACATTCCCCAACAGCCCAGAGAGCTGCTTCGCTCAGGGTCTAGATTACTGCCTTATTCATGGACCAGAGAACTGCCTCGTGTTACAGCTGGGGGTATGCACACCTGACAGTAGGTTGAGATACTCCAATGCTATACTCAGTCAGGGTCTGCTAACAATCATTGATAAATACTGTCACCAACAGCTGATGCCAGCTCTACGTGTTGAATCAGGAATGATGGCCATCAATGGTGACTACAGACTGTAGGACAAGTTGTGGTGATTACTGGTGATGGTTGACCAGCAACGGTTTTTGACCAACCGTCAAGTGTGTGTATCCCCCAACTCGAGGAAGGAGACCTGCCTCATGCCAAGGCTTTTGGTGAACTCACTCACAGACCATGCTAAGGCTAGGGAGCTGATTCACTCACTGACTATAGAACTACTTCACTGTAAGGCCAGAAAGCTGTTTCACTTACAGACTAGACAACTACCACATGCTAAGGCCAGGGAGCTGACTCAGTGACTCACCGCGTAGGTAAGGCAGGTTGCAAATGGGACACAGAGAGTGACTGAGAGAAAAAGGAAGAAGGAAGAGGATGATGGTAAACAACACTTGATAAGTCTCACCCGAGCTGAAGAAAAAAAATCCAGAAAGAGAAGGTGAGACAGAGGTATAGGAACGAAGACAGGAGGAGAGAAATCAGGGAGAGAGGCTGTCTGGCTGGCCAGGTTGTTAAAGCCAGGATCCAGAATGCCGCTAATTGGGACGGCTAGAGCCAGGCGGTCTGGGAGAGCTGGCGGAGGGAGGCAGCCGGTGGGGGGGTGAGAGAGAGAGAGCAGCCTTTTCAAGTCACATGAAAGTTTGGGGGGATGAATGTACCGTAATTAGATTAATAAGTAGCTTAATTTATCGCAGCAGAGGATATCAGCGGCTCCACATTAGAGGCAGGCCAGAAGATTAGCCCGATCGGCATTTCCAAAACATGATTAGCCCCCGGCACAAAGACCGGGCTCTTTCACAGGTTCCTACCGAATGGCCCGGGATTAGGAAACATGTTGAATAATCACCGCTACCCCTGCATGCTCCTTTCAGCCTCGTACCAGCTGGGGGGACGGCCAGCCTTCGCTCCCCTCCCTGCACTTATCAATTAGACTATTGTGGGGGCAATTAAAGTGAAGTGGGGGTGCCCGACCCCTGCTTCCTGGGGCACCGCGTCTCGTTCACACTGTACACTTCACGAACCCTCCATCAGTGTGCCACTCTCTCTGCTCCTCAGTCCTGGGGCCCCCTGTCTGTAGGACTCTTCGACCCCGGTCTCAGAGTCTTTGATTTTCCAGGTGCCAAAACCTCGGACCTGCCTTAAGCACGACAGACTCCTATGTCCATCCCAACCTTGAACAGCTGTGTCCAATTAATGCATAGCAGAGGATAGACCTGCCATAGCTAGCCTCATAAAAGAGGCACAATGCATTACTGGCCAGTGAGTAGGCCAGCTTTTCATATGGATTTTGGTGTTGCTATAGAAGAATGTAGAGTTTAAATATTGAGGTAAATTTCAATTCCAAATTATTTAGTATATCTGTCTATATATATCAATATATTTATAAGTATATGACTGTCCACTGCTTTGAGGGTCCCTGTACTGTACATTGATCATTTTCTTCTCCTCAAAATTTCACCTAATGTTTTCCATTTCTGAACTGTTTGTTCAATAGCCTTATTATGTACCTTGCTGCGTAAATTCCTCGGATTGAGAGTGTCCTCTAAATAAACGAATAGGAATGTTGAGAGTCGCTTTCTTAACTAACTACTGCAGTGAACAGGGGGTTTTTCAGGAGGTGAAAAGTTCACTTGCCAGAGCCAAGAACCAAACCCTCATCCCCTACTCCACACCACAGCACAGCGACATTACATCATCTCAGAAAAAGCCAAGCTTCCTAGACTGGAATGTGCTGCTACTAAACTCTTCTTAATGATGTAACCCTGTATGACAAAATGCCTCTCTATGCCTCCTATGATTCAGTCCAGCCATTGCGCATGGCCTGAAAGCACCTTGCCCTCTTCTTAGTCAATGGAGTTTTTGGTAGGTCTCAAACCTGTTTTAAGAGGAACATACATATTGTGTACAGGATCCCTCCGTGAATTTTGTTGATCAGCCACAGAATGACTATGTGACCAGGCTGGCTAATCTCTGTGTCCCTGTCCCTGAGCTCCTCAGCTTTTGACTCCCTGTTTGAGTGCCCCTCTCTTCATGTACTACCCTGTACAGCTCCCTGCGCCTATATGCTTGTACCCCATTGTAAATATCCTTTAGTCTCATTCACTTCCTCTGTGCCTCTGCATCCATGTCTCTTTACCTTTCGGTTGGCTCCCCTTTCTCTGATTCCAGGCTAATTTCAGATTTCCTTTCATTCATTTCTGGGGCAAAAGATTACACAAAGCAATGTAAAAGAGCCAACAGGTTTTATACATTGTAACTATAAATCAGTAATAATATTGCTAGCAATTCAGCAGCAATTAAAAAGTGACAGGACAATGACAATGATAATCTAATGAATATGATTAGGAATAGGAATAAAAAGATTGGCTGTTAATAGTAGGGCTGTCTGGAGCTTGTGAGGACATGCTGCCTCATGACTAATTGATTGTCCCAGGGGCCTCTGTCCAGCACACCAGTACTGCCCACAGAATACGCTTCTCACAGCCACAGGCTGAAAAACCCGGCTCACCGCACTGCCTAAGCCCACTGATCCTCCACATCCGGCCTCCATACCTCAGACGCAAATGGCTCTAAGCCAATACTTCCACATGCTAAACCCAGCTAACAATTCAAGGCAAACCCTTATCCTAATAACGTTGCTGCAGGTTTTCCTTTAGACCTTGCTCACACCATCATAGAACTGCAACACTCCCAGACACCTCTCCTCTACTCCGTAATACCAGCTCTAGAAACCGTCCACCGCGTGAGACCTTGATTAAAAATCAGAAAGGGAAGGATGGCGTGCATATTAGACTGACGTTTTTCGCTGCTTAATAATCACCCTAGCCAGTGGTTTTGGCCCGTCTCCTGTTCCCGGGCCTGCCGTTGAGATCCTGTCATTAATATGGGTCCCCTGTTCGCTGGCTAATGTTTATAAATTGCTCAGCTGCCGTCGCCTTGCCAGAAGACGAGCCCTGTTTACCCTTGAAAGCCGGTAACTTTTACATTTCCTGCTGGTTTGCAGCCACCATCAGACGATTATCCTGTGTGACTATGCGGCTCCATGCATCTGTAATAACACGCGCAGAGTCAACATGTCCCGTGGACCGGGGCCGTCGGCTGGAGGGAGCCCCCCCGCTCACATGTCCCTTCCCAGGTCAGTGCCATGCACTTCTAAAGCCAGGCCTTCAGGCTGGAGAGGGGGTAGCGCTGCATTGGCTGAAGGCACCGCCCCCTTCCACACAGCAGCACACTCATTCTTACTGCACAGACTGTCCTCTGTACCTCTGTACTGACAGGCACATTCCCCACCCCCGCATCCTATGGAGGCAGGGCTCTGTAACCCATGATGGCGATACTGTCCCAGTCTCACTCACCTCACACTTACCCTCCATGCATAAGCATGTGCTTAAACATATGCCGCCAGCCTTATGCAGACAAGAGCCATTCTACAGTCATACAGGACAGTCTCAACCATTCCATTGCCATCAGCACTTTTAAACTGCAGTACCTTTGGTACTGAAGTCAGTTGGTTCAAACATCACCCACAGCTGCAGTAGCTCTTGGTAAAATCCCATATCTAAATCTCTCTAAATCTTACTCTGCTCTTAACACATATTATCGTAGTTACTCTTAAAATAGTTTTCAACAGAGATAAATGGGGAAAAAATCTTTGTTCCAGCTTAAAAGGAATTTAAAAAGCAATTATAATTGGAGATTCTCCCATGAGAATCTTTAGCCTGGAAATCCAGTTTGCGACACTAGATAGGAAACTGGGAATAGTCACAGTGGCAATGATACAGGAGCAAAAAGAAGAGGGCACACTGACTCACTCTCACACAGTTCAGGTGGTACTTTAAATGATGTTCATGACTAGAATGAAGTACAAATGACACCATTACGATAAAGTCCTGATCTGGAGGATTCAGAGAGCTATTTGAAAAAAAAATGCAGGGCTGGGTTCTTGGTTTATAGGATCTGATTCCGAATGCTCAATTGTGAAAATAAGCGCAAGAATGTTATTGCAAAACATAAATTATGTAAATTATGTAAACTATGCTTTGTCCAGAGTTTTTCTCTTAGCCAAAAATGTATGAAGCCTATAAGTTGATTTCATAGTACCTACAAATGTAACGTATACACCTCTAGCATGTTTATTGCATGGTGGTGTGAACTGTGCTGTACAATTCATTTGAATACAGGGCATTGGGAGACAGACTCTGACTGCCTTACCTTGGTCCCTGCTATTCCACTTCAGAATGCCCACAATTGTCTTTAGATAAAACTGAGGCTGCCACATGCCAAATGGCCAGTCCCTGGCAGTTGGAATCAATGGTGCTATGTATTGTTTTGGGTACAAGCAAATGAACCATGACAATGTGGAATCCTCTCCATCCTGAATCAGATGGCAGGTAATTTTGATGCAGTGCTCTGATCAATGGTGGCATGTTAATGAGGAAATTTCGTGAGTTAGAAGGTCTAGCCACATTCCCAAATATCGACAGTGACAAGCCATAACTGCCACTGTGACCTCACAGCATGCTGCGATTGGTCGTCCCTCACCTGAGGGTTAATAGAGAGAGGAAGCCGCTCCTCCCAGAGCTGTGAATTCCAGAGGGGCCGCAAAGTGCTCTCCCGGTGTACCCGCTGGCCCGACACGCCCTGCGCCCGCCGCCCCACCACCCACGCCAACCCGTCCCATCTGCGCGGGACCCGGGGGCGCCCTCGGCGGCAGTGCGGTGCTGTCACGCTCCCCTGCTCCCCTCTTGTTAGCAGGCAGCTGCTCCTTTTGCACGGATAATGTTTCCTGCCGCACAAATGAGGAAAAACAAACAAACTCGGCGTGGGTCACCTGACGCGCCACGCGCCGCGCTCTGTCAGCTTCCCCCGCAGCTCGCCGCGCGGTAATTAGAAACCCTGGCATCAGGCAGACAGCTGCCAGCCCTCCTCCGGGAATGCCAATTAAGTCTGTAAAACATTTAAACAACAAAACTGTACAAGGGGATCCACTGCGCTGGGGGGGAATGGTCCCTGCGGTCACCACCACCATGCCCCCATCTGTGAGGACTACAGAGAGACCCCATCCACACGCACACACACACACACACACACACACACACACACACACATGCACACACGCACACGCACAAACACACACGCACATGCACGCGCACACATGTACATGCACTTAGGTCAAAGGCTCAGTCTGATTTGGATGTCAGTATTATTAGAGATTAGTTCCTGCATGGACTTTCATACAAGGCAACCTGACAGTCCAGACTCATAAAAGCTTACATTATGGATGGTAAAATGACATTTTTCAAATTACAAGTTTTCTACTCTGAGCCCATGTGTAATCATCTTTCTGTGTCAAGCTCCAAAATTGCATATTCTCCCCCTGGCCACGCGGGGCACTATTTTTCATTAAGGAAGTCAGGTAAAAAGTCCTCTGCATTTGTTCCGGATCAAGTTCCTGTAATAGGCTTGTCCAAATCATTACGCTATTTTCGGCATCCAGAACATCAGGTGGGATTAAGATAATGAGTAGGTATTTTACCAAGTATTGGTTCCTGGGAGAAACAAAAACATGGTGGCCCTGAGCAACAATGTGACCCACGCTCTCCTCCTAGAATTTCCACTCTGCAACTTTCTAGAATCATCCTCCCAGCCCACTCCACCACTGAGGCAGGTGGAATGACAGGCAGAGTGACAGTGTGAGTAACTAATTGAGACAGGAAGGGAGAAAGATCAACTCATCTTAGAGAAAATTAGAAAAAAAAATGGACCCCCACCACCCCCACCCCCTCCAAACCCATTTCAGCTCCCCCACGCACCCATATCCATGCTCAGGGCATCTCTATCAGTGCTAATTAGCCGTGCAGTGATTAATTTGGAGGTTAAACGAAGTTATTCCATGTAATGGTGTTTCCTTTGAAAGATCTTTCATTGTGTCAATACCAGTCTGTTTGAATTCCTTTAAGACAACATTGTCCCAGAGAGAGGCGAGATGATGGGGAGAGAGAGAGCGCATGGTAATGAGTGGCGGGGATCCGCAGCTGCCGCTAAGGTTGGTCGTGTTCGTTAATCCAATAAGGTGCAAGGACGATGGCACTCCTTCTCTCACTACTTCGGCGAGTCTCCAGTCTGATTCAGGGCGAATGAAACAGGCCCAGCGCTGGGTCTGACCTGGTCTCCGTTAAAATCAGCCCCACCACTAACACGAGAGACACCTTCACCCCACCCACAGTCCTCTCCATCCCCAATGACTGGACTGAACTGTTATTAGTTTAGGAACAAGGTGAAGTGAGGGTTAATTAAAGTGAATAATGATGAATAATGATTATGCTAGTAATGAATTTATTGGAATAACACCTACAGTCTCCAAGCTAATCCAATCCAGGCATGGCCTACGCCACTTGTTAATAGCTGCAGGCATCATGGTTTGAATAGGAGGCTAAATTACACGTCCGCATAGGTCCAGCATATTTGTTAATTGCAGAGTAGCTCAAAAAAAAAAAAACCTGCAGGTACCCATTAAACCCTGCTGGAGAGCAATGGGAAAGCTCCATTCTGCTCTCACAACACTTCTTCGCTTGATGTTTTTAGATTACAGGAGCACAGCAACAGGCACTTTCATGCAGTATTCTACACAAACCATAAATGCAACAGAGTTTGCCTGCTGTGGTGAGACTCCTGTCTGAGGATCATTGCATTACATTATTGTCATTTAGCAAAGGCTCATATCCAGAGGGGCTTACATAGGTCACAATTTTTTACATAATTTACACAGCTGGGTAATAACTGAGGCAATCGCAGGTTAAGTACCTTGCCCAAGGGTACCACAGCATTGCTCCAGTGTGGAATTGAGCCAGCAACCTTTCAATTACAAGCCCTGTTCCTTTACCACTATGCTACACTTCCACCAGGATCCATGGTATTGTGAGAGTTAAAACACTGTTGATTCCTCCTGAACAATAAAAAGGTGTATTGCCTTCACTGGGGCCACAGGGATATCTTCTTATCTTGGATGCTGGATCTCAATTGTATAGAAGCTCCAAGGTGGAGGGGTGACAGATAGTGTCCAAGCGTCTGACTCAACTCTCGCGCTGTAGCCCATTGTCCACTAGGGGCAATGCAGCACACACAGACACAAAGTGACCAAGACCTGCCAGCAAGTCAGGTTAATTCACATCATCAGAGCTGCAATGACAGTTCTGGGAGGGGTTGTGGTGGGAGTGGAGGTGAACAGGGAACATAGACACTAACAGAGAGAACAGACACAAGTGATGGGACGCTGAGATGTCCTGCGCCCAGCTCCAGTCCAGACCCCGCACGTGTGTGGTGTACACAGATCTGCATTCATCGCGCACACAGCACTGATGAAAACCCTCTGTGGTTTTTCTGAGCTGACGGATGGCAGGAGCGTGATGTGTCGCTGATTGCTTTGGTCACCCAGAAATCTAGGGCAACAGTGACTGGATTACAGCGATTCATTCCCTCTCTCCCTCTCCCTCCCTCTCTCTCTCTCTGACCCCTCCCTCCCACAGGTGGACACGTGGCCTAACTGGAGCACAGCTGTAGCCAGAACAGCCACCCTTTCCCCTCTCTGCCTTCAATACGCCATTGCGCAGCTCTGGGGGCAATAACAGCAGAGGCCTAGCAGTGCTGTAATTGCAATGCCCATCCTCACATGTATCCTTTCATTTCTCAGAGTCATCATTACTCTCTGATGTAAAACAACTGCAGCAGATGTATAGGGTGGGGGCAGTGCACCTTGGATAGTCTGATCTTCAAGTTCCGGGTCAGGGAAAAGAAAGGAAACATCCCATGTCAGTGTTAGTTGGGAGTTTTCATAGGAAGTTTTTTTCACACAAACTATAGCAGATGTGCATGTTTAGTTCAATAAACATAAATATGTATGTTTGTATTCATACATGTCAGGCCATAAACAGTCTGTGAAAGATAGCCCTCCTTTTTCACCACCATAGGAATGGCTTTAGGCATTCAGAGATATACATGGTAACCTTTAGGTCTACAGTCAGCTGTGCCCAGGAGTAAGTAACTTGCACATGCAATTTACAGACAAAAGACTGAGGTTTCTGATTTCTGCACAGCTACAGGAGAGGACTGAGGAGCACCAGATATGTACAAACACATGACACATTTTATCTTATCTGACACAATTCACAGTATGTATGTGGCTGCATTATCAGAGTGCACCATGAGCACCTCTTTCCAACAGACTCCCCCATTCTGGCCTTTTTCCTCTCTTCTCTCGCTCTCTCATTGCTTATTTAGCTAAAAAAAAGTGATGGCAGGGTTTAAAAAACAGTGTCTTAAACAAGAATCACTACAACTAATGGCATCCACTCTGTACAATATGGAACATTAATATATATGTAAATTAGCCATGAAAACAGTTACTAGGGAAGTATTCTCTCTCTCTCCCTCTCTCTCTCTCTCCCTCTCCCTCTCTCTCTCTCTCTCTCTCTCTCTCTCTCTCTCTCTTTCATCCTGCCCATCATTCCTCTGCCCCACCCCTCTCTCTCACTCTTACACTCCTTCTCAACCCTTGGCTCAACCATGATGCCCTCCGCATGTAAAACTTACACAGGCAGAGCAGGCACAGGTGTGTCATCCATCATTGTCATTGGGATGAACGCAAGAAGAATGCACATGAGCACAGGGCACATGGTTTCGGTTAATGCTGAGATATGGGGTTTACGTCACAGTACACCACCACAATAGGGCCTAGAGTGCAACAGAGTGAGTGGAACTTTAGCCCATTACCCATCCGTATCCTATAGAGTGTCAGACTAAATTTACTGAGGGCAGTAGGCTATGCTAGCTTTATTCAAAGCAATACTTAATTTGTCCACTTAGTAAACAGGCTTTACCACTGAGTCATAAATGAAGCATCTTGGACAGAAACCTGCATGCACGGGGTTTTCCAGCATGTGTGACTCCTTGGGTCTATTGTAGGGTCATGCAATATTGGGATCTGAGAAGAGATCTGTCGAGCATTAAAATATCCACCACAACAGCTCTTTTTGAAGGGGGCTGTTTATTGTCAGATGGGCTGCACTCGCAGTGTTGAATTTCATCTCCACTGCCAATAAGTGCATTCACATTGTATAGTTATAATGTTCATGAGCGCAAATGCAAATGCTATTCAGTTTAAATGTGGTCATTGAGCAGAAGTTTCCTTATGCGTCAGTATTCTTCAGTCCATAAAGACCTCTATCCAGAGTGCCTTATTGATAGAGGATTATGCTGGTTTTTATTTGTTTTTGAAATGCTTTATATTCTTTGAGAATTATTAAGCTAAACGTAACTGTCACGGCAGAACTAAGCACTGCACTACTGAAAAGAATGAAGGATTATGTCTCTCCTGGTGATACTGTAGCTTCCTTATATGTCATCAGGGACAGAGTGTTGCTGCTACCCACTGGGGAGGAGGGGGCTCTACCAGCCCAGGATGCGGCCCTCTCTGTTTCCCTCCATGGTGAACCCCTGTTTGATGTCCACGTATTACACTGATTTAAAGACATGACAGTAATCCCCATTCCATTTGAATTTAGGGTGCAAACGTGACTACGCCCTGAAGAGCAAACCCTGAAAGCCACCCATGGCTTATGCACACACGACCACAAAAACTGTTGCAGTCGCTGAAGTACTTCACTGCAAAGCAAGAAAGTTGAGTTCATGTGGTATTATCACTCAAAATGCAAGATTTTGAGAGTAAATTACAATTACAATTTCAATTTGTGCTAAACATGTTAACTGCTTTTTCAGTAAACGTAAGGCATCTGTGCCATAATTTGTGAGAGACTGTTTCAGTACAAATCCATGCGGGATCTTGTTGAGAGTTACAGTCCAACTGTATCTCAACTCATGTCAAAACAGTCAAACAATAAAATGTATTGATACTGCGCCCTTAAGTTGTCATAGAGTGCTGCTGACAGTGCACTATAAAAAAGTAAATGTACTCTTTTATGCAAGTTTTATTCATTTTTTTGTAAAGATGTATAGTCATTATTTTGTCCCAGGGGAGAACACAGGAACTCACAGAAGGAATGTGATTAAAACATTGGGGCTTGTTACTAAATGGGTGCTTCCCAGTATTTAAAACAAGTTTTTCTACAGGATTAGGATCCCCCGTCATCTCAGGTAACAAATATGCGGCCGCATCTGTAAAAAGGTATGTACAGGTGAAATCTGCTCATAAGGTGAGCTGAACGAGGGGTGGAGTCAATGGTTTGGAAGGGGTCCTCTTTGTGGGTGGGGGTGGTTGGACTCTTCCCCTTGGGCAGAGGCTGTGGTGGGAGTCCAGGGTGGGGAATTGGTTTTGGGGGTAGGGGGTGCAGGTCGGCTGTTCAAAGGCCTGTGCATTGTTGGGCAGTAGGGGATTAGGACTCTCTCGGCTGCAGACTTTGCTTTCTAATTAAAAAGGATAAAGAGCCAGGAAAATAGCAAGAGGCACAAGAGGGAGACAGAGGAAGAAAGAAATGGTTGAGGGAAAAGACAGGGGGGAAAAAAACACAGTTTGTAAGTGTCACGTCTGTGGCTGGATCACAAGACTCCGCAAGACTGCCGGACTGACTGCCCTCCGCCCCCTCTCCCCCTCTTCTCCCCCACAGCCCCCACCCCTCCAACACAGCCAAGAAAAACATCCACAGAGACACACAAAATTTCAGCATGTTCAGTGGGATACAGTCAGGCAATTGATTTCAAAAGGACTTCAGAAAGCCTCACCAGTGCTGTGTTCAGAAACAACAACAGTGAAAGACTGGCCTCTTATCACACTCTATGATCATTCTCTGCTACTGTGTCCAAATGTGCTTGAGAATGAACAACAGTCCGCATATCCCAAAGACAATGGCCTAGAGTGCAATGCATTGCAGTGCCCAAAGTGTGGCCTAAATCTCACTTACGGACAGAGATGGTTACAGCAGAAGCCAGTTATTGAGGGAATGGCAGACAATGAAATGGACTCAGAGACTGCTTGTATGGTTGCTGGTGCCAGGGCACAGCTGTCATTTATGCTGTGCTGCCAGTGGTTTTGGGGTGGTGGGGGGAATATTTTGTATAATGTCTATGAAGGTTGAGTTCAGGCAGCAGGCTGCAAGATGTGTTAAGCAAGCACCTTCTCCAGCACACCTCCAGCTGAAGCCCAGTCAGTGTGTCCATGCACATCAGCTATTGCTAAGGTGAAACCTGACTGTGGACTGGTCTGGGTACATTAGGAGCCACTCGGCTGGGGTTGAATGTGGCCAAAGTGAGCTGGGTGGAGAAAAGCTTGGAAAAGTAATTAAAATTGAGGGCGGTACTGGATCAGAAATTAAACAAAGAGAATCTGCATTTTCAGCAGAAGCAGGATTAACATCACCTACATACCTTCTACCATAACCCCATGGCACATTTTTTCCTGGTGGTACATTTCTTTCAGAATAATGCTGACTCCTCAAAAATGGCATTGTTTTCCTCTATGTTCATTCTAGATAAATAAAAAAAAATTACACAACTTTTTGAGATGTACCATGGCAAAATCCACTTTGTTTCATTCTTGTTTTCTATTGTTTATATATTTATAATTATGTTTTTACATAAATGTGATTCCTTTCATTCAACAGAAGGTTGACGTGAGATCTTAAAACATGGCTGGTAGCACAAGCAATCTGTAAATACATTCACAGCCACAATTTTGAACTTGTAACCCCCTATGGCAAGAAATATTTTGAGCCTTTTATAATGTGAATTCCCTGCATAATAATCAATCGTTAACATGTCTGGTAATAATATTATAATGTTAAACATACCTCCTGCTGCCAAATTATGCATCTCAGTGAACTATTAAAAAGCTCCCTTACGTTAAGGCTGACAGAGCAGTGCATTGAAAGTCATTGAAAGTGCCTCCATTTACATGTTTTTGCCCAGATGCATTGGCTGTGGATGCTGATTGGTTGGTAGTGCTTGTACACCTTGTTACTGCAGCTGCAAGGCACTGTTTCATAGTGCTTATTATGGCTATATGTACGCGTATCACACCATAAAGAACAATGTCACCTTGGCGATGGTTCCTTTCGTGTATTTTGGTAAACACATTGGTGACTCTGTAAATAGCAAGCAACAGCACTAGGGAGGTAAGCATGAACGAAGTGCTGCTCTGTCTGTCCAGGTCTCTGATATGCTTGTAAATGGTTTAGTGAGCAAAACTGATTCCACATTGAGCAGTTTTGTCTCACTCTCTGTCTAAAACTGCATCATTGTCTGTTTGTCAGCTCAGTGTATGTGATGTAAGACTTACTAGGCACATTTGCACGCATTCACAAGCATACTTACACTGTAGTGAGACTGGCTTGAACACTGTAGTGAAACTGGCTTGATCTGCAAAATAATTAGTACAATGGACTTTTAGTCCATTGTCAATAGATGCAATCCATCATTTTTTAAAAGCATTCCACCATCATTGCAGGTGTTGTTAGTGCTGGTACAATGCAGCTGCTGTACTGCAGTGGAAATCCTTTTGAAACATGACTTAAGACATAGTGAATCTCTACAGAGTATGACCTGGCAATCACTGATGACTGGATAAAAGTAAGGACCGTATTGTCCAATAGGCAATGATCAAAGGTGACATATGCTATCTGATTGATGGAGCGTAAGCATCTAGTGAGTGGCCAAAGGCACCGCTACACAAGCCTGGTGAATGAGCCCAGAAAATGTGGAAGGCTATTTGCAATGGGAATTTCAGTGTGTTTCGGTATCTTCCCCCTCACCTCGTCACACACCCCCCCATCCCACTAGCATGCTGCTGTTTTGTTCCTCCCTCTGTCCACAGGGGGTTTGGCTCTCCCCGGGAGCCCCACAAACGAATCCCTGAGCTTAAGTTTGCGCAGCAGCTCGACTTTTCCTCAGAGCCCTGGGAGGTTAACGATGCGCCAACGAGGACAAGGCCAATCCTGAAGCTGCGACGCCTCCCCCACCCCTGCCCCCACAAACCCTGACTGCGCAGTCAATAACGCGGGATGGTCCAGCCTGCTGACCACAGAAAATGCCCCCCGAACGGTGCGTTTCTGTGGGGGCCGCTTGCTTACACCCCCTGACCCACAAGCCCCATCCCCACCGCCACTCCCAACCACTTTCCCTTATTTCAGCCAATCTGATCACACTGGTGTGCATGACAAACCCATTCAGCTCCGCCTCGCTGATCAAGAGCCTCGCAGTAAACAAGGCCTGGGGATGAGCAGGTAGAGAGGGAGGCGGGCTGAGGGAAACTGCGGAGAGCCGCAGAGGAGATTAACCACCGAAGGGGGAGGAGGAGAGGGGGAGGCACGGCAGTGGCCCGGCCAGCTTGTCCTCATAGCAGGATGGGCACATTCAGCCATGTCCCCACTCCCCTCCCACCTCATTCCGGCCTCTATTACCACCGAAATCCACTGGGCCTACTTTTCGTTCTCTGCACAAGTCCACACCGCCACTCTCTGACCCTGCTTGGGGGGGTTCAGAGCACACAGGGCCCTCGACCTTGCCAGCCAGGCCCCGTGCCCCCCCTCTCCCAGCTGTGGATGCCGTCCAAGTAGCCAAATTAATTAGTGCCCAGGCTGCGTCACAGGCAGATTGGGGTCTGTCTGTGCGCCGGGAGATTTCAGGAGCAAGGGAGCTTGTGGCATGGTAATCCTGCCTCGCCCTCCCTCCCTCTCTTTCTTCCTCTCTCTCTTTCTGACTCTCCTTTGCATCAGCGCCAGTCCCCTGCCGTCTGACCCCGCGCACAGCGTCACAATCGGCCCTCCCTATTGGCTGCATGGGCCCTAACCTCTGCTAACCTCACACGACCAGAAAAACAAACAACTTTGAACTGCTGGTGGAATACAGAATCCTAATAGTTTTGTCTGAAACCTTAACTCAGCAGAAAACAGAACACAAATCATTTAATATAACATGCACTCACTAACAAGACCACACTTTAAATTCTATACTACATATTGATATTGATTTTTAATGAAGTGTCAAAGGCTCACATAACTGAATAAAAGCTTGACATGAAGAAAAGGAAAACTGCTCTTCAACAAATCATGTCTCCGCACAACGCTTCTGCCTTTCCCACTTCCACCCAAAAGAACTACATGCATTTCAAAATGAGCATAGCTGCATGGACTAAGGACATCTACAAAACAGCATTCCTTTGGTATAGTGATGAATGGATGTCAAAGCTAAAGAGAACTTAATGCAATTTGACACGCAATTGAAGTTGCAATTCAAAGGAAACAGACCCAGTTTATGCCTAATTAGCGTGACTAAATAATAAAGCAACTTCCCCTAATAATTATAGCGTGTTCCCATTTTACCAGTCGCACTCACAATTAACCTTTCTCAATTGGCAATTCGCAATTCGGGTAAATCCTGTTATCAGCAAATATACCACATGGCAGCACAAAACAACGCGACTCCAAACTCTAGTCAAGGAAATCTGCGTGCTGTTTACGGTCAGGAACAAGAAGAACAAAACAAATGGCTGATATCTGCCCACAGCGCATGCAGACTGTCAGTGAAGCTGTCCCTGTGACTCACAGAGCAGAGGGGAAGTACTTTATGGGAGGACTTGGAGAATGTCATTGAGCTATCGGTGCTTGTGTGGGCTTAGTAACGCTAAACACGGCTTTCATAAACAAACGGGTTCCAACACTTTGGAATCCGTCTCCTGAGATTCCATCCGAATGTTATTTAAAAAGCCACGGGGAAGGGGTTTTTTTAATTGTCATTAAAAGCACACAACAACGATCATTTTAGCCAATGATGTCTTACCCTTGGAATGCACAAGGTGGCACAAAAAGTGAGTATCAATGCTGCGGGAAGAATAAAGGGAGAGCTAGGGTGCATTACAAAATCAAGAGAATTTTTTTTTTTTTTTTTAAAAAAGCAAATAAATAAGGAAAACATTTAGAAAATGGGTCAGATGTGTTGACATATGCTGGAATGACCATGAGGATGTGAATGCGAGTAGGTGTAGTCAGAGCTGCTAGGCCACTCCTGGGTTCTCCACATCCAAAGCTTGAGAACAGGCCTCAGCCTGACCCTGGGCTCTCCTGATTCCAGAACCCAGGCCCTGAAGCTCCTTTCCGGGGATGACAGGTGACTGAGGCTTGGGGGAGGAGGGAACAGGATGCTGACAGAGGGGCAGAAAGCCTGCTGCTTATCCCAAAATCCACAGCGCCTGGCACGCTGCCTGCTCACATTGTGTTGACTCATACAGGCCCACTGCTGTTGCCATGGGGACGTGTCAACCTGCACAGCCCCTTGAGACGAGGAGGTTTGGCAATGAGCTGGGGTGCCAGGGGCGGGGGGACGGGGGTGACAGCACCAGGGGGTTATCTTCCAGAGCAGACACCACTGGTTCTTGTCCAGGGGTCTGAGCCTAAGAAGAAGAAACCGTGCCCTACCTCACTGTATTTAAAATTCTGATAGAGGGGCTTCAAAGGGTACTCATTGATTGCCTTGTTAAACCCTGATTTTTTTGTGGTGGTGGGGGTTGTTCTGGCATAAGGTGAGGCAGCCTGCCCACTTCCAGGCCTGTCCAAAGTCTTTTTCGATTGGCAGGCCATCTCCAGCCGGGGGCCTGACCAGCTGAGTGCAGAGGGCGCTGGGACAGTGGCGTGAGGCTCCGGCTGGGCGGACACAGCCGGGCGGGGCGGGGCAAGCTGGAGCCCGGCCCGGCGCGGTGACTGCCTGTCTGCCCTGATGCCGGGCCGCACCGCCGGGGATTTCAAAGAGGCCCGCAGCGCACGGGACCTCCCCTCCCTCTCCCTTCCGCCCCCATGCACACCCCGCCACACCCAGCTTCCCACCTCAGCCCCACGAGCCTGGGCTCTTGCACCGGGTCGTTCCTATCACTGGGGGCCAACCACTCTAATGACACAGAGGGGCACCACGGCTCTACTTCATGCCGCTGTTCTCATTACCAACTCACCCAGGCGTCTTACACAAAGAGACCACACCCTGGAAGCGCTGTGATTACCACAACCAACATCAATGTGAGTGCCCATCTGACAGGCAGAAAGAGGCAGAAACAGACCAAACAAGTTTTTTTTATTGGTATGTTCTGGTCACATGTGGTTTGTATGCCAAGCTGGCCAGGAGCAGCTGGGAATGGCTGATTTGTTTTTTTTTTTTTTTGACAGAGTAGAACCACCAGAGAGAGCATGATCCAGGATTCTGGCCCTGTCCCGTCTGGAGGAGGCTCCACTTCGTCCGGGGGGCGTCCGTCAGCAGGGAGCGGCAGCAGCGTCGCGCCCACTGAAAGGCAGCGCTTCAATTGGTCACCCTCCCTCTCCATCTCTCTCCCCATCGCCCCTCACATGGCATTTCCCTGGCAGCCCATCGAATTCCTGCCCCTCCTAGACTCCGCATTCCCGTGGCCAGCCTCCCTGCCCGGGACGGGCGCGGCGGCCGTTCCCCCACCAGACCCAGTCTGTGGCTCCAGCCGGCACCGCATTCCACAGCGCACTACCCTGTCTCCTCGGCAACCAGGGGAGAGAGGTAAAAGGGGGGTGATGGTGTCACCAAGGGGAGAGAGCGACATAAATGGTGCCATGACACAAAATGATTCAATAATCCACTGTGACTGGAAATTTTAGGCAGTAATGACTGAGGTATGGGGTTTCATGAGTACGGAAAAAAACAGGGGACACCAGCATCTTCTTTGCTGTGACTAGGACTCTCTGTACATGAGCACTCTTCTTGTCCACTGGCATCATGATTTGGAAACAGATTTCAAAGGGTGATACAAATCAGGATTTTTTTAAGTGTAAAGACACTGAAAGTTGTACTTCAGCTTTCAACAACTATGTCCTTTACCACCTCTGGGAGCACCCTGTCCACAACAACATGCATGAGAGATTTGTGCAAATGGAAGGGTTATGAGGTCTCTTGTAAGGTCACACACATAGAGTCTTGGTCTTGCATCATATGGTAATGACCCTGCCAAATTTGAACATAACCTATCCAGTACATACATTATAAAACATTGTTCCCAATGCATATTCAAGGAAAGGCCGTCATTGCATGCGCGTGGATAGTGTAGATGTCTGCTCTGTGTCACATTTTGTAAAAAAATGATAGATAGATGGTTATGTGTACAGTCCAGGTGAAAATGTGCATCCACTATTTCTTTCTAATAAAAAATAAATAAAACAATAAATTCGAATCTCTCATGATGGCAAAAGTAAATTGGCTGAGAGGCAGTGAGCTGCCACATTGCACTAACCTGTGAAAAACACCAGGACATTTGCAGAGGGACACATCTCGCAGGTTCCTCTCATAGTCTTCCTGCATGCTTTAGAAACTTGCTAACCTCTCTTGGCAGAGGAAGTTTCTGTTGACTTTACAAGGAGTAATTATAGGGAAGAACATCACTGCTAATTATTGCAAGTGTTCAAGTGAACAGAGGACAGTCCTTTCCAAAGTGAAATATCTGGCAATGGCGAAATTAAAAGAGTAAAATAAAGCTAAATGCTTGGACACCCCTGCTGTCGCGTCTGGGAGCCGGGGTGCAGGGGATGCTGTGCGGGATAAATGAGATCAGAGGACCTGGTGTCTCTCCCTCCGCCTCCAGCGCTCGCCACTGGTGCAGACATTATCCCGGCCTTGGCTGTGCCACAGTCGGCGGGGTCGCGCAAATAGAGAGATGGAGAGACGGACGTGGCAGGGGAACAGGCTGATGTCTCTCTCTCTGCTCCCCGCCACCAGCTCCAGCAGCAGCCGCCGGCCGTTCCAGTAACGCCAGGGAGCAGTCGCCCCCTTCCCCCCGGGACGCCCGTGTTTACTCTCCTAATTGCCGGGGAGGGGCCGGTTGACTGACGGGTCCCGGGGGGGGGATATCCCAGCCGCGCTCCCTCACCGGCCGGGGGGCTGGGAACGGCGCACATACGGCCGCTGTCTCCAATCTCGGCGAGAACATCCAACCGTCCCGCAGGGGGGCGCCTCGAACTGGCAAAACGTCAGCCGACGGGGGGAGAAAAAAAAAAGAAATTAAAGAATTGAGAGGAATTGGCAGTGTCACGACTGACGGGGGCTACCTTTGAAAAGTCCACCCAGGGGGAGCTGGGGGCAACGCCAAAGTGTCAGTCATAGCAGAGAGGGGTTTGGACGGGGCACAAACACTGAGTAACTCACACGGGAGCTCCGCTCTGCTCCTTGCCGCTCTCTCATAGCCTCTGAGCTTGTAGGATGCTCAGCCATTTCTCATACCTACCAAATATAACAAGGTCCCCCTGAAAAGGCTGAGATAAAAATATCACAACCAGCTGACAATGAGCCAGTCCCAAGGCATAATCAAATAAAAATAACCATGCATGAATGTCCTTTATGTGTCATGGGCTTATCGATCACCACCCATGCAGGCCTACAGAAAAATTGGTTTGAGCCTCTTTAGTCACGTAACCAGTGCCACGCGAGCTTGAAGAGTCAATTACAAAAGGCACCCTTGGACCATCTTTCACCACGATCACTATCTAACACGTACCCAAAATCCTCCATACGCTCGAGAGGCAAGACAAGAAAGCGTCAGGGAAGAAAACATGAATAGTCACAGCTGTGCAAACTGTGCCCATTTCTAAAGTTATTACGGGGATTATACACAAAGTCGTACAATGTAGCATTTTCAAAGGTGTTATGAATGCTTCCCAGAATCCAATTCAAATCAGGCGTTACCTAATAAGCCTGAACAAATCCTCCAGTGAGAGTCTTCTGCCTTTGAACTCTCTGCCTGAGAAGGCCCGACTGCAGGGCAGGTTTTAGCACAGAGAGGGAACACCTCAGCGGTGTGGACCCACTGCCTCTCGGCCCGCGTGCTCCAGGGAACTGACTCACACGTGTACTTAGCAGGGGGGGTGCGGAGGGTGGAGGGGGCCTGGGAATTAAAAGGTTGCCGACAGATACGTTTAAAAAGATGTCTTGCATCCCATGGGAACTCACCACGGGAATGTGCTTACGCGTTGACACCCTGAGAATCTCAGTGGCCACTGAGTTTTCCAGCAGCACAAAATTCTTCATCAATCTCATCAGGACTGATTTCATTTTTACCCTGATCGTGGGATTGTTATTTTGAATGAAAAGTTGAAAATTCTCCTTAAAATCCACAGGAGCTGTGCTTTTATGAACAGTTAAACTAATTATACATGTTAATAGAGTAACCAGCAATAATATTCTGTCTGTGTTCTTGACCACTTAATCATCATCTCACACACACAAATGACAAGAGAATTCTATCTAGAATTCCAGCAAAACTGCTGAAACTACACTAGAATGCTCTCAGCGAACTGTTTTGGCACACTGTTTTGAAATAAATATCAAAAGCATCGACTCATTTGTTGGAGGGACTGTTTATTAGTATTTTTTGACGCAATTCATATGTATACACACTTTATATGTATACACCATGTGTATATACATGTAAGTGACAGACAAAAAGAGACTTGCACAGAGAGAGAAATATTGACATTGAGAGAGGGAGAGAAAGAGATGGAAGTAATTTGTATCCTGCACTTACATAAAACTAATAATGCAAAGAACATTTTATGAACTTGTAATAAATTGAGAGGAGTGCACTCTGTGCAGCTGATTGGCAGAGAGGGCCCTCCAATCCAGAGAGGTTGTTACTTTCTGTCTCTCTGTATCAATAGCACAGCTTCACCTGGAGTTCTATTGGTTACATCTCATGTGTTGGTATACCAAGCCAGCATAAAGGATAGCTCATGGTTTCTGCAGAAATTAAGGCAGGACACAGCAGTCACATCTGTCACAGCTGTCTCTACGACATCTTGGCTGCCACTGACCTTGTCACAGAACTTCATTTCCTCCACCTCCCAGGGGTGTTTCATCTGGCTGATCACAGCAGCAACACATACACCATTCAACCCACTTAACCTGATAAACTTTGCTTCTGTTGGAGGATCATTTTCAGTGCATCAGCTCCAAATTCCAGATCATTTGAGAACAAAAGACAAGGAACAAATAAATAAGATCCACCTGGTTAAAAAGGAGCAAGTATGCATTTGACATCTTAACACAAACACAGAGTAGGTTTGTAAAGGTGAAAGTAAAAAAAGCTGAGGTGGAAAGCATTGACTCTGTAAACCGCATCTGACTGGAGAGCTCGCTTTGTCCTGTCTGACTTCACCTTGAGGTTGCGAGTCCTCAGCAGTACTGCTTGCATTGTTTGTCCTTGTTGGATTTGCCGGGGCCTCGCTCCACATTCACATATTGATATTTAGAAGGGGGAGATATTTAATTGAATCCATTTGTTTGTGGCAAGGCCCCTGTGCAAACACAAGACAAATAATTACAGTAGTGATTAATAAGCATAACATATTAGCGGAAGGAAATAAATCCACTGCATGAATACAGAGATGGCACATGCATGCAGAAACCTTCTGCTAGTTTTTACTCCCCTTCTTTGTAGCCACGAGTGGGAACACCACACCCATTGAGGTAACGGCCAAAAGAAAAAAAAACACCTTAGGTATCCCATTGCCACAGTTCTAGTGTGTCTAAGGAAGCTCATTCATTCATTTGCATGAAGAAAACAAAGTGCCTTTTTTGTAAATGGTTCTAAAGACTTTTCCTCCCAAAGCTTCTGGTCTACAGGTCTGGCTGTTTCTGTTATAGGGGATTTACAGCACATTTAAAATTTAAAACTTATCCCTCTAACCTTAATTTTGTCATGTTATCAAGATGGTTTGATGATGCCAGAAGAAGCCATCAGTTTGGCCAGGGGGGTGGGGGTAGGGGGGATGTAACCTTTTACAGACAAACGTCAGATTCCTGCATAATATCGAACAGTTGTTTAGCAGACACCCTCATCCAGGGCTCGCTAGAGGATGGACCTGCTGTGCCATTCTAATGTGAGCAGCTACATTTTTGAGGACTGCAGCAACTGGGTCATGAGCACACAACTATCTATTCACCCTGTCAGGCTCAACTGCTGCCTTTAGGAGATCACACTGAGGTCTTTTTTTCTGTCTATAAAAGCATGTTGCAGGTTTCGGAGACAATCTAACAGGAGGAATGTGCTTCCACACCTAGTATACTTTGTGTATCTTGAATGATGCCAGGCATAGTTTCAGTGCACTGCCTGTCCCTCTCTTCATTACTTGCAGCAAGGTTCTATGGGTGCAGCTGGATCTCTTCACTCCCGTTGTGAGCACTGCTGATGTCAATCAAACCCATCTCTAATGAACTTCCCCAATGACAGAGAGACCGGAGGGAAAGCAAATAGCAATGCTTCTGTCTGACAAGTGAAAATTCAGCCATTTTCCTCTGTCTTCTGTTTCCTACATGCACTTCAGGAAAAGGAAGTTGGAAGCTTAATTGTACTGGGACAGCTACATCTGACATTTCTTTTAAATTAGCTTATTTATCAATTGATACATCAAAAAGTATGTGAAGGTACAGGTTTGCCAGACAAGAGTTGATAGCTGCAGTCAATACTGATTGGAATTGTATCAGGTTTCACCAAACACCAGCAAAACATTTCAAATAAACAAGCAGAAGTGCTAAAAATAGGCCGTTAAGGACCTTATTTTTAAAAAAATCTTAGGAAAACACAGACATCTGAATGTTTACTCAACCGAAGCAGTTGCCACCATTAAAAGCACATTTGTTACTGTCTTTCATGAGATCCATTGTATCTGTAAATCACTGAAAAACAACCTCCAGAATCATGTCAGTGAAGCATTAAAATTAAGCTATGGCTCCCATCTCTCTATTTCTCTCTCTCCATCTCTCTCTCTCCCTCTCTCCCGCTCTCTCTCTCTCACACTCTGATTGTGTGCTTGGATTCTAGAGTGTTTAATCTTCCTTCAGAGAGCTATTGAAATACACTGCCCTTTCAATTAAGTGCTTTCTTCTTCTGCTCACCATCTCAATTTTCTTAATGAAGACACGTTTCATTTTCCCCTCTTTTAATAACGTTAATATTTCAGCGCAGGACACTAAATGTGACATCGGAACTGCGATAATGAAAGTACACAGCTCATTGTCATCCTGATTAAATGGTTTAGGTGTGTGGAGGTAGGAGGTCTGCCGTGTGTGACGATGGGTGGGAGGGAGGAAGGTCAACAAAATATTAAGGAGAAATCCTGTGTCGTTTTGCACAAATCACTTCATGCTTAACAGAGGCGGACATATCTCCCTCTCTTCTTCCACCATTGTTTTCATCACGAAAATGACTTCATAGTCTGTAAACATTAAAGACAATACATCAACATTGCACAATTAGGGCCAAAATCTTTTGCCTACATTGCAAATAATATCAATGGCAGTTATTTATCAAGGTTGGCTCTTCATAAAATATGTAAACGTATACACAGTTATTTCTAAATTTGATGTTTAAGTGCTTTTTTATATTTTCATTTACAATCTTTGCAAAGGATCACTACATAGGTTCTCAAAGGACTATAATGAACGAAGGCCTTTATTAACACATTTAACACTATTTATGAATGAGAAATTATTATACCATTAATATGGTATCAGGTAAATGATACCTAATATAGGCTAATATTGACCCATCATTGGTGATTGTTTTTTTTTCTGTTACATTAAAATCTCAAGGGCATACAAACATAGCAGTCTATCTTTTAGTTTTCTTTTTTTTTCTTTTTTTAGTTCTCTTTTTTTCTGGAAAACTGAACTCATAAAATTTGTCATGGCAAAAGTATATATTTATACTGTATATATACTTATATATACAGTATATATATACACATATATATACAGTACAGTGTATATATATTGTTACTACAAATGTTACTATTGTTATTAATTAATTGGTTTTCCTATATTAAAAAAATGTGCGTGCTAAAAAATACAGGTTTGTCCTATTCTGAGAAAAAAGGGAAGAATTAAAGCGCTTTTATGAATTCACCAAGATTTAGAGTGAGATCCCTATGCTTATTAATCGAAATACCGCTGCTTTTGTTACCACAATCTTTAGCCCAAGATGGATAGAATTCTTTCAACCTCCGGGACACTTTTAGACAGACAAAAACATTTCGATTATCTGTTATCTCCACATGCACAGGTGAGCAACTCAAAAGAAACATTCAGTCGTTGAACGGATATCATAAAACTTCACATGAGCAGTGAAAATTAAGGGCCAGTTATTAAAGGCACAATTTCTCTATTGTTTGGTCTAAGCATGGACCACCGCTCCATTGACGATAACTGACATTACATTACTAAACGAAAACACTATGAGAACATGATGTTCCGTTAAAGTGATATTTGGGCTTCTTGGACGGTTTGGACCGAATCGATTCAATAAGTCTATAAGAGGTATAGGCCTATTGTTACCAAATTGCTCATCTAGACTCTTTGAACTAATTACACAGCCTACATAAAGACGACTTCGAACAAATGAGATTACATAATAGCACAAGAACAGAAAATATAGAAACCTTAGCAGTAGGAAACAGGTGCATTCACTCTATACCCAATCAGCTGAAAGCTGAGTAAGTATTACCAGGAGAAATATTAACTTATAGAGCTTTACAACGGAAGAAGGGATAGGCCTACTGTCATGAATGGACAGATGCAGTAAATTCGTTGCACAGAGCATTCCCAGGGAAACCCGTTCCCCTTTAATTTATTAGACACGCGCTATTAACCTTTTGCACAAAAAGAGGAGACTTTTAAATCAGCTAAACCTTTGGAATTGGCATATTTTAGTCAATATGCTGATGTAGTGATGTTGTAATCTACGAAGTGTAACCCACAAGGAAAACGCATCAAATTGACTTCTGACGGTTGTTCGTTTTAATTTACAAGCGCCCTAACGATACAGGGTCACTGAGAAAGATTCTTTAGAAAAGGTGTACTTTCACGGTGTTAACACACATTCTGTCATCTGTGTGAATGTGGTGTGGCCTATGATTTTAAATTATAGCAACAACTTCGAATGTAGACACAATAATAATAATAATAATAATAATAATAATAATAATAATAATAATTCACCTCAGCGTAAGATAAATAAAAAATATACCATAATAATCATTGAAATACAGTTATGGTTTAAGTGCGCAACTTAAACGAACTATTAAATACCGAGTAGGGATTCAAATTCCGTCACTCTTAACCCTCCGGGTTGTCTTTCCAGAGGCCGAGATAAACCTGGACTTCTTCAATTAGCCGGGAGTCAGCGGGAGCGTTGATTGCCACAGGCGTTAACATGAGCTGTGTCTTTTCCTTTTACACTCGTCCTCCTTTTATTACAGAAATTCCCCGAGGCTGTGTGGTAGTTACAAATGAATAATTTATCAATTTATACAAAAAGAACACGCACGACGCAAAAGCTAGGAAATAAAATTGACTGGTGTAAAGCAAATTGGCCCTGAATTTAAGATGATGACCTAGACCATTATTTAATGCAGTTCCTTTAATCATATCTGCCTTTTATTTCATCATACCTGTGTGTAGGCGTGCTAATACAACATGTGTACACATATATTTACGTAAAAGGCAAGAAACTATGCAATCTCTACAAATTAGGTACTTGTCCAGACGTCTGCAGAATGACCTTTACATCTCCTAATAGGAAATAATGCTTTAATATTACGAAGAATAATATATATATATATATATATATATATATATATATATATATATATATATATATATATATATATATATATATATATATATATATATATATAGAGAGAGAGAGAGAGACAGACAGACAGA
Organism: Megalops atlanticus; assembly: GCA_019176425.1. Taxonomy (NCBI): domain Eukaryota; kingdom Metazoa; phylum Chordata; class Actinopteri; order Elopiformes; family Megalopidae; genus Megalops; species Megalops atlanticus. The sequence continues at coordinate 32,605,958 of CM032887.1, forward strand.
CAGACAGACAGACAGACAGAGATACAAAGTAATATTTAAGCAATTTCTCCATTTCTTTTCCAAATGCATATTCGTTTTCTTGCTGATGACGCTTTTTACTGCCTTACATCGACTTGATAATTCGCTCTTTGGCTGTGAGACGTTGCTGAAAGAGTATGGAGCAAACAAAGTTTCGAGACTGTGAAAAGAGCACCAATAACAATTAGCTTGTTCGCTAATCCCTAACAAAACGCGATCAGTCCCCCAGCACATAGAAAAGTGCGGGCGTGAAGGGGAGGGGTGCAAGGTTTGGGGTGATGAGTGACAGGGCGAAAACATGGGCGAGATAACCAGGAAGAAAAGTTATACTTACTGGGCCCTGTGCAGAGGTGCGGATAGCATAGGCTTTCACTGAAAGAAAATCACCAACTTGAATCATTTTCTCGTACTTTTTCTAAACTTAAACAAAAACTTAAATAGTTTTTTTTTAAATCGGAAGGGCAAACAAAAGGGATCTGAAAGAACAGTTGACAGACAGACGAAAACAGACACGTGAAAAAATATTATTACAACGTTGCTCAATTGATTTAATATGAATCGCATACCCTTTGTCTTCAGTCTTGCTCTTGTTCTTGAGAGTGTGACGTGACAGTCTGTAGTTCATTGCCATCGACACCGTGTTCAAATCCCGAGCCACATGCAGACAAATTTTGCTCCCGTCGAGGCGCACTAGGAAAGAAAACTTTAATTATCCTGTTCATTTCACATACTCCTCACTTCTCCTTATGCATGCCCTGGCAACATGGACGTCTGAATCCATGATAGCAAACTCTAGATTCACATTATTATGTATGTTAAACTATAACTGTAAACTTAAACGCAGTAATGATAAGAATATCTAACATAGTACCAATACACAACTGACACGCTAACAGGAGAGCTGAAATGCATGAATTTCCAGAGGAAAGCAACTGGGGTTTGACGAAGCTGCGGTTTATGGCTTTGGGTTTAAAACCTAAATCTATATTCAAATCTGTCTGAGGTGTGTGTGCGCGTGTGAGAGAGAGCGAGAAAGAGAATGCGGGAGAGGGGTAGAGAGAGAGAAGGAAAGAGATACAGAGAGAGAGAGAGAGAGAGAGAGAGAGAGAGAGTGTGTGTGTGTGTTTTTGTGTGATGTGTGTCTGGATTTCTCAAAGCTTCTTAAGAGGGTGCATTTACCAAACCGTGACAAAATCCTTCGTGTATTGTTTTGGTATAGATGCAGTCGGGTCTACGCGGTGCTGAAGGTTAAGTCTGGGTGTGAAGGGAATATTTAACTATGAAAAAACCTGCCTGAAAATAATGTATGTGGGTTTTCCACCAATGTAACCACAATATTATCATCATTATTCGTGGTAGTAGTAGTAGTGGTGGTGGTGGTTAGTATCAGAATGCCATAAAAGACAGGCGAGTACTTCCTTATGAATATATTGTTACGTGCACGTGAGCTGATATGAATTAAACCGTGTGAGAAATGTATATAATATTAGAACATGACTACAATTGATATAATGAAATTGTAACTTACTATCCCCTGCACCATTTGTTCTCCCCATTCAGATAAACTAGACAAATACCAGTGTAATACAAATAGGGAAAATCTCTCTCTTTCTCTCTCTCTCTTTCTCTTTTTCTGTGACTCACTCACACACACTCACATACACACACACACACACACAAAAGCCATACATGCCAATGCAACAAATTGTGACCCCCTTATATTTTTCATGGTTTGTGAAATCTCTCCCTTTTCATTAAAAAAACACTTTGCTTGAGAAAAAAGACATTGTGAAATTCAGCATTATTATTGTCATTATTATTAATAGCAGTAGTAGGAGGAAGAGGAGTGGTATAGGTATTACTGTAAGCACTAATAGTATTTCAGATATGTATAATTCAGCTGATATTTGGCACATTGAACACAGTATAATGTAAAATTTTTCAAATTTTAAAATGATATGTTTTCAAAGTATACCTTCCAAGCAAAAAGAGATGTGCAACAACACCATTCGGCAACCTTATATATATATGTATATATTTGTGTGTGTGTGTTTTGAGCTCTCATTCCGCTTATGAAATGTATTGTGCAGCCGCCGTTTAAGATCCATTGGCTGTGAAAGATATCCGCAGAGATATATTTGTTGACCTATGATGGGTGTCGGGGGGGGGCTACCTTAAAAAATACCTCACATGCACATCCCAGAATACGTCCTCTCTGAGTATGGCGCGTAAGGTGAGGTAGGGTTTCAAAGGTATTTTTTCAGCTCGACATCTTATTCGCTTTACCAAAAAAAAAAAAAAATCCTCAGCACTTTTTATGACAGTAAACGCTTCTTTGAAATACCTAATCCTTTGGCCTGTGAAAACCTCCGACCCCCTTCAACCCTAATTCATTTCACTATATTAACGTGATCTCTTGCTGTTTGGATGAACTGTGGATGTGAAAACATCCAGAGTTTTAGTGAAACGCGGATGTGAATGCAGAAAGGTCTTCGTGCGCCCTGATTTATAACCACGATGTTTTTGTTTCACTGTTGAACGTTCACTTTGACGGCAGGATAATCAATGATGTAGACCTCAGAGTGGTCTACAATCGCAAGTTTTGTTTTTCTAGTTCTACACATTATTATTATTATTATTATTATTATTATTATTATTATTATTATTATTGTTGTTGTTGTTGTTGTTGTTGTTGTTGTTGTTGTTGTTATTATTATTATTATTATTATTATTATTATTATTATTATTATTATTATGCGCCTTCTTTTATTATCTTCACCTTGACAACTGAGGGATTCACTACACAAGCGGGTGACACTGTAAAGGTCATAGCTCTATACTATAAGTCGTTGAAGGAGAAAATGTAACCATAATGAAGATCATAAATAACATCTCCATTCAGGTGCTGCTGTTATCCCCACAGATCCAAAAAGGAAAAAGTGATGCGGTTGCAGAGTCGCTACCTCCTTCCGTCGTCTTTCAGCGCTACGTATTGGTGTTTTATGATCATTTCGCCTCGGCTCGGAGCTGGGTTCGTTGTCAGTCACCCCCTCGCTGCCATTGGCTGAGGACTTTGCGTCAAAAAGTTGCTGGCGAGATTTGATTCTCAGCAAATCTCCCCGAGAGAGAGAAACAGACCTTAGCTCTGAGCCTTCCAGCTTCTCTCATTGGCCAGAACACGCTCTTCAAATTCAACTCAGCAACTTCACCAAGAACCAACAAATCATCTCCGTATGTATTTTAATTCTGTTAATGGATTTTACCATTGCTTCGATTTCCACGAAAAGTGTTGAGGCTTAGAATCCGTCATCGTAATTCTTCTGCTTCTTTTATTTCCCTATTTGCAGGATTTCGCCAATCAAGTATTTTCAGGAGGTTGGACAATAAAACCTCATATTTTGTCTGAATCTCATCCTTGTAAAACAGGTAAGCATAGGATCATCTCATATTTGCTTGCTTTGTTTGTCGTTATTGTTCTTTTCAGAGCTAAATCGCTAAGTAGTGGTGAAAAACTATTCTAATACTAGTCTACTGGCAACATTTAAAAACGATCTGAGACAAGGAAAAAGTTTCCGAAAATATTTTATAACTAACAATATTTCCTCACTAAATCAAAGTCTACAGATGATTTTTACTCGTCTCAAATAAGTACTTAAATATAACACTTGCTTTTTGAGAAAGTGATCAACAGCATTAGTACAAGCGGTTACCGGGTGTATTAAAAGTGACATTCATAGTATATATTCATATAACGTATATTCAGATGTTTGTCTTCTTTCTAGAGTTTAGAGCTGTAGAGCACGGATGTGCATTTGATATATAATAGAGCCATCTAAAAATTGTAATCGTTATTTGCTTTGACGGAGCCTACAACAAATCATTAGGGCACTTTATCGTCGTAAATGCTGTTATTTATTTCAGAGTTTAATTTTAGGAGCTTTTCAAAATAATTCGAGACTTAACTTTCTACTGTTCTTATTTCCTTCTGAATTCCACTGAATGTTCTCACTTGTAATGGAAATGCAGGCAGACAAAGAGCGATAATTGAGGAGGCGTGTATTGGAGTCCTTCTCCCCAGAAACTATGCCCCCCTCCCTCCTCGCACATAGTCCCGATTCCCCCTCTTTGACCAAGCGCGCGCAGCTTTGGAAGCGGGGAAGCGGGTAGGAGAGCAGAAGGGCTGGCGGGCTTAAACACCGGGCGTGCGACTTGGAGACATGTTAACTTGTTTTTTTTTTTCTTTTCACTTTATTCGTGTAATATTGCACAAAATTGCCAATGTTTCCCGTATTTGCTGTAGTATGAGCCTCTTCGATATTGTCATTGAGCAGTGAAATGTGTGTGTGTGTGTGTGTGTGCGCGCGCGCGTGTATACGTGTGTTTAATTTCAGTGGCTAATGGATATTGTCCATAGCTAGTTTACATAAATTCCTAAAATTATTGGTAGTACAGCCCTTTTGCCACCAATTATTGTGCATTTGATTATATCTACATGAAAAGAGCACAACAAAGTAACACAAGCCAAGGTAAATTTATTTATCAGTTAGTGTACAGTGCAGAAATTGTCAAAACATGTTTTGTAACGCACACCTAAAACTGATTTCATATTAAAATTAATAGGCCTACGTATTTTGTCAGTTATCCTAGCAATTAAATGTTGGCTATATAAAGTAAACAATGTTCATTTATAAATAATGTAGTTACATTTGTGCATGTACCACGTGCCTTTGGAAAGAAATTTATTGGATTGAATAATAATAATAATAATAATAATAATAATAATAATAATAATAATAATAATAATAATAATAGACGATATTCACCGGAAAACCTGTTCTGTCATCTTGACAAGACAGAATTTATGACGTAAATAGTGTTGTACCTTATTTACCTTAATATAAATTATGAAACTGTACAGATATTTCGGTTCGGTTTCGGTGTGCGAAAATTCTCCTCTGACAATAGGCTGTGTTTAATAAACAGAATGCCAGTCTACCTCTTTTTGTTTCATTTTCGTCAAGCAGAAAATTAATCAGCCCAAATGCGGTGCGGAGTCGAGGTTAGCGTCCTGTAATTAGGGAGCGCGTGCCACCCGGATTATCTCGTTAATTTATCAAGAAAAAACATTTATTATAATTAATTCTTGGACAGGGTAATTATTATTGAGCGGGTGTGCAGCAACTGGTTGATGAGGTCTACGTTTAAAAAAAGTGTGACAGATTGAACAGAGAGGCCGTTAGATATAAAAAGTGCAATTGTTTTCTAATATGCTCCGAGAGGGAGAGAGAGGGAGATGGAAGCATTACAAAAAGAATTAATATCAGCTCTACAGGTAGGAACCGTCGACCTTAATATATATTTAAGACCGGTGTTACAGTTGTATTTCAGAGCATGGCACGTGTGTCTTGAAATTATACAACACTGAAGACATCGAACAACAATTTCATGTTTTGAAGAAACATTAGTAAATATAAACAGAAAATCGACGAGGACGTAATATATTTTTTACTTCCCTAACCAACACTTAATCCGTGTTTTGACCATGTGAAGCATCCAAAATAATATAGTATAATTCCAGTTAATTTTAGGTGAATAGTGACTCCAATAGTCCGCACAGCATAATGGAAACTATGTAGTATCACAGGTAGTCATGTGCAACCCAGAGACAGATGTTAATTTGATGTATCAGTTGTTATTGTGATATTTAAGAATCGTTTAAAATATTTTTGGTATTAAAGACTGTTCGCGTGTGCGTTTGTCATTGAACAGTTCATTAAACAAAACTTGTTTTTATGAACGGACTACTCTATTTATATCAATTCAGCAGATTAATTTCGACTATTTTTACTTATAGAAGTTCTCGAATGGAAATTTGTGGTCGCCATTTTGAATATTAGCGATGGCTTCAGGAAACTTGGGGAAGTGATTAGCGATTAGAATGAGTGAGTGGAGTGATTAGATACCTAATATTAACGTTAAAAAAAAAACTTAAAGAGTCGTAAGAAAGCTGTTGTTGCCTGTGGCCCAGAGAGTTCGTTATAGTGATAGGGCATGGATTGCTGTGACCTTAAGAATAGTATTTGACATTATGATTTTCGGCAAATTGTATAAAAACGTTCTGGATACGTTTGTTCTTTGGCTACATTCAAGTGTGCGAAGTGGATTGTGTATTCGTTGTTTTGTATTTAGTTATGCAATAATCTCACCAAGCAGCCAGAGCTGTTTGCGTCCTGAAACCAGCGACACAGACTTGCAACTGGAGTTGGTTTAGACACTTTAAATGAGTGCTTTGACAGCAGGGAAAAGGATGAGTTCTTAATTGGGAGCTGATTGTGTGTTTGTTTAACTTAAGCCTCCTTGCCGGGTATAATCAACATTGTCGATGGCCTAATAAACGTTCTTATACCTTTAAAATCAAATTACCGGGGGTAATTAATTAGGTGGAAATGGCCGAGAGACAAAGTGAGTGTAAGATGCTAAATGAACCTTCAATCTGACAGAGTTCCCTCAAGTTTCTAGTTATTTGCCTGAGTGCTGTCGTTCACATTTTAATGGAGCCCTATTTAAATTTACAGCGATTTCCATTATGTAGACAATGCCTGCAAATATAATTAGAATGAAGAAACTGTGCTACTTTAATGGCTACAAAATGGGGAGCGATGAGTATACTGCATTGTTTCTTTGTTTCTCGCCAACGGGGCTTTTGTTATCAGCATTATTTATCTGCCCAACAGTGGCCTTTGTCTCCGCAAATGGCCCCCAATCAAGTCCTCTATGTTGGAGACAATTAGCCGGTCCAAACCTGTGGGTCCTATGCAAATTGTTCTCCTTGTTGCGGCCCAATGTGTGTGCATTTGAACGATTGTGTTTTGTTCTCCGGGAAGGCGTGTTGCAATTATGGGATGTAGCTTTTTTTGGGGAGGGGGGACACGTTTGTCAGGATGAGCATCACTCAGTTCTCGAGGACAGCTGGGGGTCCAGGGCCGCTTTAAGAGCACAGACCGAGTGGTACAACGTTCATTCTTAACTCAGCATCTGATGCTGTCGGAACGCTGCGCCCTTCAAACCGAGGCTGAAACAAGCTGAAACTCATTCCGGTCACCAACGATATCTTTTCTTCTCTTTATGGTTTTTGGAACAGGTATAGATATCGACACAGGCCAGACCGGGTATAAAGAAAAACAAGGGAGGACTACACGAGGCCTTCTGTTTACTTTTCATCATTTTCGCCAACTTTACCCTCCAGTCCAACTTTAGCATGATGTCGTATCTAAAGCAACCACCTTACACGGTCAATGGACTGAGCCTAACTACCTCCGGAATGGACCTCCTGCATCCATCCGTGGGATACCCAGGTAAGCGAGTTGTACATTTTTATTCCATTTCCAACATTTGCAATAAGCCGGCGTTTGTTACCGTCCTCGCAAATATTGAACAAATTTTCGTGACGAACTGTACAATCAATATTGTTTATTTTAAACCGCTCGCTTTAATTATGGAATTCAGTTCGGTTGTACAGGTGTCAGCAATACATGTCATTGCTACAGTTATATTAAATAAACTAAAAAAGTTGTCTGTCAAAATAAGAGGAATGCATGACTTGATTTTAATTGCTTATAATGAATCATTTAGCGAAGCTTCTCTCTTTATCAAAAGAATATTGCGGGGGGCTGGTTGGGGCTTATTTGGTATAAGTAACCATTTATCCACTCACCAATTTCAATTTGCTTCCGGCGTTCATTTTTAAGCATAAAGTCTAGTTAGCTATTATTTAATGAGAACAGTGCCTCTTAAAACGGTGTCCTCCAGAAATATTGTGCCATTTATAATTTGGACTTCAGAACCGTTTTTTTCCCACATTAAAATGTTAAGTTATGAACGAATAATTCTGTCGTATATTTGACGAACACGTTTTTGCATTTAAAATAAACGCATTTTGTTAATTTTTGGTAGATGGGGTTTATTTTTAAAATGACAACTTCCTAACCGACTTAATCTTCCAAATGTGTTAATAGTAAACAATATGCATTTGTAAACAATATGTAGGTTTGATCGGTGTGTTTCTTTCTTCTACAGCTACACCCCGTAAGCAAAGACGAGAGCGGACTACTTTCACCCGCGCTCAGCTAGATGTTTTGGAGGCCCTCTTTGCTAAAACACGCTACCCTGATATATTCATGCGCGAGGAAGTGGCCTTGAAGATCAACCTGCCGGAGTCTCGCGTACAGGTGAGTGAGGTGGCCAATGAATTCACGTGGAGACTCCGAACAGAATCTCACAGTCTCGACAAACACTTTCTGCTTCAAATGCTGTTGAATTTAAACCAAATTGTTGATACGGAATACACTAAAAAGCGTATGTTCTCTGCCCACTGGTCTTCTTGTTGATCGGGCAATCCTTTGGTATAAGCCTCTTCTTTTATGTTATGTTAAGGCAGAGAGCTGGTTGTGAGGGTAATATTGAAAATAATCAGTACGCTACTCACGAATTATATTATTATTGCGTTAGGCAGCTTTAGTCCTGCATACCACTGAGACCACGACAGGAGTTTTCAAACAGGCGATATAACGGTTTTATCATTAAATCTAGTTATTGTTAGTAAGACTTCTAAGAATTGTTAGTAACTACTGAAATAGCCAGTACTATCTTGAGTAGGGTACGTATTCTATAGAGTAGGCCTAAAATAATATTTGCACTCGTAGATGTTCTTCATATTAAAATATGTTAATACAAAAATTAGTAAATTCGATTTAGATTATATTTACCAACACATCAATTTATCGACAGCAATTTAACTAAACGCAAGCTACATTTACTTAAACGGTTGTCGTCCGTTTGTTTATATTACGATTTACTTTCTGCTGCTTAACTTTGCTAGCTCGTTTAATTTATTCGAAATAATTCTGTTATTGTCTTGTAGGTCTGGTTTAAGAACCGGAGGGCGAAGTGCCGTCAGCAGCAACAGCAGCAACAGAACGGGGGCCAGAACAAGGTTCGACCAGCCAAGAAGAAGAGTTCTCCAGCCAGAGAAGCGAGTTCAGAGAGTGGGGCGAGCGGCCAGTTCACACCCCCTTCTAGTACCTCAGTCCCTGCCATCTCAACCAGCAGCGCGCCGGTGTCAATCTGGAGTCCCGCCTCTATTTCTCCGCTGTCTGATCCTCTCTCTACCTCCTCTTCCTGCATGCAAAGATCATACCCGATGACCTACACGCAAGCATCAGGATACAGCCAAGGCTACGCCGGATCTACGTCTTACTTTGGCGGCATGGACTGCGGGTCTTATCTCACTCCCATGCATCACCAGTTATCTGGGCCCGGCTCTACGATCAGCCCCATGAGTACCAACGCGGTCACAAGTCACCTCAATCAGTCCCCAGCTTCCCTGTCTGCCCAAGGCTACGGAGCCTCGGGACTGGGATTCAACTCCACCGCCGATTGCTTGGATTATAAAGACCAAGCCGCATCCTGGAAGCTGAACTTCAACGCTGATTGCTTGGATTATAAAGATCAGACCTCGTCGTGGAAATTCCAAGTTTTGTGAAACGGACAAATATCAGTGAATTACATTAACAAACAAAAAACCCGATAATAAAGCAAACATGTAGTCCGGCCATCCTTCAGTAGACACGTGCGTGAAAGACAGAATATTCCAAGTTAGCCAGGTAGCCATGGGATTGCGAGGGGCGGTGTCGGTGGTGCCCTATGTACTCTGCACTGTGTGCCCCCACATAAGGTGAGAGTAATGAAATCAGAACAGCACTGATCAAAAACATTTTCTTTCAATTAACCTCACAGGCCGCAAACGGACAGTCTCCTCGTTTGTTTGTGTGTGCGTGTCTGCGTGCGCGCGTGTGTGCGAGCGTGTCCCTGTCTGCTTAAAACACCTGTTGGTTAATTTAAGGAAAATCTGGAGTGAACTCTTATTAACTTTGATCAAAGCCACGGAACAAATGGTTATCCAAGAAAAAATGATAAAGCCAATCCTTGGTTAAATGCTTGGAATGGGCAGGCTATCCCTGAGCTCCTTAAAACTTGCCGACCCACTTCCTGGTTGGCAAACGGATGGACCCTTTGATCAGGACGGTGTGTGGACTGCGCGCCCCCGAGGCGAACTGGATGCACTACTTTATTTAAGAAAAAAATAATGTTTATAAGGAATCAATATGTAGTTTTTAAGAGACAATCAGTGTGTGTCTTATATAAATGGTACATATGTGTTTTTTATCTGTGCTAGCCTTCGAAACTGTGATCTGTTGTATTGTATGCAATTTGTGAGCTCCTTCGCACCAGCGGAGACTCTCTGCTGTGATTTTAATAGGTTTATAACATTTTTGAGAACGGAAAAAAGGTATTGATAATGATAAAAATAATAATTACAAATAGATCCCCGACTGTCCAAACATAATACAGGAGAGTGTCGGTGTTTGGAGAAGAAACTTGATTGCAAAAGCCTTTATGCCCTTCCCGCCGCCCCTCTCCTCTGACCACGCATTGATCACCTGTCGTGGACCTTAACTTGGCTCTCATGATGGTTTGAGCCGCCGTTGCAAAGAAACAGTGGACAAAAATAAAGGTCGTTTGATCTGATCCTTCATATAATGGCTATTTAATTCAAACTGGATTTTTGTGTGTGTTTGCAAATGTAGATCATATATATATATATATATATATATATATATATATATATATATATATATATATATATATATGCACAAACGTCATCCTTTGACTTCGCTCATGTATGCATTAAAGTCGTTCTAGCACAAATCCTTGTCTTCCGCTCTTCCTGAACGTAGCCTGAAGCACAAACAAATAAACTTTCGAAATGGAGAGTAATTATCTACAATAACCTGATGTTTTCACATTGGGCGTAATACGATTAATCATTTTACAATTTTGATATTTTCTTATATATGACTTCAGCAGGATTCTTAAAAGACGAAGTCAAAAAATGTCAAAATTCGTTTCTGAAAGTTAAATAAAAATAGGTAAAAAACAGAGAACTCATTACCTCTTGACCGCTTGACATGTAAGGTATTGCATGGATGAACAGACACGTCTGTCAAGTGAAATTATATATGTTATCCATGTGTTAATGTCTTCACACATTCAGAATATTTCTGTTGAAATTTAAATTAGCTGTTTATGAAATATCGAAGGTTAATATGCGTTCTGTATTTTAATGTTTCTCTCTTTTTTGTTTTCCCCATAGAGATCCCGTAGTGTAAAAAGTTGAGGATACTACCGAAAAACAATACAGGCAGAACGGAAGAATTTTGCCAGCTCACGTACCCCGACAGCTGAGAGCATTTACCAACGGTGGTGCTTTGTTTCCTTTTTCATGTCTGTTTAAAGGCTGACAGTAAAATTGCCCGTTGTTCCTTACTTGGGTATAAGTACACTGGCTGTATCGCCGGGATTGTTTTCCACAAGAGAGGGTGTATAGGATGTTCGTTGGCTGCGTTGTAACCCGAATCTTTTGGGAATTAACCAGAAACACTTTTTTGCTCTAACACTGGTATTCAGAAGCCTGTAATTTGTTCGTTAAAAAAGAGCTAACAAAAGTCCTGCAAGGTCTTTCCGTTTCGTTCCCGAACATAAGAAAAGTAATATGCACGCAAGGAACCCAGGCGCGTTGATGAAAATGAAATGACTGCAATACCACAGAAACAGCCTTAAAATTAATAATAAATCATAATAGCTAGATCCAGTCGTCGTTCGAATTAAGTCTGCATTGAAACCGTAAAGCCGTACACCTGTTGACATGAAGCAAGTCGAATTATCAAGTTTGGATGCATGCAAAATACCTATAGATGTCTTTGATGTTGATTTCTAAAATTTGAAAGCATATGAAAAAACAATAAATATTCTAAACATAAAATGTTTCGTCTTTAAATAAAAAAACGGCAATAACGCTTTATATATTTCGCTAGCTTCTTTGCGCCTTGTATAGTCATGACGTTGCATAGCACTTAAGTTCGTTTAGTCTTTATTTAACTGAGAGGAGAAATCGGATTTAAATCTAAAATTGTAGACCAAGCAATTTTGCAAGGCTCCATGGAGGCGGATAGGCAGCAGCGATGAAATACGAAGACAACGCACATTAACTACAGGTTTATTAATCTCATTTACTGAACTCGAATGAATTTCTTAAAAAAGGTTCAGAGAATCAACTTAAAATCCCAGGTCATCGGGTGCCAGGTAACAAACGCTGTCGTTGTCTAATTTAAATACGAATTTGCCAAATAGGAAATAGGAAGGTTTGTTAGTATTTTAATCAGTGTTCCGTATTTTTCCTCTTTGCTAAACCATCCCACCAAGACAGACCTCTTTGCAAGCTGGCCGGAAATCCGGGGTTAAAATAATAATGAGCTCGAATAACAATTTAAAGAAGTGCAAGACTGCTTTTTGTATAGGCCTACTACACAACTTTTTCTACTCAGTGGCATTAAAGTTAATGCTAAACCGCCGAGCAAGATTTAAATCCGACCTAAAGAATTATACATTGAAATCACAGACAAATAAATCATACGTGTCCGTGGAGCTTCGGACTATAAACTACAAAATTATCCAGTTGCTTATTTCAACGAAAATCCATATTGACACATTACGCAGCGAGCAATTAGCCAATAAAGCGTTGCAACTAATAAGACTCACTGCTGCATGGTGTCAGGTGTAACAGTGGAATTACATTGGAGATGTTAAAATTCCTTTATATCGCCAATAGCAATAACCACACACAATTTTAGTTCTTTTGCAATACGAGGCTTTCCGGCCCCTAACTTCGGAAAGTTTCAGCAATAGGAATGTGTGGCATGGGAAAGTAGTGTTAATCCTGGCCTCAAAGAGAAGCTAATCCCAATATTTCACTGGCGGGGTTTCTTTAGGGCACAGGGCAGCCTCTGTCCAATTCAAACACCACCACATGCCTCTCTCAGACTCGGGGGCCCATAGCTTCTCTCGTAAGTCTACCAACATTTCCAATGAGGCCACTTACAAACATTAAATTGACTGAGAAACGCAGACAGATTATTCCCGTTACATAAAAAGATCGTGGTGTGAAACGTTTGCTGGTGTACATGGTTCTTAAAAACAGAAGGCGTATCAAAAATGCCAGGTTAAAGATTTATTTTAAGTTTGTAGGCCTATTTGTTAGTGTTAGCAAGCTATATAAATACAGATGGCAAAACCTGTGCGTGCCTTGAAATCAATAGGGTGAAATTAATGAAACTCAAATGTTATTATAAACTGGGTTAATTAAGAAATAACATATATAGCTCAACTCTTCGATCGTAAAAGCACCCCCCAAAAGACGCGTTATTGTCGAAAGTTTGAAGCTGCTTTTATACTTTTTGGATCCAATCCGATTTGTGAGAGGGGGGGGGAAACCTACCCTGTTTATGCGAACAATAGGCACCCCGGAGCCTTTTTCGGCATAAAGGGGAACTTAAACAGAACTAAAATCGGATAAGGCAAAGAAAGAAGGAAAAGGTTTACTGTCGGCTCCTCGGGTTATTTCAAAAGGTTTGACTCGAGTACGCCGCATAATAGTGAGTTGTCTGAATGAAGCAAAGTCAGAGGCAATCGAATCTTTAATTGCTTTCCAGACCTCTCCCGTAATTGTTAGAAGTCGGACTTTCAATTAGCATCCTTGACATTGCCAATAATCTGTCGTTCACTCGGGTCTTTACTAAAGGAAACATACTAATTAAAACACTGGCTTCAAGTAATCGAAACATTTAAAGAACTTGGCTACTGAGAATCTTTTTACTTTGATTTTTGGACAGAGCGGGCACGACGGGGGGGTAGGGGGGTGAAAATGTGGAGGGTTAAAATAGCGAAGGACAACGGGCTATCGTTGCGGATGTTCGTAGTTACTTTTCTACATACACGGTCTCTTTCAACGCATTCAACCCAGTAAACCATTTAACGCTAACCAACCTTTCTCTCCCTCCAAGAAGTCCTGTGCGCTCAAGACACATCGTTGCAATGCAAGGTAATGTAGTTCTACACGATTACATTCACGTCTGCTATTTCAACCAGAAGCTCTTGTAAGAGTTAGCTACTACATCGACAGAACGAATATGTCATAGAACCAAAATTATATATATAATAAGGATGCAACAATAAACGATAACAAAAACAGGTGAACGCCGATCACTAAAAAACATAGCTGCCATAACCCGAGTTGTACATATTCATGAGGTGTCCCCTAACCATGCCATGTCAACAACAGAATAAGAATTGGATCTTGCTTTGCAGACAGCGCACTGGATGGATTAGAACGCGGAGGACAAGGTCAGATTTAACAGGAGAGTGTATCGATTTGAGTTCATCCCAATCGAGTGGCTACACCACAGTGCCAACATTAAGATTTTGATTTCTAAGTAGGTTAATGAAACGAGACGGCACGAATTCTTGGCAGACGGACGCTTTTTTGTTTGTTTTGTTTAGTTCTGTTTTTGGTAAGAAAGAACGAGACTAGGACAGCCACCGGCTGTCTTCTTCTGATTCTTTCGTATATTATTCACTTCCCAAAACTTATTTTTGTTTATTTTATGTAGTATCACGTAAATACACTGAGCACAGCTCTCCTGGTAAATTTCAGCAAGCATTAAAAATAATGTGGCTGATGAAAAAGTTACAGAAGCTCAAATTATAGAAAGGCAGTCGACACTTCGAATGTTATAAAACATGCAACGTAATAAAACGTAATAAAACTTACTTGCAAGTATGTTTCATTCAGGTAACCATAAAAATATAAACAGAGGGAGCAAGGAAAACGCAGTTATGGACTGTGTTTTCTCTGAACGGACAATTCCCTATAATGTCTTCAGATGGAAACATTCAATCATTTCAGAACACTGACGCACATTTCAGAAGTGTGAGTGCCACGAGGCTGCAAACTAATGAACTGTCAACTTTTTAAATACAAACCGGAATAGTTTTAATTATCTATTTATTTTACTGAATTAAGGGGATGTGTTAATTCTGTGTGTATTTTATATTATTTTCATTCATTTTCCTTCGCTGTTTGCTCTCACAGAGAAAATGGTTGCTTTGTTTACATGCAGTAAAACTCCACATTAGCCAAATTAAATAGGTTTAAACATTCCCCGCTGTATACAATGACGGGCAGACGAATCTCTCCATTGGTTGCACCACAGTTTAAACATAGATAAGGAGGAGAGCATCCCATTGAAAAGGTTTTCTGTTAATCCAAGGCAATTGAAATGCCCCTTTTCCCTCATTCGTTTCAATTTTACTAACCAAAGATAGTTTTGCCACAGTGCTTCTATTTAGTTATAGAGTGTGCTGACTGGAAAACTTAAGTTAATTGCTCAACTGCATTAGAATTACCAACACAGCCCTGATAAATGCCTCTTGCTGGCGCGCTGACAGATAATTTCAGAAACTATTTAACAAGGCGAGAAGAGAGACAGAAATATTAGCAAAGGTACAATAAGGACGCAATTGCAATGGTCGCACGAGGAAATATAAAATATTTTCCCTTTTCGACTGGGACAACTGCGATTTATTTAACACACTGTATAACAGTGAAAGGGCTTAATTTCGGAGTTATGGTTCTGACTGAGGATTCAACAATAACATTTGTAAAATTGAGCTTTGCAAACAAAAATAGCTTTATTCCAATTAATGCATATTTTCATTGTGTCCGTCTCATTAATGAGTTGATCTTAAAAGTGTATTCCTTCATTTTTGTTCCGCTGGGATCACATACGAGCCTAACAGTTGACTTAGGCGATTCCCGGGTGGCGTCACACTAAAGGCTTGCGATAAATGAATTGTTATGCAATTTAAAAACGCATTACACATTTAATGACAGGGGCTGCTAAATATATTTCAGAAATATAAAACTGAATGAGTCAGAGGACACCGAATGCATCAATTGCCGCACATAAATAAGACGAGACACGAGTTTATAAAAAGCAACGTAATCCAATATAAATCATTTTAATACATAGCATTATAATGACACGTCTAAGACAAATCTTGATTGTTTAAGACTGATAATGAATTAAAAACATTAGCGTTAGGTCTGATATACCCATAGAATTATACAATGTATCTATGCAGAGGTTATGAATGGTCGAGTTTTCGTTTGTTTATACCCGGGGAGCCAGGTTCAGGGAGCTAAGCACGCCTATTACCTGATGTGAATTTCCTATTCAGGCGTCAAGGCGTTCACAAGTCCAAGTGCGGCTAAAACAGATAAGTATAAGAGAGATAAGGTTTCAGCGGGACAATAAACAGTTCCCCTTCCCCATTCTGATGCCACGCTGCCGTTGATCTTTTGATCCCCCCCCAAAAAAAAAAAAAAAAAAAAAAAAAAAGAAAAAGAACTGGCAATTCATCACACTTTTGAACGCGGGCACACGCACTAAGCTCTTGTGGAAAACATCACAAGAGAAAGAGAAGACGTTTCACATCTCTGAAGTTCCCGCTTTACTGTCACTGGAGGTTTGGTAGCTATCCATAGGCGGGTTTTTGTATTCCTAATGTACATTTTCCTTGCATTAACATATTTATGAATTTTTCCGGTGCTTCTGAATTACTTATTGCTTTCCTTTTTTGTTTATATGTTTGGCAGATGGTCTCCAGGACAATTAGTAATAATAATAATAATAATAATAATAATAATAATAATAATAATATTATTATTATTATTATTATTATTATTATTATTATTATTATTATTATTATATATATCATCGTCGTCATCATCATCCTATGCAATCATAATAATTTGAAATTATATAAGTGTTTCTGATTTTTTAAAACTTTCTCTTCTGGTGAGGACGTGTTCCAAAAACATGCATAATATTTTAATATTCACCGATATTAACCTATAAACATTCTAACCATCTGTTATTAAGTACCTTGTTAACCCAAATGATGATAACACACAAGTCGGAAATCCAGCGTTAAAGTTAGTACTTGCAGTAATGCCCTTAAAACGTCACCTCTATTACCCACTTCATATAGTAATGGATGTTCAGGCTATCTAGTGCATTTTTATGTTAATGGTATAACCTTATTTGAACATGTGCAGTAGCATAGGGTTGTTTTGGACTTTGAACACCAACATCTGTCTAGGACTTCAAAGAAATACCTACTCCAGATAATTTAACGTTAGGAGGAAAATAACTACAAATGGACTTTAAATGTCTAGAAAAGGCGAGGAGTCAAAGAGTACGAACTAATTAGGACCATGCCGTGATCCCAACGCAGCAAACGCAGTCCACACGGCTCACAATGAAACAATGGTAATGTGGATAACTGATAAAGGTAAGGACACCTACACAACATAATGGGGCCTTGCCTCGGTTCCGCACTTAGAATCCGACGTTGTTTTAAGAGTGCCCAAGTCATCGTGGAATTAGACGCCAGCGGCACTCGACTCAACCTGGACTCATTCCTGTAGTGAGAATCTTTCGGTTTTAATTAAGTGCGTGCAGCACTTATGAGCATATGGGAACGGCAGACGCTGCACTAATCCCCTGCACGCATTTGTCGATGTTAAACAATGGCCCTGTAGTTAAAGTACTCCTTGGTTCAGACCGGCTTCATCGTCTCCCGAAGCAAACCTGGCCTACCCCAAGCGCCAGTAGCCACTTGATCAGGCGCAGCGCACCACGCACAGAGAGGCGCAATTGTGCCCATGGCAACTGTCAAGCACCGCTAGACTGATGCCCGTTGCTCAGCTGCGAAGGCGTTGGTAGACTAAATCTATCAGAGTTAGGTGTGTATTCAATCAAACCGCAATGCGCGTTGTCTTTAAACTTTGATCAACGAAATGAAGCAAGTGTTTCTTGTTTCTTGAAAACAATTTTCATGCATTTCAGTGACCGACAAACTTTACATCTTGTTAAAGGAATAAAAATTAAGTAGCACTTATATTGCCCTAGTCTGTGTTAGATTTTGAACTCTTTTTGGTTGCAGTTACTCTCCAAATGAATGTCCACTTCAGGTAATCGTCAGGATCGCGACTGCAATCCAAGTTCATGACGAAACTATTAATCAGCGTTATATGTCCCATAATCTGTTCTAACCAGGTGTTGTAACTGTAACAGCTAGGTAATTGTTGCATACTAAATATGATAGGCTAAGATATATTTGAGGAGACTAGAAGGAGGAGAATTTGAGGAGAATAGAAAAACTGCTGATTTGAAGCGATTAATCATGCGCTGAATTGCGCTGCTTCGTGAACTAATTACTCATATTTACTTTTTATTTTAAGTAAACTAGTCGTGCATTTGAATTGAAAGGAAAGGAAATTCTCCAGTCATTTCCAAACTTTAATGTAGTTTTACAGCTGATTATTGCCTTGCACGCGATCACCGGCCTGTATGCTTTTCAGCTGACACTCTTGTAGGAATTAATACAATTATTACTACTGATTTGTGCTGACGATGATAGTAAACATCACAACAATCATCATCATCATCATCATCATCATCATCATCATCATCATCTTATCTTCCCGCCTACACAAAACGCAACAATACAGATGCAAAATGCAAACATTGGCGCGGGTGTAAAAGCAAACAAGGAAAGTGGGATATGCACGGGTAAGGAGAATGCATCATAAGTAGTTCTCTCCTGCCCGAATTTCCTCAAGGTTGGAGACCACCGGCTTAAAATAACAATACTGTGAAAAAAAGTAAGTTAAGGAATTATAAATCCGTCGGTCTTTATCTGTCTCATAAGCCGCAATCTGCTCCCTCGCTCTTTTGTCCCTTGCTACAGTTTCAGGCCACGAGGAAAAATCCTCTAAGGCCATAACATATACAGTATGTGTACATATATGTAAACAAATAGAGCACTGACTTGAAATGCTGAGGATTCTACTGCATGCTTTCTCTTTGGCCTTCTCTCTTTAATCGGTTCCCTGGATAAAATAAGATAATTTCCACCCTCGGAATTAATTGTGTAGGAATCTCTCCAAAGTTGGAGGTAGTGCCTCTGCCATGCGCGTGGGGCGGATGAAATGTTAACACACGAGTAACCACGCGCAATGCCTTGCGCTGAGGCGACTTCTTAAACTTAAAGTACTCCTCGAAATGTCTCTGTTTTCAAAGGTAATAAAAGCAAAGTAAATAAAAGTAAATGATCAATGGAGTGATACGAGGCTAGTGTATGGCTTCGCTCTCCACCCAACCCGTTGCCACGTGCAACTGGATTGTGCATGGCTATGTGTCATTGTCATCCACCAGAGAGGAGTAGAGCTACTGCTCAGAAATGACGTATGGTAATACAAGCAAGCGCGTGCACACGTGCAGTCTATAAGTTTGACACAATTTTACATATCTTACACAGAGCATATGAACGTACAGAGGAACTGTACAGTTTCATGAATGCGTAAGAGTAGTCATGGGCCATTTCAATACTGTCCCCAACCTCTGTGAGGGGACGTTCACTATAAAAATGACTTTTCTTCCCATTAGCTTACATCCATCACAGAACGACTTCGGATTTATGGAAATACATTTTCGGGAAAATAGAGACAATAGAGTTTAACTAAACAGCAAATAACTCATGAAAGGACGACGATTATCAGCGGTCATAGTATCTAAAAAATAATTATATAACTTTGTGGAACTATTGCAACTGTTGCTTCACCTTCGACTACTATTATAAATACCACTGCTAGTTCTACTGTTGCTGCTTCTGCCCTGACAATTATTACTACCATCACTACTGCTGCTGCTACTACTACTACCACCACTAGGCTACTAATAACAACAACAACAACAATAATAATAATAATAATAATAATAATAATAATAATAATAATAATAATAATAATAATAAAATATCTGCCTCAAATACTCAATAAATCCAGTAATATCACTTTGCTTCTGCTTATCCTGGCTTAGCCGACTGTAGGCTATATTTTCTGCATTAGTTATTTAAGTTTGTGGCATCATCAATGAATTTGATAATCTTGTCACAGATTAAATTAAAAGGGTTTTGTACCCATAATAACAGATTTAAATGTTTTAAAGACGAAGTCTAAAGGGATTGGGGTAAGCGCACTAAAAAGCATGTGATTTTAATTTCTCCGACTGCTCACACAAATCCGCGGATTTAGGGAGATCCGAAACTGATAATACTAACAGCTTGACAACTTCGAGGTCTGATAAAGCAAATGGTATATATATATATTTAATAAATATGCTTGTTGTATTACCCAAATTATCTTCATTATCGCCACCGTCATTATATGAAAGCCAATTAAGTTTAATGTTGTTATTATTTTACTTTTTTCATAAACATAAATTTCACCAAGAAAAGCGTTTTATAATTGACTCACAACTTCAAGGAATGTTTCTGATTTTTCATAGATTCCATGAATCTTTAATTTCTTTCACTCTTCCACTTTCTCACAGGGCAAAAATATTTGTCTCGAAATGTAAATGTAGACTATACCATGAATTGCAACGTGTTATTCACCAAAGATCTGTTTTAGTGTGATTCAATCTTTCCTGATGCAAGCAAGAAAATGTCATTTTAATAAATATTAACGATAAATACATCAACCCGTTCCAGAAATTATGAAGTATAACATTAAAACTGGAACTTCCTGCGTGTTCAAAGGATTTTCCCAGTGCATGTAAGATTGAGATGTGTCAATCTGTAGACTGGCTTACAGCAAACATGGCATCGATTTCCACAAAAGAGTAAGACGTCGAATGTTGCA
Organism: Megalops atlanticus; assembly: GCA_019176425.1. Classification (NCBI taxonomy): domain Eukaryota; kingdom Metazoa; phylum Chordata; class Actinopteri; order Elopiformes; family Megalopidae; genus Megalops; species Megalops atlanticus. The sequence goes on from CM032887.1 coordinate 32,626,701, forward strand.
TTTGTTGGAAGGTCTGTATTAACTTTTAGCATGGCCGAAATGCTAAAAAGCGTTTAGGCTGGAAAAATACCCTGGTTTTGCTTTTGGAAAGGCCAAGGCCAACATTACTTTAATTTTACACAATAGTAATACTATGGTGGCATTCACAAACGAATTAATATATCCCCAGGCTTTTGCTTGTTTTTTGTTCTAACAAATAGTTCAATGATATTGGTAGCCAGTTAAACTTGGCACAGAATCCAGTTATTGTTGAAAACAAAAGGTGCTCTGCCCTGACTATGGCTGGCCCTGGTTACGCTTGTTTTGAAAGTTAATTCTGCGTCAGATTATGCTGTTGTGGGTTGCTTTCAAAGACGACAATCCATGCCTTGAGTGCAGTTTTGCTTGGGCATGGACCTCGATTTATGTTGTGTGTGTGTGTGTGTGTGTGTGTGTGGGGGGCATCTTTTCCATTAAGCAGAAAACATAATATTGTGTTATTCAGAAAGGAAGAAAACACAAAACCATAAGCTGATTACCGGTTTGCAACATATGTTAAAATGAAATGGCATTTTAATATTACGTCTCTTGGTCAAGTTAATACCTAGTTAGTTCTGTGAAGAGCCCATTTGGGCCCGGGACCGCTAAACTCTGGGATTACTGGGGCATCCTGCAAGCGGCAGAATCCACATCGCCATGTACCCCCTTTAGGCTCACGGACCATTAATAAAAATCTCCTTAAGAGGCAAATGGAAATACTTTGATAGCGGATTACATGCTTCTAATGGCGATATGCAGAAATGTGCAGCACGCAGAAGCTCGTTCGGGGACTAAAGTGTCCGAAATGGACTAAGTGATAATCGCCTGAACAACAAACATTCCAAGAGCCGGATGCCCTTAATGGTCGCCGCTGTACCCCCCGCCCCTTTGGCCGCAGGAGTTCAGATGAAACTTTCAGAGAAAACTCCATGTCGGGCGTGTGTAAATCCGACGTAATTTCACTGGTCATATGGCATTCTGTGTCAGATCGGAAACACTCAATATGTCCTACATACACACTACAAAACCGACGTGTGAGACGGAACAAGAATTCGTCACACAACCTACTCAGCGGCCATGTGAACAACAGTGATAAAAGTGCCAGAAGTATAAGAAATGGCGTACCAACTTGTTCAGACCGATGTTTAAAAATAACGGCATCTGTGGGAAGTTGTCGCATGAAAGGTGCCCATAAAGATGACCCTGCCTGTATGTAATACGTGGCTTGTAACCCAAAGGTTGCCGGTTCGATTTGGCATTTCTCTTGTTCTCTTGGGTAAGGTACTTAACCTGAATTTCCTCTGTAAATACCCCGTTATGAAATGGATGATGTAAAAATAGTAGCTCTGTAAATCGCTCAGGATAAGAGCGTCTGTTCAGCAATCGTAATATCATGTAGGCCTAACAAAAATTGCCCTGCACTACACCCTCAAAACACTTGGGACAGTATAAAGACAGGTGTTCTGTTCCATTCTGTCTCGGTTCAGTCGGGAGAGATGTTGGGGTAACGTTGCTTAAAGTGATTCGTGTTGAATAATAATAACCTCAAAACCTCCGCTACCATACACAATGTATATTGCCTCGCAGGGCAGCATTTTACAGCTGTTTAAAGTAACGTACCTAGGAAAGCCCGAACACTGTGGTTTTTCCCTTTTTCGTTTATCAAACGTATTTGTTGTTCAAACCAACTAAAATAACGACCAATATCAAAAACGTTCCGTTCAACTGTTTGTTTCCTTGTGATGCCACAGTTCGACCCCGCAGCTTTCTTAATGCTTTGTCCACTGAACCGGGCCCTCCGTGTTGTAATTACCAGTGCAGTTAATAACCGATGTTATCTAATCTGCGATCTCCCCTCCCTGTTTGTTAATACACATACGCCAATTGTGGTTTAAATGTATTCCTTGTTTTATCAACACGTTTGTCCGATAAATGTCCATACGTGGAAAGGGCATTGTGTCTGGGGTTAAAACCTCTACACCACAGGTTCTGGAATTCCAGGATCCAATCCTAACATACCGCAGTTTGACCTTTGCTTTCAGTAATATATTTAAAGATGTATCTCAATTTCTCTGTCGCTGAAATTCAATATATTGTGTGATAAACAAAAAATAACTTTCTGTGGCCAAATTAAGGACAAGATGGCACGTGGTTAGATTTTCATCCTGACTGCAGAGGAAGAAGGAAGAAGTAACGGAAAACCTCTGGACATGCATGAAAAATATTAAAGTCCATAAGATGGACTGTTGTGTAACTGATATGTGCTGATGTTTTAGAATGTGGGAATTTGCCTTATCCCCAAGGGCAATGAATCAACAAGACTGAAAAATTCAGACTAACAGATATCAAGGACAATTAGTGGGGATGGAAAGTAGGAATTGCGAAGCAATTACGTCGCGGCTGCATATGGCCTTAACGAAGAGCGCTTCGGCAGCACCCCTAACAGTGGACCCAGAAATCTGCCAAGCACTGGCCAGAGCTGTACCCCCGTTCAAAAAAAAAAAAACAACGGCGAGGGCTGCAGCATGGACCCATAGAGCTTCTTAAATTAAACTAGAGAAAAACGACCCCAAGTATCAACACGTTTGTACTATTTTTAGTCTTCTTTAATTGGTTACTCCTGCTGCTGGAATTTGTTTGACGCTAAATCCTGTGTAAAAACTATATAATCCAACTAGTGCGGCTGAACTCACAATTAAGACCGATGCACTTGAGAATGCGCGATTTGACAGAGATACACAATTCTTATATTGCCTCACATAGAAGTATGGTATGTATTGCATTCTGCTGGAGCTAACAGTGATGTTGGAGTAATATAGATATTGGAAATATACTTCTGGTGGACAATTTTTGAAAATCAAAAATTACACAGAACTATCACGGCTCAGTTTATTCCAATTTATTTCCATCTTTTACGCACCATTCTGCCGGATTGGATTTAACTTGGATTAAGCATGGAACTCTAGTTGTTGACCTTGTCATTTCCGTAACACATGTAGCTGAAATACTTTCCAGGGCGTCGATATTTCTGTCAGATTAGTAAATCCTATTCGTGCAACGCCACAACCAGCCAATAGAGCAGCTACCTGTTTTACCGGGAGGTTTGTTGCACGTTACCAGCTTGGTTTGGTCAACTTCACCTCACTCATACGCTGCAGTCCATGGAGAAATAGTTATGTCTTCGGCAGACAAGTAAATATCACGTGCTCCATCCTCCAACAATAAGGGACCAGCCCGAGTAAGAAGGGGAAAGACTAAGTATTTTTTCTTTCTTATTTCCGTCGCAGAAAATCTACTGACACCACAGAAGGGCGAACAGGAGCTGAAAGAAGGCTAAAATGTGGGTGCCACCTTTCTAACATGAAGAGCAACTGAGAGAATAAATGAAGAGACTGTTCGTATTTGTATTTAATTACTGTTCCGTTTTCACTCAGTAGTTCAGCAGAGAGACCAGGAGGGAGCGTCTTTTTGTCTCTACAGCGCGAGCCCACAGAGGCTCTTTATTAGCCCAATTAAGCAGGTGCGCGAAGAGGTCTCTCCTATAATTTACACCTTTCTAATGAAGTCCCTGTGCCTCTTAATCTCCTGCAAACAAGATACACTCGTGAGAAAGTGTACCAGGAAACAGAAATTAATTAGGTGAGACCGACAGATTATAACCGAGAGACCCCCTAGATGGACAACAGTTACTCTTAGAGGGTTTCTTGAGGGGGGTGAACGTGTTTGATTATTCTTGATGAGTCAGCACTCTCGAGCATTACCTACTCGGTTACTTACTACAACAGCTAAATTAAAATTTCAAAAATGGGCAGACAGATTTTGGGCAATACACATTTATGAGTATGAATGACAAGCAACCACACAGAAAACTTTTGTTGGCAACATTCCCCTGGCAGTGCGATGTATGTCTGGTGTTACATAGTTTCCAAATAGATATGGTGGGGGCAATTCTTCTTCATTCTTACTACTGGGTGCTCTCACACATCTACACCCTAAGAGACATCAGACTTAACATAATGTATTTGAGTGGAGTGAGATGTTTGAGAGGGGGTTATGTTAGTCGTATGTAACGCATGTAGGAGTGATCGTGGTCAGATGTAATTGCATTCGCGCTCTTGGGTGTAGAAAAGGGGATCAAGATGACCTTCGTCACCATCCTCTCCTCTGTCATCTCTCCCCTCGTCTGATTCTGAACCGGGGACCCGTAATTGGTCCTCAAAAGGATGCTAATTGCTTGGAAATGACAGCAAGAGTGCACCTCCAGGAATACCTCATTATCTTGATCAAAGGCTGAGGAAATCTGATCCTCCATTGGTGGCTGCAAGCATTGGGCTGGTCTGCAGAATGTACCGTACTACTGCGTGTGTCAGTGGACAGCCAGCCCAGGTGACACATACCTTTCCAACTAGCACTGTTTAAAAAGATCTCTTCCTCTCCACACACACAAATAAACAAACACACACACATACACATACACACATACAAACACACACACACACACACACACACATAAATACATACATAGATCATTTTGCATTTAATTACTGTCTTGGACAATCTGGAAGTCTTCAGCCAGCCCATGTTTTGGCTTTCAGCATTAATTCTACCGAATCTTATGTTTACCTCTCCCTTTCCCAAAACAGGGACAGTCAGGGTTAGGGCACATATCACCCAACACAGTGATGGTGGAAGTGGGCCTGTCCTGCACTTGTAATATTAGGAGAGCACTATCTCCAAGGGCACAGCACACCAGGGAAACCTGTGAGCAGCAAAGAAGCAGAGAACCCATGATGGACAGAGAGTGGCCAAGAATAAGGCAGGGGAGAGAGGAGGTCTGGGAAGACAGACGCATAGGGGAGGAGAGAGAAAGAACAGGGCAGTTGAGATGTAGACGCTGAAAAAGGGAGTGGAACAGAGGGTGGGACACAGGCTGACAAAGGCGAGCACAGCGTGCCAAAAGTGAGGAGAGGGGAGCAGGGTGGCCGGATGGACAGAGTGCACCTCTGTCCATGCCCCTGCCCTGTGGCTCACGTCCCCTTTGCGCCCGGTCCCCACCTCCGGGAGACCTTGATTAATTTCAATTTGGGTTTTTAATTATTTTACAGTCCGAGGTTGAGGGACGCGGCTCCAGCTGTCCTCTCTCTCGTCAGCTGCCACCCAGCCCCGCCGTGCTGAGCTAAGACAGGATTAGACAGAATGAGGAGCGCGGCCCTGCCCGCTCCAAATCATCTTACCACTCACCCTCCTCAGGCCTGGGCCAGCCTGGCCCAACAGGCTCATTACTGGAACCACCCAAAATCCCCCCGCTGACCCCATCCAGGACGTAACCCATCCTGCATAGTTCCTCCCAGCCTTTGTTTTACTGTATTGTGATTTCTGCTTACTCATCCAGGCACCAACTTCCATTGCATGCATTTGTTTACATGCTGTTTGTGTCTTTCTACTTTGCGGAGTGCATCTACTCTCTTTTTGTAAGCAGTGCCTTACCATAGCCCCAGTCTGTGTCACCACCTGCACGCTCTGTGGGGCAGGGATTTTTTGTGACAGGGATTGGGGTCCTGAGTTTGATTTCAACAACATGTGATGTCAATGAATGTTTTAATGTCCATAATGGTAGGAAAAAAACTGACAGCTCCAGAATCTGGAACGGTTTGCTTGAAGAAATATCCTGAGCAGCCTTCAATCAGAGATATCTGATTACAGACCTGCTCCCTCTAGGGGATGGTCTTTGGTTCGCACTCTCAGTTTTCAATCTATGACAGCTAAGCAGTGCCAAGGTAGATAGGTACATAGCAAAGTCCCTAAATTACAGTTAAAATGTACCGGAACAAAAAAGGGAGGAAGGAACCAGAGAGAAACAACAGAAACAAAAGATTTATTGAATTAGCTTAACAATGTACTAACAATGTAAACAATAACTAACAATGTAGGCAACATATTTGGAAATGATTCTGGTGAAGCAAGATTCATCAGTTTAAATTACTACTCAAACCATGTCCCATACAGCACAAACAATGAAGATCCTGTATCTCATAAATAAACACTGTGACAAAGGAGGTATCATCAGCCACTTAGAGAAAGTAACCATTTTCAGTCCACCACAATACATACCGCAAATGTTGGATACATTCTCCACATCGCTACGAAAGCCAGGTAATGCCATTATAGCTGGGTGGAGTATGAAGCCTAGCTCAGTCGTGGGCACGTTGGACAGTCTGTCTACAGGTGGTGGATGCCAATATGCAGTAAATTCTGATTGGAACCTGACTCCAACCAATCAGCATAGCTGTGTGGCTAGTTGTTTGCTGGGGCTATGAACACACTGAAAGGAGGCATAACTGTGGTATTTAATTTATTTACCAAGTATTTACTGGCTGCTCATTAATCGATGATTTTAAAGGGGGAGAACTTTATCCACTAAACTGACTGTGTGTGTGTGTTTATCCATTTCATTCAGGCAGCCATTGCTCCCAATATATCAGTTTGCCAGTGCTTTGGCCCTGTGCCCCATACACCTGTTCACCAGTATGTTCTACACGCTGATGACCCAGAGCCTCAGTTTGTGGCTATCAGTCCGCGTACAGCCAGTACAGCTGTCTGGCAAAATAAACCAATTTGCGGAGATGTTCTCCCATTCTTCTACGCACCCCTCTCTGGAACTGGGCCAGCTTTTTTTTTTTTACCATGGCACGTGTTCTTAAAGGGGTAACAACCAGGCCCTCCTCCCTCACTCACCCTACACATCTTGCACTGTGCCTTTTCCCAATTCTGTTATCCCCATTTGTCAGTCTGTCATACATTGCTTTTCCTTCCCGGCTCCCCCCCATCTACATTTACGTGCTCTTGTGCCTTCTTTATTTTCAGCATGTCTGTCTCTCTCCTCTCCGCCCCCCCCCCCCCACTCCCTCTCTCCTGAGAGCAGATGGGTTGTGGCTGGTGAAGGGAGTCACTGGGTATAGAAACAGATGCACCCTCCCCTCCCCCAGCCTGTCCCCTCACCCTGCCCACCTGTTTGGGCTGCAGACAGGGCCCGAGAGCAAGCGCGTGCCACACCAGCCTCTCGGCCACCGGCCATTATCCCGCCCCAGACAAAGGGGGTATTTAGGCAGGCCAGGGCCGCCTGGTCGCCCGAGGGGGACGCACAATGGCAGGGAGCTGCCAGGCCCTCAGCGGCGGGACCACAGTCACATGCCTCTGTGTGCGTGCGCGTGTGTGTGTGTGTGCGTGTGTGTGTGTGCGCGTGTGTTCTTGCACGTCAGGAGGCATCTGTGCATGTGAGTATGTGTCTGTGTCGGTGGCATTATGTGCTAGGGTTTGGGGTGGGGGTAGGCGTGAGGGTGAGGGTGTGGGGGGGAGGGTGGGGTTTATCCAAACAAAACAATGCAATACCTCATTAGCAAATGTCCTGGGCCGAAAGGAGGGTTTGTGGTGGCTGATGGCAAACAGGTTGGGCTGGGCTATCTCTGGAAGGCAACTGAAAACAGGCACAAGTGGCACCCTGCATCTTATGAGAGAAGGCTCCCAAATTATGGGAACACCAACAATCACGATGGTTGGTCCCAAAGCAGTCTGAAGTTCCATGTGAGAGATATATGCTCCCGGACCACGATGAAGCTGCAAGTGCATCCCAAACTGAGACCAACAAGACAAGGTCGCCAAATCGCCATGACCGGGCGTTCGAACATTTGGAGGGCCTCCCAGCACAGCCAGCCAGGCCCGAACTCTCTGGCCTGCAGTTAGTGACAGTCTAAAGCCCAGGTTGCCTAGTGATGACTCTCATCAATCCCCACTGGGCCTTCATGCAGGGATGGGCCCAATGTCACAGCCTGTACAGGACCCCCCCACAACCCCCCGAACAGCAGTCCCAAGTCAATCTACCCCACAATACAGACTGGGGGCCAATGACTCACTACAAGTGAACCCCTTTCAATTTGGCAAGAGGAGAGACAATTCAGCAACACTTCCATGTCATTGGGTGGAGCCCCTCGGGGCCCCAGGCCTCTCATTCCACATGTAATTCTAATGATGAAAGGACATGGCTTACATCAGCACAGCACTCTGGGGCCTGGAGCACAGCAGCACAGCATGGCTGCGGAGCGGGAGGGGGCCATGAGGGGCCACAAGACTCTCGCAGTTACCAAACAGACCCATCATTTCCCCTTGATTCTACCATCTGTGACTGCAGAGAAAAAGATCATCAGTAGAGGGGCAGAATGGAGGGGAAGAAGTCTGAATTACTATGAGTAACAGGTACATATACAAAAGCATATGGACACGATTTCTCTATGTATAAGTAAGTTGTATATCTCCAACAGAAACCTGTGTTGTGGGTGTGATGTTTTATGTTATACAAGGTGACATGAATATTTTATATTACTGCTAATATGACATTAGCATCTTTATACTGTGTACTAAATCATTGTTACATAAAATTTCATAGCATGAACATAAATTACTTATAAGGGTTTCCTTACTGGATCTCCATTTCCAAAGAAGTTTTTTTTAAGTGTATCATTATTTTTGATAGAACGGAAACTATAAGATTAAAATTGTCATTCTATGTAACTTTACTAAATGAATGTAAAGTTAAGAATGATAAAAAGTAATTCTACCACAGACAGGCTTTACATGTGGACAGATTATTTTAGACATGACCATGACCATGGTGTCTATGTTCAAAAACTATACCTTTACTTTGCAAGATCCAATTAAGTGAATTAAGAGATGAAACACACCTTGCTTTGTCTTCTGTGTTTGTATGGTACGGGTTGCACATGATTGCCTTTCTGAGAGTGTGACTCTGAGGGTGTGTTCTTGACATTTGGGTACATCTCTGCATTTCTTTACATTATTTCTGGACTGTGCAGGGATCGTGTGTTTGTGTTTTGTCTGAGCCACGTTCTGTCACTGTAGAAGTGTACAAAGACCATGTTGTGTCTAGACTGTTCATGTACTCGGGTGTTTTGTCTAGACTGTGTCACATCATTCCCAAGGGCAATTGTGTGTTGTGTTTGCATGTTGTGTCTGCCTTCACAGAGAACTGTCTGCTTTGATAAGGGGTTACGTACAGCTTGCGCCACTCTGTCGCGTAACGGCCCTCTCATTTGTCAGCAGTTGTTTGGCCTACTTTCATTAAAAAAAAAACATGCATTTGTTCTTTCATTTCCATCAAAAAGGAAGTAAACAGGCGGAGAGTGAGAGCTGCGGCAGGGGGGCGGGTGGGCCAGGGAAACAAAGGCATGTCGAACAGTAATGACAACAACAACAACAACAGCCATGACAAGCACAACAACACCTCGGACAGACGGCCAGTGTTTACTGTGAATTAAAAACACAATAACAAAATGAAATTAGTATTGATTGAAGCTGGTTAATAAAATGTGGGGTATATTACCATACAATCTCTTCAAACACTACTGGTGAATGTGAGAGGGAAAATGACAACAAACAACATTTCCAGGGGTGAATAAAAGAGATTAAAAATGTGTTATATTGTAGGAAGTATGAAAATGATCTTGAATATGATTATATGAAATGAATATTTTGATACAATTGAAAAAAGACAACCGTGCATTACATGTATACACGTGCGCATATTTATGAGCACACATACATTGTTCCCATATAAAATGCATTTGTTATACATTAAGAGATGCCGCGGCCCCCACAGCCTGTGAGTCATGGCTTGCTGGTGAGGGCTGCTGGAACTGCGTCGGGTCTGGTCACACAAGGCCTCCTGTCCATGTCAGGGAGAACTCGCCGTCTGATTGGTCAGCTGCTTGCTATTGTTCCCACTGGACGCCCCCACCAGTACAGCAAGGATACGTTGGCCCGCTAATGAGCCAAGGCTGCGCCTCATTAAGATTTTGGTCCCCTAATTAGTGGCACACTGACTGGGCATTTCCTATGGGGGGGGTGCACTGGAGAGCTGGGTGGTGGTGAGGGAGAAGGAGGAGGAGGAGGCGGAGGATGAGGAACTGAACAAACTACCTACTGTTCTCCCCCCGCACAGTAGGCACTTCCTCTCACACATACCCCTCCCAGACTCACTCTGTTTGGGTGCCCACAGACTCGTATACCCACAGACACAGACTTCCAAATACCCACACACACACACCCGCATGCATACCTGCATGTCCACAGACCCACAGACCCAACCTGCACGCACATCCTCAGACACACCCACACATACACCCACATATCCATAGATACACCTTCATACACACCCACATATCCATAGATAGGAATTACATTACATTACTTCATTTAGAAGATGCTCTTATCCAGAATGACTTCCTAATAAGTCGATAGGATAAGATACACCTACATACGCACCCACATACCCAGAGACACACTTTCCTATACCCACCCAGACCGGGGCACGTCCACTGACACTCATGTACACACACACAGATCAGCACATTCACCCACCTCTCTTCAAGGTAAATCCTGTTCTAAATATGTGTTAATGTTCAATTTCTGACAACTTTCTGGAAGTATAGAAGTTTGCAACATGTTGATCAGAGGGATGTCAATCTATTTATTCATGAAGGGTTTTTTCAGTCCTTTTTCTGGCAGTTAACCATCAAGTTATATCTTCAGTGTGCTTCTTCATTAATTACTAATTGCTGGAATACGTAATCACACATTGCATCACTGGAAAAACATTAAAATGAAAGTAATGACTGGAGACTGGCGTTAGGCAGGCAGGCTGTTTTTGCAGGCCCTGAGATGACCCATCGCTGGAGAAGCCGAGCAGGATGGCTTTGGCCTGAGGGTTAGGGCTGATGGACAGCTGGGTGTGGTGGACCCAGAGATACTCCTGTAGCGCATGGCTGATGCAACCGCCTGGACCAGCCCCCTGCAGCAGGTGTCCACGGGAAAGGCACACTTCACATACAGGACGGGGGGGAAGAGAGCAATTGTGGGGGAGGGGTGGGGGGGATGCAAGGGGTCCCAGATGGGTTAATGGGGGGCTTAGTATCTGGATTACAATGCAACAGTGTCAGCTTCAGATTGAGCCGTGATTACTCCAAGCGCACACTGTCTACGTCCGTCCCACAACAAGGCCCAGGAGGGTGGGGGTGGGGTACATGCCATCCGTGGCCCGGCACACGCCTCACCCATGCTTTGCCCACGCCCCATGGGACAATCTGCTGCATATCTCCCACTTTCTACACATCCTCCCCTCTGTCCCACCCTTCTATCAGGGCATTCAAGCTGCCGAACTAATCTGTTTGTGAAACGTAAACCCCCCCCACCCCCACCTCACGTCCTCCTGCCCATCGTGAGCCCCGGCCAGGGAGATTGAATTGTTAAGGGCAGGGATGACAGCTTCACTAATTAAATTCCCCCAGGTTAATCCCCAGCCGAGGCTCTCGCCTCATTCCTGAGCCGGTCCGGGAGGGAGAGGGAGCGAGAGGCCACGCGACAAACAATAAACACACGCCACCTCCCAACAATGGGCCCCCGAAAATAATAAAAAAAAGGAAAATGGAATTACAAAAAAAAACAAAACAATGGATTGGTGGGAGGGCGGAGAGGAGGTTCTGCTGAGCTTATGGAAGAGGCATCTTAATTATCAATCCCCTTGGATAAACGTACAAATGCTCACAATTAAACAAAAGAGCGCTCAAAAACACGCACCTGCCAAAGCGATCTGATCCATAAGGCCCACTGTCCAGGCTGTAATGCCCTGTACTACAAAGGGGGCACTGCCTTTGTTTGGTGGCCCACAGTAAGCCATAATATGTATATATAAATTTTCGGATATATAGACACCATAGAGCCCATGATTTTAATTATTTTAAGGAATTCTTTGAGCAAACATGATACTGTTATGATATGTATCATTGAGATCATATTTTCCTGCAAGGTTTGACACATGCTCACTTCGGTGTGTACCACTGAAGTTACTCAGTTTACTGAGTTTTCAGTATCTTAAGTATTATTTTTCAGAGGGATTGCTGATTTTTCACATTTTCATATGCTGCCCTGGGGTCACCCACTGCTCTGGGGACCCCATTGTCAGCCTCCTGTCTCATTTTGAGAGAGAGACGAGACACTGCCCTCTTCTTCCAGCAGACCCTGTTCCTGAGAGGACCTTCGCCCTAACCTCCACCTGTCTGGCCCGGCCACAGCAGGGGGCTGGCGTGCTGAGGAAGGGTGTTTTTCTGACCTCGTTGTCCTTTAATAAGGGCTCCAAATTGGCCCCTGGCATGGTGGCCGACCACTGATGCCCCATCGCTGGACAGGGGCGCCACTGCCTCCCCCACGGCGGCTCATTCATCATGACCCTCACGTACCTCACAAGTGGGCCCGACACGCCAGAACCGCACCGAGTTCTGTTTCAATCAACCAATCAATCAATCCGGGTTCATGCAGTGAGGTATGCAGCACTTACCGAAGGAGCTGTCACAGAGTGTTTTACAGAGCACAAGGGAGAACAACCTATAAGGCATGATGAAACACAATGGCAATTATACAACAACAGGAGAACAGATCACCTAGAGTGACTGTGTAACAGCAATGAAATGTGTCTGAGTCCTGCTGGTTTGTGAATATGAGGCGTCAGAGATGAGGACAGAGATGTCTTGACGCAAGACAGCAGTCAGACACAGCTATGAGGACTTACTTTATCCCTCCACATTAACTCGCTGCCTTCATCTACCTTTCTGAGGCCTCATCTCATCAGTTTGCACACAGGCTCCATCTGATCTGGATCTGCTTTTGAATCTGTTCTTTGAACTGTGACCCAATGTACTTCAGCCTGCTGTTTCTGTACTAACAGACAACAAGCTTATGATCACGAGTGGTATTTCTTACACTACGTTGGTGTTTCACACAAAAGGCATTTGTGCCGTAAATGGGGCAGCAGTGTGGCATGGTGGTAAAGCGCAGGGCTTGTAAACAAAAGGTTGCTGGGTGATTCCCTGCTGGGGCACTGCTGTTGTATCCCTGGGCAAGATATTTGACCCACAATTGCCTCAATAAGTATGTCTCAGCTGTATTCATGGATACAGTTGTAACTGAGGTAAATTGCTCTGGATCCACTAAAAGACAATAATGTAACTGGAGAGGATGTGTCTAGTTTAACTTGTAGGCATTTGTTTGTTTGCAGATTATATTGTGCTTATTTGTTATTTGTACTACATAGCTAACTTTCATTGCTCTGTGTCAAGTGCCCTAGATACAGTTGTCTGCCAAACACCCTCATACACAAACGCATAAATTTGCACCCAGTGAGCCATGCTGGAGCCGTCTCTACCTGTCACACAGTCACCATGGGGCTCTGGGCCCTCTCGTAATTACTCCAGCCCTCTCCCTGGGGGCTGTCAGCTGGCTGTCAGAATGGCTGGCTCCTCGTCTCCATTAGAAAAGCCCTGCCCCTGTGCATCAGTGCCAATGACGTCAGAGAGCTGTGTTGTGGTTACGCCTGTAAAAAAGGCCTTGTGTGCGTGTGTGCGTGTGTGCGCGCACGTGTGTATGTGGGCGCAGCTCTGTGTGGGTGGACAGCGTGTGGTGCGAGTGTGTGTATGTGGGCATGGCTGGGTGTGGATATGGTGTGAGTGTGGTTGGGAGCACGGGTATGGAGGGAGCAGGTATCTGTATGTGTGTATGTGAGTGCGGGTGGGTGCCCACGCAGGGGGCAGGCAGCTGTAACAGTACTGTGTATGTGAGTGTGGGTGTGTGTGTGCTGTTGTCAGTGCGCGGGTGAGGGTGTGGCAGGAACAGGTGACGGTGCTTGCGGGTGTGGCATGAAGAGGCGTCTGAGAGCGTGGGCGCGCTCAGAGGTGTAATGCCTGATTAGGGGATTAGGAAGGCGCTTCTTCGCAGTTCTGTGAGGAACAATTATTAACATTTTTGTGTCTCTAATCCCGGATAAACACAGCTTTTCAAGAACAACAGTGAGCCTATCTTCCTTTTTTTTTTTCCTCCCCGTTTAAACCCCAGTCGCTTGAACTCCAAAGCCTGACTAACACCAGTTGAGCAGGACAGGACACTTGTTTGGAATGGGGGACCAGCATGACACGACACCATGTCATAAATGAAGGTGTGGCACCGGGATAGACACATGGTGGGGCAGGATGGGTGAGATTTGGGTGAAGATCCAGATGCTGTTTGGGGAGAAAATTCCAAGCTAAGACAGTGTGTGAAAAAGCGCTTGTTGAAAAGGCTTTAAACTGAACATGTTTACAGTCTGTAATCTCTTTTATTTGTTTGTACACGTCTCCCTTGTAATCTGCTTTCTTGTAATGCAGAGATTTCCTAAGTGCAGCTACAGTGGCTCTGAACTGCAGCACCAGACGCTGGTATTGCTGTACGTTGCACACTGTTGGGGAGGTTACCTACCAGAGTTACTCAATCCCTCTTCACCAATGAATCCAGAGCAAAGCTCACCTCTTTATTTATGACAGCAGTCAATATTTAATTTTTACATTATAGTTCACATGGCACAAGCAATATATGCACATAATATACAGTGCTCCTAGTATAAAACTTTAGTATGATAGATTAAGCATCTGGCTGCTGTTTCTGCAGCTGCGCTGGGCGTGTGCAGAATTCAGTAAAGAGATTTCGACACAACGCACACCTAGTGCAAGGCTGTGTGATAGCAGCGGTCCCTGCACATTCCACAGCTGAAGCGTTGCCTCGGGGCCCTGAAATCTGACACAGACGGCTGATCAAAACAGGCCATTAGCCCCGTTTCTGTTCTGTCACTTCCACCTACACCACGGCGCGCTGGCGGGGGATCAGTGGGAAAGGGCACCTCCTGCTTTCTCCCGGTATCATTTTATATTGAGGAATGCACCAGCACATGTCTGGTCTCGTTGTGCGACTGGCATGACAGACTAAGTGAAAAATAGCTTTTTTTTTTTTTAAACTAGGTTTAAAATGATTTAAATATCCTTTTTGGGTTTGCAAAAAATAATAATAAACATAAGGATGATTTGCAAACATTCTATTTCCAATTCTAGACAATGTTACACAATTACACATCACCTGGAGATGACATGTTACACAATTACGCATCACCCGGCTGGCAGTGTAGCATAGTGGTAAGGAGCAGAACTCGTAACCAAAAGATTGCTGGTCCGATTCCCTGCTGGGGCACTGCTGTTGTTCCCTTGGGCAAGGTACTTAACCCAGACTTGCCTCAGTAAATATCCAGCTGTATAAATGGGTAGCATGTAAAAACTGTAATGCAATTGTAGCTTTTACCTTATAGCTGTATTGTAATTGTAAATTGTAATTGTAAATCGCTCTGGATAAGAGTGTCTGCAAAGCGAAATGTAATGTATCTGCAGACATCTGCAGCCCCTGGATGTTAAATGTTTGTTACATGGTTTGTGCAGCTCAGCAATCCATAGCACTGTTGACAATCCACCTTTTTCCTAAAGAAATTTCAAGCCCAGAGGAATAACACATACACACATACACACACACAGACATCTACTGTCCAGCTTTCCTCCAATCGATATGGTTGTATATTCTAGTGCAGGTGGTGCAATTCTGTATACCACCCACACCAATATACAACATTTGTGAGCAGAGTATATTTTCTTAGAGAGAAATGCTTTCTTAGTTGCTTTTTATAGTTCACTCAGGAGAAGAGTGCCTGCTGGATATAAATGTAATGTTATGTAATGTAATGTTAAATGTACCCACATCTTGTATGTTGCTCTGGATAAGAGCGTCTGCTAAGTGACTAAATGTAAGTACTTTCCTTGTCTTCCAGTCCCTTCTGCAAACTGATCAGCTAGATATCCCCTCTGGCAGGTTAGGAAACTGCTCCAATGAGGCTGTGAAGTGCACTGTTGCTGTGTTCAACACATCTCCACCCAATGGCACCATCCCTGTCAGCTGCCTCTTTCACACACACCACACTGCCCATGGCTCCCACCTCCACACTTCAGGAAGGCCCTATGTTAAGGATCCCAGGTGAGTTTTACCAAAATCACATAAGGTCCAACCTACAAAGTGATTCCTCCAATCAGCAGCCTGGATATTGACTACCTATCAATGATAACCTTCACTTCCAAAGGTTCTCCTACTAACCACCACTACTGAAGGGCAGACATTAGTATTTGTTCACATTATGGCCAGATCTTTCCAGGTCAGGTTAGAATTTGTTAACTTGACCAAAGTCATTTGTTTGACAGTACAGAGAGAAAGCCCACCAACATCTGAACCCAAGCCCTGTCCTGAGTCCTGTCCACTGCGCTGAGCTGACATACTGTTACCCTGCTATCCTCTAACAAAGAAACATAAAGATCCCTGTGTTATGAGTAGGCCAGTGGTGGAGGTAGGGCATGTTTGGGACCTATAGCCCCCCTCCTCCTGGGACAGTGACTGGTGCAGAGGGGCTGTGCTGCTGGGAGCGTGGCGCCCATCTGGCAGGGCAGGATTTAGCCCTAATCCCACAGCCCCTCCACAGGGGGCTACAGACTGCAGACCAGCCCTCCCCTGCAGACACACACAGATACAATGTACACAAGAACATACACACGCAGTGTACACAAGAACACCAACACACACACACACAGATACAGCGTACACAAGAACACACACACACACACACACACACACACACACACACACACACACACATACACAGATACAGTGTACACAAGAACACACACACACACACACACACACACACACACACACACACACACACACAGATACAGTGTACACAAGAACACACACACACACACAGATACAGCGTACACAAGAACACACACAGATACAGTGTACACAAGAACACACACACAGATACAGTGTACACAAGAACACACATACAGACAGAAACAGTGTACACAAGAACACACACAGATACAGTATACATAAAAAGAAACACAATAAAGCCAGTAATACACACAGAGATATAATATACCCAGTAACACACCTATTGATACAGTATATACAAGAACACACATACAAACATAGTATACACAAGAACATAAACACAAAGTACACCACACACAATAGCATAGATAAAATACGCCAAATAACCCTCACAGAGATGCAGTATACACAAGAACATACTCACAAATGCAGTATACAAAAGAACATCTGCACACACAGACACAAAATAGACCCAATAAAATGCATAAAAATACAGTATACCTTAGAATATGAATACACAGATACATTATACTCATGGACACACAGGTATGGTTGTCCAAGAAATAACACATACACAATATTTCCAAGATCATACAGATGTATAACATAATGCTGCCAAACCCTGAATTACAGAACTCAGAGTATCACATTATATTCAAATTATTCACATTATTATCATTTAGCAGATGCTCTTACAACCACCTTACATTTTTTTACATGTTCGAACCGGCAACCGTTTGATTACGAGCCCTGCTTCTTACCATTATGTTACACTGCCATTACATCCACTGTTCAGCTTTCTGTACATTTTGCTGGGTTGTAATTTACACAGCTCATGGTGTTGATAATATTCCACAAACAGAGGGATTGGATATAGTACATGTACACATTTAGACACAAGTGCAAACACAGCCACTGTTAACATGGGCCCATCCCATCCAACTGCAGCATAACAATGTGTCTGAGCATGTACAGACACACTGCTGATGGTCAAACACGAAACACATGCACCCAATTACAAACAGCCAGAGACAGGTATATAAACACACAAACAACCAGAGCTAATCACACAGACACGCACACCGAGCCACAGCTAATCTGCTGAACACACACCTACACGCATGCACGCGCACATACGCACACACACGCACACACAGACACACACACGCACGCAGCAACACTGCATTTATCAGTGAAAGCCAGGCCTGAGACACCCTTCCCTCTCTAATGTGGTTTGCCCGTTCTGATTTGTTTTGGTCCGAGCTCGCCTCGCTCGTGCGTGCCCACACATCTGCCCATGCCACGGCGGGGGGGAACTGCCTCTGTGTCGTACCCATCGGACGCCGCTTTCACCCGGGGGCGACTCTCGGACCCGGACCCGGACCCGGACCAGAGAGGCGCGCGGGCCAATCCCCCCGCTCGGAAACATGCACACAGCCCGTCCCGGCCGCGGCGTGAAGCGCGGGCGCGGCCGCCAGGCCTCCAGGCCCAGTAATCACCGCAGACAGCAGAACCCGGGGACGCAGGGGCTCAAACAGCAGCACAGCATTACACGCGCTTTACACAGTATTACACAATATCTTATTATCCCATTCAAGTCCTTCTATTAGCTCAATTGGATAGTGGGATTTCCATTTGTAAACTGGGAGCTTTTAGATTAGTTTGTGTCTGTGTCTGTGATGAGGCTCTCCCCAGTGACTGTACAGAATATGAGCGTGCAGTACAGTGCACTGTGGTGGTAGCACTGTGGAAGTGTGAGACAATGGCAAAATACAATATAAACATGTTAGAGCATGTGTATAAAGAATACACACAAGGTAATATTTAAATATACTGCATGTCCATAATCAAACAAGCATAGCATATTGTATAGTTGTAACTACAGGTTCAGTTGCACACATTAAGAAACATTGCTGGTTCAAAACGGTCTTGTGAGCAGACCATACACTGCAATGTCTTTTCAGCACTGCCAGTTTACAGCAGTGCTCTTCTGCACAGGAGCACAAGCTGCTGCTCTGTCCGCAGGCTTCTGTTCAGACACAGTGAGACACCCGGAGTGGGCCCACTGAGACAGCAAATTATGAAAATGCATCTGTGCACTGAATGGAGGCTGAATTCCTTAATGTGGCACAAAATTACTACCTGAGGGGAAGGGAAGCCATCTCTCCCTCGCTTGGTGAAATCGCTCCAAACCGCCAACTGCCACTCCCCCCTCATCCTATTCATGAAACTCAACAAAGACGTTACCCTGGGCTCAACGGCGCACTCTTGTGCGCGGACAGTGAAGCATCCATTAGAGAGGCCCGGGGCTGTTTGCCGAGATGCCTAATGTGTCCGTTTACCCCTCAATTATTCAAATTGATCCACAGGGGGAAGGGGGTGGGGTGGGGGGGGTGCCTCCATTCGCAGTCATGTGGGGAGGGTGCGGGAAATTCACTGGAACCCGCATGTCGAGCACACGCTCTCACATGAATCTGGGAGCAGGGTTTACACTGTCACCACCAGCACCCCAGAACTGTGTGCATGAGGACTCTGGAGCTGCTTCAATAAGGCTGGCCACTGGTGCCTCTATTAACAACACTGTGCCACCAAACTAAACTGTGGGACTGCAGTACCTGTTAAACAAGAACAGCTGGAATACATTGCATTCAGGTTCTCCACACCTGAGACCACTCGCATTTCCATCCATTCCTTTAGACACACCGTGCAAATGTCTTCACACACCTGCCCATCAAAGCAGTGGGTGGAGAAAGAGGCATGAGGCATTAGGAGAACCAGCAGGCCCCGCCCATATCTATACCAAACCCCCGTCCCTCCCCCTCTCTGACAGAGCAGTCATGGCCACCTACCTGCCAGCCAGACACTGCCACCCCTGCCCACCACCCTGCCAGTGAGCCACTGCGTTCAGGCAGGCCCTTGCCCCAGCAGGCCTCCAGGAGAGTGTGAATGGGGTGGGGGATTAACAGGGCCTCTAAGGTAAAGACTGGAAATATAGATGGCGCCAAATCCTTTCCCCCTTCCCGGCTCCAATGTGCAGGGATTTAATAGTGCGTATGGGAGTGTTTACATGGAGGCAAACCCCATGCGCTGGGGGTGGAGCAGGTGGGGTGGTCAGGTACCCCAAGCTCTGCCAGGATGCCTGCCATCACCTTATCACCTCCCAGCGTCTGGACAAGGTGAGCAGGCGGCTCTTCCCCCCCACGAACCAGCACGGCTCATTGGGATAGAGACGTTCAGTCACCAAAACAATGGAGCGCACCTTGACACAGAGGAGGCAGTACACAGGAGCCTCTCTCGGCACACAATGGGAAATGGACATAACACGGATGTGTTCCTCCATTCTGAGCACATGCAGGGCACAACACAGAGACACAAGCATGAACAGAGGGCCAAGAGCACAACTACACAGGTTAGAATGCAGCACAGGGAGACAAACCAACAAACACCTATGAGCTTACACAGAGGACACACATCCATCAAACAGTGTCTGACACCATGATGCACTAAGCAAGATGCTCTCACAAAAGGTAACACACACAGAGGGACTGATACAATGGCAAGGAAAAAACTGATACACACACCTGTACAAACAGGCACCTAGACAAACAGTATTATTCTTCAACACAAAGCAAAATGCACACAGTGACACACAGGTGTACGAGAGGGACAAACACAAGAAAAAACAACCTTTAAGTCAAACACACATACATTAAAACAGACCAAAACACCATGGTCCACATGCTCTCTCCTTACTCAGAAGAAAGGAAGATGGAAACACAGACACAAACCCATCTTAAAACATGCTGATAAACAGACATACTTATACATACGTGTTCTCACCAACACCGCAAAGACTGCTCTGAAAGGTATATATGCCCTCAGACAAAAATCATAAATAGTCCACATCTTTTAGAGTAATCCTGATTGAAAAGCCAATGCTTTTTAAGGAATAATAAAAGATTCACCATCCATGCCTCCTGCCCATTGCTACAGACTAACTCTCTGAAGACCTCTCTGAAAACCTCCCCTGGATGACTTCATGACATCCTGTCATCCAAAAACGAATAATGCTGTCGTGGCCCCTCCCAGAGTATAGGCCAGCAGCTGTTTTCGGTTAAACTCATAGATGTATTGGGCCCAGAGCGTGGTGGAACGGTGCTCCGGCATTTATTCGTGGTGATTTTTAGTGGAGTTTGCATCGATGTCTGAAAATACACTTGCAAATAAAAATTTACTACATTGGGCACAAAGAGTGGCGCAAGTCACCTAATTTTGTCCAATAAAAAATAATAATAGTAACCAGCAATAATGCAGAATAATAAGTGGCAATCAATACTGTATAGGAGACAGGCTTACAGGGAAAAAAAATGGATCTGTGTTTCTTTCTGATGCTGCCAAACGAAGGGACTTCGAATTGTGTACCTTCAGCCAACGTTTTTTTTTATGTTCCCCGACTTTTGAAAATAGTCATGGTTGTAAATAAAAGTACCTACTGGATTACATTTGGTTAAAATAAAGTTCTTGGACTTTTTAAGTTTTGAGTTTTGTTCATGAAGCTATACACTTTCGCAGGTAAGTTTTTTTTTTAATACACGCCCCCGGCGACCCGGTACTTCAGAAAATAGCACTACATCTCTGGTTAAACTCAATGCTCCAAGAGATGCACCCCAGTGCAAGTGGCATCAGTAATGTGATTCGTGTAGATGGGGGCACAGTGACCGATCTGCAGAACTGGATGAAGACAAACAGTTGGTCTTCATGTTACAACTCTGATGCCATGATCTCAACAGAACTTCCTTTTCTCTTTGTTTCTGTGTAATGAGCCACACACTCTGGGGGAAGTTCTGGTAACTGCAGCTTTACATTGCAATGTTACCTTATTTTTACCATAGAAGTTTGTTATGTTCAAGGACATAGAGGCGGTTTTGCTTTTCCTTTTGTGGTTGTCCCTCCCTCTCTCTTGTCTGCAGGTTAACAACGGCTGCCTTTCGGTGCGATTGGTGCGGGGGAAATGAGAACAGGAGATAAAGCAGCACTCTGGGGGTCAAAGGTCAGGATTTCCCTCTCCTGCTTCAGATGTGTTGCGTGATCATTTGAAAAAAGTTGGTTGTTGGTTGCAAAAGAATTATTGCTTTTTCCTCCTTGTAAGTATTTTTGTATATATTGTAAATAGCTACTTAAATCTGTTGGAAGTAGGGAGGTGGGAGCCATTTTTCTTTTTGCTTGATCTCTACGTTTTCCCCTGCTTTGTTATGACCCCCAGTCTAGGGTCAGGGAAAGTGAAAAAAACATTGTCTTCGACAGCAGTGCAGGAAAGAAATGAAAAAGCTAGACTTATTTTAATTGGGTGTTTCAAGCTTGCTCAGAGTGTAGGCTGTGCCCCACCTCAAAGATGGCGCTAGTTTGAGCCTGGGTACTACTAGTTGACTGTGACCCAAGAGCCTGCTGGAGTGGAACAGGCTTTGGTTCATCCCTCAGAGGTAGCGTGAGCTTCCATTGGCCAGGGTTCCTCAGGGCTCACCGCTGTGTCAATGCCTCCTAGTGACTTATTAGGCACATATGAGTTGCTATGTTGTCATCAGTGAAAGTCGCACTGCTTCTTCAATTGGTGCTAAATTTCATTTAGGTGGGATTGTCTATTGGAGGAGTGTTAGTGTCTCGTCTCAACATTATGGGTACAGGACATGTAACAGTGAGTTGAGCTTAATGGGGACCCCAAAAGTAGCCATGAAAAATGTGAATAAACATACATGACTTCATCACATGTAAGGATCTACTCCAGTCTGACCTCAACAGTAGATTCTGTCAAAAGGCATGCACGGCGATAACCAGTTGCACCCTACAGCACATCCATCACTCTCCTGTGGTTCTGTACCATATGATAGTAGAGTCACTTCATAATCGACACATAGTTATTAGTCTGGCATTGGACCGTGTGCTACTGCTGTCTAGGAGGTGGCTGAGATCTTAAGAGCTTTTGATTCCGTGAAATTTGTGATTGTTTTGTTCAGGTTACATTTCTTTCAATATCTCATAATTTTTTGAGATATTTGAATTTGATTGGAAATGGTGACAGCTTCACATGCAGAGAGGACCAGCAGCAGTGGCATGGACTCTGAAGTTTACCCGAGGATCTGGGAGATAGCGAGGAAAAATGGCCTTTTTTCTGCTAAGCATGAAGTGGAGGTAGACTTTTACTAATCATACATTTATTTATTTTATTTATTAAATTTATTTATATCAGGGACCATGTACAAAATACATTAATCTCAAAAAAGAGGAAAGATGCTTTGTACCAGATTTAGCTACTAGCTAATTTCCATCTGCAGTTCTAAAATGTGTGCTAAAATGAAAACAATATTAGACAAGGAAACTAGTTTTAACTGTACTCACAAATCTGGTACTTAGGCAGCGTTTTGGGCCTGGAGTATCGATGAACATTAATACTTGACGAGGACAGAATATTCCTCATCATTGTTACTGGTTTATTACTGGACATGTGATTCATTTTAAGGTGCTTGTGGTAAAATTTGCTTGGTTTCAGTTAGGGTCTACTGGCCAGCTGTACGGCATTTTTTGTCTTCCTTCTCAAAACCCTCTGCAGGTGGACTGAGCTGTTTTTGCTGTTGGTTGTTTTGTATTTTTAGGGGCTGCGTTTGCAAAGAGACGGTCAAGTTCAGTGATGAAATATCCCATGCAAAAGAGGAAACAAACCCACTGTATGCATAGTGTTTGCCAGTAATATAATCCTTTGAAAGGAGTAGCAGCAATAGAATATTTTTTTACAGAGGGAGGCATACAATGCCATGCTAAAAAAAAAGCACCCAGTTTGCAGGCTCTGGCATGCGTAGACACCACGCAAGAGAGGTTCTGTGGCAGCATAGACGTCCTTGAAACAGGTTCCCCTACTTAAGGACTGATCAGCAAAAGAAGTTTGCAGAATGTAAGATGTTGCAGAATTTGTGGCCAGCTCTGTACATTATGCTCCTCCATCCACAAGCCACTACACCCCCCCACCCCATTTTTTTACACCCAGCCAGGGAGATAGACCCAGCAGCTAAAGCCGTCTTTTCAGCCTGTTTTCTCGTTCAGTCTATCTGAGACGCGCAGCAAGCGGAGGTGTCGCTTTTTCCTCTGGCATTTCGGACAGTATCTACTTATAGAAAGGAGAGAAGAGAAAAGAAAAACAGAAGGGGTATTATCAGGGAGGGATGAGAGCAGCAGAGGCATTTTGTCTCTTTATTCCCCTCCTAAGCCCTGGGCTTTGCTCCCAATCCGATTGGACGATACGGCCAGGGATGTAAATGAAATGCAAAGAGGAATAAGGCTGGCTTCCCATCTCCAATACCCCCCTCCCCTCCTTCCCTCTCTCACTGTTCTCTATCTCTCACATGCTTTTCTCTCTGGCTATTCTCTCTCGCGTGCACGCGCTTTCTGGTTGTTTTTAGTGCTGTCTTTCTGCTTCCCATTCATGGGCTTGCATCTCTCTCCCTCCCCTCCCTCTCTCCCTCCCTCTCTCTCTCCCTCTCTCTCTCACCCGCTCACTCCCTGGCTGGGCTCACAGCCCTTATCTGCTCAGACGCCCCACATTCCAGCGTTGCCGTGGCTCCCTGCCTGCATTCGTGGTCACGGCGATTCCACGGGTTCCCACAATCCCCCAGCAGCTCGCTGACTTGGGGTGGGTAACTGACACTCACCGCGACAGGAAAGAGAGAGAGAGACAAATAGGGAAAAAGAAAGAGAAAAACTGGGGGAGAGGAGACAAATGCGTTGGAGGAATTTGGAGGGATGGAGGCGAGGAGAGAGAGATAGATTGCATTTGGTTAAAGGCCTGTTCCCTGCACTGAAAAACACTGGCCCAGCATTGCGTCAGATCCTTCAGCACTTATCCTGCAGAGCAGCATGCTGAATACTGTCCACTTCAGAGAGCCACAAAATGCATTACCGTATGAGGGTGTTGACCAGGAGGACCCAATGTGGCAGGGGCCAAGGCTGCATGGAGTGTGATACAGAATGATCATTGACATCAGTGCTTCCCATCATCACATCTTTCTACCAAAAACAAAAAAGCCCCAGAAACTGGGAAACACACACAACTTTGGGAAGCACATATATTCAAAACACAGAAGAAGAGGCCAGATCCCTCTCCCTCAGCCTTTCTCGTGAAGCCTCACTCCCTCCACACACCTTCTTCAAAGCAGTTATTAAGCCAGTAGCAGAATGAAATTTGGTCACACTTGAAATTTACAGAGACTACGAGCACAGGGAGAGATACGTCTTTATTAGTATGTTTAATCCATGGAAGGCAGAAGACTCTTTTTTGCCAGGGATGACGTAAGGTCGCAGAACCATCTGTGACAGGCCCAATCTCTTCTAAACGCCGGCTGGAGGGGGGAAAATTGCGTTTTGCAGTTGCTTGTACTTACTGTTCCTGGCTTCCCGGTTTCTTTGCACATATTGGGGACTATGCCGTGACTTGGACATGACAGGGGTAAGTGGCTGAAAACAGTCAGTTGTTGGAGGATAAGGGCCCACGTACACATGGCCAGCGAAGACGCCAGATCTAACTGGCTAATGTCCAAATGTCCCATTGCAAAACAACTGCCCACAAAACACAAGCAGCAAGTGTGTGTGCTCATCTCTCAATTCCTGTATAATAGCCTCTTTCCAAAAAATGCTTCTGGGGTTGACACATGTATGAGATTCATTGCAATAAAATGATCGTGTCCAGCAGAAGGCAGGTAAGGAGGTCCAAGTATTTTGAAGCCTGCTAGTGATGCAGAATCACTTGGTTTTAGGTCCATTGTATGGGCCTGACAAAGGTCATCATTGGAGTCCAGAACTACCTAACAGAAAGGAAACCGGGACAGACAGGGGAGGGTAGCTACTGTATGGTACAGATGGAAAGGATGCCAAGGCAGGAAACAGAGAGCACAGAGAAGCAGCGCCAGGGGTGCCTCCTACCATACCTGAAGGCTGAGAGAACCAGGGCCAGTTCTGTCTCCTACCATACTGAAGACACTGGGAGAAGGGGGGGCTAGCATGGGAAATGACAGCTGAGACATGGACACTGCCCATCCGCCCAATCCTGCGTGAACCTCCTCCAATGACCTGGGTCAGCATATCATCTTTTACACCAATGTATGGGCCAAGCTGTGTGGGAGGGGACGGGGGACAGTGCAGGCAAGGGGACTGAGCAGAGAGGGGTGGACACGGTTTCCTCTATTCCTCTCCTGCCTACCACGGACCACCCAGACAGGGGCTGACTGCCGGACTCATCGGCCACTGATAAGCAGCCCTTGTCCCTGTCCATTTAAAAAAAATACGTAGCGTAAATCCTCCTCACTGTTATTCAGTGCAGGCCCTCAGTCTGGCCCCAAACTGTGAGCAACAGTAATCTAGACCAGCTTCCTACTCTCTCCTGAGGGGGCCGAAGGGGCGTTAAGCCTTCTTCTTGTGACACGGCATGGCAGGCATCAGCAATTCAAAAAGTGTAAATGGTATAAGTAATCCACGTCAGCCAGAGGCTGGGTGACTGTGTCCGTGTTTGCGTGCCTCCACTTCAGCCAGCCAAGGCCTGGCCGTGTAACTGCCTGTCCATCTGTGCTGCAGAGGCAGAGGTGTGCGTGCGTGTGAGGGCCCTGTGTGCTGGAGCGGGTGCGTTTCCGTGCGGGCCGTCGCGTGCCCACACGGCAGCGCATCTCGAGGAAAGCACTCCACCACCTCCGCGTGCGCCTCGGCAGGCCGGGGGCGGAGGGTGGGGGGGAAGCACAGCCAGGCACACTGGGTCCCTCTAAAAGGGTCTCTGGCTCAACATTTCACATTTCATTTAAATCCACAGGGGATTAGAGTGCAGTCAAAAAAAAACCTCATCAAATCCATTAGTTTTTAGTGTTTAATAGGACAAGCGCAGGCAGCAATGGTGAGATGGGGGTGTTTTAAGTGCCAACGCCAGCGCAAGTCTGTCCCAGATTAACTGTCCACTCTAATCCCTATTGCTGTGCCCAAATTGGGCCTCCCTCAATCTCGGGCCTGTTGCCAGACCATGTAAACAAAGATATAAACAGCAGGTGGCCAGGGTCCTGTAATTATGATGTTAAAATCTGAGAGATGACGTGGTCTGGTCCTATGCTATGGCCTTACATGGTCAAAGATGGAGAAATATGATGAGCACCAAGCTTAGAAATTGTGATGCATATCCCTGCCCGGTTTAAACCACAGCTTTCTGAGGAGACAGCTGTAGAGTGACTGCTTGGCAGTAGCTGAAGAAATGCAACTGTCTGAAGGACTGTCTGGGTCTGTGTTTGTCCAGCATCATTACTTCAGCTGCGCTCAGAAAAGGCAGTCGATTTTGACATTTCAGGAGTCCATCACAAATCTGGAAAGCAGCCCATGTACCTGCCCTAGCCTTCCCACTTTCACCATCCATCCCCCTTCAATGAGCTCCAGTGTGCAGTCTTGTTTGTGTGGTTGCACAGGCCCTTCCCATCTCAATTATGTTCTGCCCTTCAGCAGAATGTCATTCCCACTCAAGAGAAACAGGTGGCCCTCATTGCTGAAGGTCCACCAGACCTCAGGAGGAGTGCCTCTCTCGGAGTCTCTGCCTCTCTTTGAGGAGGTGTGAGATGGCAGCACGGATGGCGTCCGCCTGGGGATCTGTGGGCTCCTTCTCCAGATATAAAGTGAAATGCTCGATGCTCTGGGTCAGCAGGTTGTCTGGGTTGTGGCCCCGCGCCCCAGACCTCAGCAGCCTCTCACTGGCCAGCGCCATGTTCTTGTCCCAGTTAGAGGGGTGGTCCTTGTGTTCCTCCACTATTTCCTTATACAGCTGCCAATAAAAAGGACCTGGTCACAAATGGACATTTTACCTTTGAGCTGCAATAAATAAAGTTAATAAAGAGGTAAAGAAGTGTGGCAACTAGTCACACTTTGGTTACTAGTAATTACTGCCATAATGTATTATGAACCAGTAGAGCTATTCTGAGTATTTGTCCCTGCACAGTTGTAGACATCATAGCTGTAGCTGTCTAACTCACAGTGTAAGAGAGCTCAAAGAGACGCGTCTTTGCCTCTCCTTCAACTTTCTCCGCTAGGTCAAACAGGAAGAAGGCCGTCTTCATCCTGAAACACACACATTAGTACTGTGCTGAAGCCAAACTCACGGCACAGGTTGAGCATTACAGGTGTTTGCCTGTAATGACAGAGAAAAGAGGGTAATAAAAGGCCACTCTTACTACCTGGCTTGCCACATCTCCTCATTGGCCACTCTTTCCCAGGTCCCAGGATGAAAGCTGTGGAGCAACACAGTGTTTCTTCATTAAACACCAAAACAAATCTTAACTGCCTGCATTTCAGTCAAGTGTAAAGTACCGCTGAAAAAAATCAAAGAGGCAGCTTTGGGACCATGCTGACATACCTAAACCTCAGAAATAACAAATACCGCAGAGGACTACAGAACAGACTGAAATAACACTACAGAATAGAATACAGAAGAGAATGAAGGTCATTTCACATCAAAAAATGGAACACACCAGCAATTTACCAGCACCCAAAAGATCAGAAGGGATTTACCCTCATGTCATGATGCCATCTAAACAACAGCAAATTGCCAATGTGTTATCTTTCAGACTACACTAAGCAAAGCCACCTTTTACCCTATAATGTGCAGTGTATGGATACCTTATTAATTTTTCATTGCTAACTTCAGGTCCTTAAAATATCTGATGGCTCATTGTTTACTGCCTCTGTGAGTTCTTGTGACAGACTGTGTATTATGCTAACATTAGCCTTTTCCAAACACACCCTTCAAGGCAGTTTATAATAAAATATGATTAATAGAAAAACAGATTAAGTAAGTTCATTAGTGAAGTTATTTTATTAAATATTTAAACAGCTACTACATTGTATTATTTTATTTTAATAATAATAATATTTTAATAATAAAATAACTTCACTGTGACTAAGGTTTGAGAGTACAGAGCACCCCAGCACCTCGGGGCGACCTGTCCTTCAAACCAGAGGCAGCCCACAGGACAATGACTTTTCGAGGTCTGTAATTGTCACCTGGTATTTGCAGCACATTGAATTGGGCTCACGCCCCGCCTGGCACAAACACTACAGGACAGACGGACACTTGGCTCCACGCACCTGTCATGCGGCTCGGTCCAGTTGTACATGTTCCGGGTGCGCCGGGCCCACTCTTCCGGGTGGAAGCGGGCCTGGACGGGCACCAGCTGATCGCAGATGCCCCAGGGCCAGCGAGAGAAGCTCCTCTGCCAGCTGGGGTCTCCGTCAGGCAGCCCAATGCAGGCGAACACAGCCCTCCTGCAGGCACAAAGGCATCACACAGATCAGCCTGCAGCACCCTCCCCTCACATACCTCTCGCTCTCTCACCCCTGCCTGTGGGAGGCAGTGTAGAGCAGTGCTTAATGGCAATGCTGCTGTAAATCTTAAATAAGGTACTCAACCAGAATTCCTTCAGAATCCTTCTTTATGAATGGACAACAGTATAAGGGGCATCTACCAAACAGGATAATAATTTAATGTCATTTCTAACATGTACGTATCTGGCATTAAATTAGCATCTGAGTAAGTCTAATACAGTGTAGTCCAAAGCAAACCCAGACCATGAGATTCTGGTATAAAGTACATAGTCACTTTTCACCCGTTTCCTCAAAAACCCCAGCCAAGGGGTTAATCAGGTTGCCCAGTATTATCCCCGTTAAGATGTTATTGTTTGCCAAGCAAACACTGCCACCTGGTGGTAGGAAAATACAACAAGATAATTGCAGTGTTTTGTTTCAACCCCTCTTGGGTCATTCTCTATGCTTCCATACAGTAACCTGCCCCCTAGGTGAATAAGGTCATTGTGTCTCACTGTGAGTTGTGAAGCAGAAACTGCTCCAGGCTGAAGGTGCGCTTCTCTTCCCACTGAACAGGGTCCCACCAGTGCCCAGGGAAGTGCACCTTGTGGTGGTGATGCCCCAGCTTCGCCACATACCACCTGTATGTCATCATCTACAGGAGGAAACACAGCACAACCAGTCATGGGCCCCTTCCATCCCTTCACAGCCAATGAGAGGAGCTCAGCTTGAGCCGCCAATTGAAAAGAGCCAATCAGCATTCATACCTCCTGGTCAACAAGGCTCACGTCAGGACGTAGTCCCTGGCAGTAGTGCAGGTAGCGCAGAGTGTTCCCTGGGAGGTCACCACGGGTCAAAACAATGGAATTCTGGGGGATGGAGTCCAGAAGCCCCCGGGCAAACCTCTCCACTACATCATTGCGGCTTTGATCGCACTCCCTGTGACACATATAGACGCAATGACCCAAAGGTTGACAATATAACACTACACTCCACTATACAAATTAATGCTGAAACATTCATTACACAGATGCACACGCTTCTGTACAGTCACATTATTCACCAGCACAATCTCCAGGTGACAGGCTTCGGGTACTGCTGTGTGCGTGTGTGTTGCCTTGTGTGAAAGCCAACAGTTGTGCGAGTGTGTGTCTGCATTCCTGATGTAAGTACATGCTTTGTTCTATTTAAAAGGTGTTTTTTTTAAGTGCTCCTTGGCAACTACTTTCCCCTCCTTCTCTTCCCCTTTATGTTCTCTCCCTCTTCCCATCTACGCTCTCTCTCTCTTCCCCTGCACGCTCTCTCCCCCCCTCCTCTTTCTCTCTCTCTCTCTATCTCCCCCTAAGGCACAAGCCCCTGCTGAGATGTTCTGTGATTTGACTTTCTAATCAGCACCAGGCGAGCGCGATGTGAACTGACAGCGCTGTCCAGGTTGTACACCTGATCAAAGAAGCGCTCTGATGTCTCGCAAAGTACCTTGTTAGTGTAATCTGTTGACTCTGATCGCTAACGTCTCAAATCATGCATTAATGACTTCATTATTCCGCAGCCCGGCTTTTATTCAGCCCCTTACAAAAGGGGGGGAGTGGAACGGGGGGAGGCTCAGCAGAGTTCCGCGGGGCTCCTGTTTTTAAACGCACTTTCAGACTGGAGACTGGGTGTGAGAAGACCAGGGTGCCGGCAACCTGTGGGCCGGCCTGAAGGCCTGCCTGAGCCTGGGGGAGGGAGAGCTCCCCCCTACCTGTGCTCAGGAGGGACAGTGGCGACCCAGCAGGCCGAGCTGCTGCGGCTTCAACCCTTCTCTAACAGCACCATTACAGAGCCTATTGGCCACCATAGGCCTTTCACCACCACGCCGTCCCTGCTTAGACCACAGCTAAAATTCTGAACTCTTAAAGCCGTACCCTGGTCCTGCCCACTCAGGCCCCTGGTCCTGTGCTAGTGCTCGTATTCTGTGCTGATTTGAGAATGGGCCAAGCCCCGTCTCTGCCCCCCTCCCGAGGCACGCCTCACCTGTAGTTGGAGTGGGCCAGGTGTGCCACCAGTCCGGCAGTGAGGGCCCAGCCTCCTGCTCTCCACAGCCCCCCAAGCCCAGTCTCCGCTCCAGCCCCTCCACCAGGACACTCAGACCCAGCCCAGCCAGGACACACAGCACCGCGTCACTCTGCAGCCAGAACCTCTCCACCTGCCCAGGAGACACACACACACACACACACACACACACACACACACACACACACACACACACACACACACACACACACACACACACACACACATACACACACACACACACACACACACACACAGACACCACGCACACACACGCACACACCCCACACACACCCGCACACACACACCCGCACACACACACACCCGCACACACACACATGCGTGCATGCACACACAGGACACAGGGATCAGCAGAAAGGCACAGCCTGACAGGTTACCTACTGCTTGCGCTGGTTTCTCTTTAGTACAGATTCACCGGCGTTAGCATTGCTGCTGTAATATGGGCTCCTGTGCACTAGTTTAACAGGGCCCGAAGAGCTACAATCCAGACGATTTTCCGGGTCGCTCTGTAAATCACCAAGTGCTAAATACCTTTAACATGTGGACTAATTAAGCTTAATAATTAATCTAATTTAGTAATTAAGGATTTGGGTGAAACCTCTCCAGGACCAGATTTGCCAATAGGGTATTTTCCCCACAACTAATACATCAGTGTCTGACCTTACAATAGCTTTTTCAATTTGAAGACTTATTGCTCAGTAATTACTGAACACAATGGCATGTCTTGTTAGTCTGTTATTCATGCCAGGGTGTTATTTTAAAAAGGTTCCTCCAAATCCTGTGTGGTGCTGTAATCGAGCTGCGCTCTGTCCAGTGAAACTGTCAGCTCAACTGAGAGAACCTGAGGTGTGTTCAGGCAGACTGCTCATCGCCTTTACCCAGTGCTTCCTCAACAACTCAAAGCACTACCTTTTCTGGTAGAAAATAAAGGCTGCAAACAGAGCTCATATTTTTTTAATTACTAGCAGATCTCCTGCAACATTCTTCTGGTCAAATGTAGCACTGATCTCCATGCAAAAGGTTCACTTGGTGACACAACGAACCTTCCTAAACCAAAATGACTAAAACCAGTAATTACTTCAAAGGTTGCACTCATTAGAAAGACTTAAAGAACATGGCAGCTGGGCAGCCATACTGGACAGGGCTTAATGAGAATCTTTATTTGTATTCACAAGTCATTCTTCATCTCAGACAAAAGCCACTGTGATTCCACACCTCTACCCCGCATACACATTCATTTGGGACATTCATCTGTATCCAATGGGAACGTTTTAAGCAAATGAGAAAATATTTTTACCGTATTTTGCCATTTTATATGTATGTTCTGTCCACTCACCACTCCCAAGAGCAGGGGCTTGCTGATATCCAGGTTGGCTCTCCAGGCAAAGAACAGGGAGTACAGCAGCAGCATGCCTGCCAGCAGCCACGGCAGGACACAGCGCCTCCTGCAGACGAACGGACAGCACAACAGCCACACTCGCAGAGCCGACAGGGGGATGCAGTACATGGGCTCACTGTCTGGGAGCAGCCCTCCCATCCACATACAGAGCTTTCATCTGTCAGGCTTGTGTCAGTGATATGCCCTTTGACCCTGCGCCTGCCGCTCACTGCGGTACTGCACTGGTGTTACATGAATCAGCGTGTATGAGTGTGTGAAAAGATACGTCTGTGCACGTGTGTGCACATAACAGCGTACATCTGTGTGTGTGTATGCCCTTTGCTTGTATGAGGCACCATTTCACATGTGTGATGTATAGTAGTCCAGTATGTCAGGTAGTTATCTTCAAGGAGAACATTATAAAAGATAAACACGGCTCTTACTTCTAGCCACTTCAGCTGAGCGAGCCATGATATAAACACCAAGTGCTGATATTTATCTATAAACACATGCATATATGATAAATAGTTTTACTGAATTATGCTGTGCAGAAAAGAAGTCACTTAACATGCAAAACTGCATATATTGTATATGTGTGTGTGCATATGTGTGTATGTGTGTGTGTGCGTGCGTGTGTGTGTGTGTCTGTATATTTATACGTGTGTGCGTGTGTGTGCATGTGTGTATATGTGTATATGTAAGTGTGTGAGTGTATGTGTGCGTATATGTATATGTAAGCGTGTAAGTGTATGTGTGCATATATGTATATGTAAGTGCGTGTGGGTATGTCAGTGTGTGTGCGTGTGTGTGTGTATATGTAAGTGTGTGTGTGCGTGTGTGCGCGTGTGTGTATATGTAAGTGTGTGTGTGTGTGTGTGTGAGCGTGGTGTCTCCCCCAGCAGCCAGCCTCTGGCCCCGGGGAGGGGCTGTAGTGCGTGCTGGCTGAATGGCTGTTATCTCCCTGAATGGGGCCCTCTTTGAAGCAGCTGCTATCTGCGCATATTAAAGCGCTCCTGACCTGCTCCTCAGCGAGCGGAGAGGCCGCCCGGGGGAGCACCCATCTCCTGCGCCTCTCCCGCCCCCCGGCGCCGCGTGCCTTTATCAGCCGCGCCTCAGCGAGACGCTGCCGCGCACCGCGGTAATGAATTACCCCCCTCCCCCTCCCACCGCGCCTGGCCGATTCACCACACCCCCAGATCTCTCGCACGCACCTTCACCCTTCAACCCTCGCCCCCTCGCCCCCTCGCCCTCTCCTCTCCCCTCTGCCTGACCCGAGCAAACCCGCCTTTCACTGCACCCCCACCCCCACCCGGTCTCTCTCTCTCTCTCACACACACACACACACACACACACACACACACACACACAAAAACGCAGGCGCCTCTCAAGACATGGCCCGCGCACCCATCTGTCCACACTTGAGCCACTCCACCTAATCTGCTGCGCCTGCTCCTCCGCTGGGAGGCCATGCTGCTTTAGGGCCTTGGTTTATTCCCAATATTAGGAAGCGTGATTGATTCCAGAGTGTGCTGGGCGCATGAGATAGGAGCTGTCACTCTGCCCTCCCTCACAGCACTGCTCGCTGCTGTTCTTCCACAAGGGTATTCCTTTCTTAAAAAACTAACTTGGACTGTCACCTTTTGCCTCATTTTCATTCTCACTGGGTACATTCAGGAGCTGGTGGAGCACAGTGTGGAGGTTCAGGGCTATTCAAGATGGTGGATCGGGTGACGGTTGAATTTCTGCAGGTTACTGTACACCTGACACAAACCCAGCAACATCAGAGCTCAAATATCTCTGCTGTGCATGCATTCCAGCTATTAATAAAATGAAACAGAGAAGCACTTGTAAATTTCTTTGAAGCTTTCCATACACACATGTTGAGGAGACTAAATGATTGCATTGTTTCACCTCTACATCATTTTTCGTACATTTATTTCCTGCATTGTGTCCTTTGTCCTAGATTATGGTGACTCACAATTTTAATAAACTAAAGTTAAGTTGGTAACAATGAAATCACCTGTAGTTATTATTCGAGCGCAGTTCATTTGAAATGTGTTCAGGCTTGCTCATTCGATAAAACAAAGTGTCGAATGTAAGGTAATAAGCTACATCATTAAAACTCAAGAGTAATATAAGTAGCTATTAAATGTACCTTCAGTAGTATTTCTGCTATTTAGATGTTCTGTTTCTCTAAGTGATAAAAGCTGAGAGGAAAGTGAGTGGAGAGTAAGACAGCAGATAGCAGTGAGCCTAGGCTGAAGTAAACCTGGAGTAAGTACCTGTGGCAAAAAGCCATGCCGTGCTGAGATAGAGCTGAATCCGCGCTCCTGTAAACACACATTTGGAGTGATATTTGGGGTGTGGATATCTCACCTGTTCAAGGGGGAAAGGAACAGGGCCACCCCAGCCAGAATGAGGACAGGGAGTGGCAGGTCAGCCATGCAGTGGTCCAGATGGGCCCTGGAAAAGGAGAACAACATGCAGACCGGAGAACACGTTCCACCGTGTGTCCATATGCTTTTCCTGCTGTCAGCAGCTAAAGGTGGCTAAATACAAAGGCATCTCCCTGTATGTCCTTTAACGACAACTTGACTTTCTCTACCTGTATGTTTGTGTGTCTGTGAGTGCCTACCTGCAGGTGAGAGAGTGTGTGTGTGCACGCGTGTGTGTCTGTGTGCCTGTGCATGTGTTTGCATGTGTGCATTTGAGTGTGTGTGTGTGTGTGTGTGTGTGTGTGTGTGTGTGTGTGTGTGTGTGTGTGTGTGTGCGCGTGTGTGTCAGCTTCTCTCTGCGGGTTTATGTCCATACAGCAGAGTGTTTGTCACTATCTGTCATGTTGGACTCTCTCACTCAACATCAAGGTGTGCCTGTCTGTCACCTAGTGGGGGCTGACGGAGGGGGGGCTCTTAATTCGAGCGCTCTGTCCGTCATCCGCGGAAAATGGCAGAACAGGCATGATGGGGGAAAAAAACGCAATCTCTCCAGAGGCATTGCAGAGTCTGTCATCACTGCCTGTCACGCTTTAACACCAGAGCTCTATGATCATTTCAACCGCTGGAAAAACACAACATGGAGATTTGGCCCTCTAGACAGGTTCAGTTCTGCTTTGATAGGAGAATGGAGTTACAGCAAGAACAAAGGCTAGAGAGAAGGAGCGCAGACAGGTTTCATTACAGACAAGAGCCCCCCCAAGTTCTAATGGTCTACAGTTACACCCTGCATGTTTCACAGCACGTTTCAGAACGCAGATGCAAAAGCACACAACGTCACACGAACACATAAAATAAGACCAATGAGACAAAACAAAACTACAAAGACATCACAGACAGACAGAACTACATCACACTGAGACACCGACACCATCTGCTGGACGGGACAAAACAACAGACAATCTAGAGTATTAATCAAGCTGGCATGTGTAGCTTCGTTTTGGGTTCACACGCCAGAATAAAGAAATGCTCTCTTACAGTTACCATCTACCAAGGCAAAACAACACAAATGTATTTTTATCAACAAAAAGTCTCAGATTGGAGTTCCGGGAGCGAGTCGACGAACACAGAGGAAGTTCTCAAGCAGTGTACTCACTGTAGCATGGTGGCCAGGCTCGCGGGGCTGTCCGTCTTAGCCTGTTGTCACACAATCAGAGAGAAGCAGGTCTGTCACACGCTAATCTCCCCGGGGCCCGCGGGGCCCAGCCGGCAAGACGCAACAGAGGGCTACGGGGCAGCCAGTAAAACTCCACGCAATTCTGGCAGGTCTGATTAAAGGGGAGAGGGCCGTCTGGGCCAGGCAGGATGTCAATAGGTACATTTATCTGTGTATTTAGAGGAGCAGCGGAGCCTGATGGAAAAGGTTTGGGAGGGTTTTTTTTTTTTTTTTTAGCTGGATGGGATTGTGGAGGAGCCTAGCGCTTAAGAATGTTTAAAAGTAAATTTGAGATAGGTCAAGTGGGTTGGCCACCAGGGCATTCGCTCAGTATCCGAGTGTGGATTACCGCCTGCTTGCGCCTCGGCAGCTCGGTGAGCGACAAAAGCGTTCCCCTGAGTTAATTTCTTTGAACGACGATGTAGGCCCTGAGATTAATTTCAACCACCGGAGGAGTGGGTTACTTTCGAAGGTCGTTTGTGAAGTTGCAGCTCGCTGTGTGTGGGGACTGAGTGCGTTAAATACAGCGGCGGTAACGGGCTGAAGGTTTGCATGCCCGTCTCTGTGTCCTGGTGAGACTGTGAGAGTGAGACAGGAAGACTGAGACACTGTCAGAACAAAGGGTGTGAGTGACAGAGATGCAGTCAGACAGACAGGCCAACAGGGGGGGTATCAGGCTGAAGGAGGTGTGTGTTTGCGTGTGGGTGCACGTGTGTATATTTGTGAAAGACAGACACAAGGACATCAGCAGTACCAGGCTGAAGGTGCCATATTCAGCCCTGAGGAGGTGGGTCAGCAGGCCGTGGAGGGACGTCTGGTCACCCCAGCTCCAGCGCGCCGTGTTCCAGTAGGACGAGACAGGCAGGTACAGGTAAGGCAGGAATCCACCCAGGAAGCACAGCCCCAGCTGCGTCAGGACACGCAGTGACAGCTCCTGGCAGGCGGGGGGCGACACACAATGAGTCTCACAGAATGCGCGTTCCACAGGTACCCCAGTAAAACATCTGGGCAGTGGACCGACCTGGTGCGAGTGGAGTCGCAGCAGAACCCACGGGACGATCACCACGATGTACAACACCAGCGTGTGCTGGTTACACAGGCCCAAGCCACAGCACAGCGCCCCCCACTGGGCAAACTGCCAGAGGAGGAGAGAAGCCGACTTAGTGACACAACACAGAAGACATTCTCAACAGTTAAACGTGATGAATTTAACATCCAATTCACAACATGGTGGGAGTTTTAAAACATAAACAGTGATGTTAAGTGAAAAGTAAGTGGTCTGAGTCTGCGGGGGGGGGTGAGTGTGGCGTCACCTTTCTCCTCTGGGGGGCGCTGTCAGCGTGGTGGAAGCAGGCACAGAGGGAGAAGAGAAGGCCCACAAAGAGGTTGTTGAGGGAGAAGACCTCAGCCGCCATGGACCACTGCCAGACCAGCCTGGACACAGCAAACACCCCCCCGGCCAGTGCCGCGCCCGGCCCCACCCCTCCCACCCTAGGAGACAGGAGAGGAAAATAATGCCTTTATTGCTAGATACTTTCACGCACACAGAGTATACATTTTTTTTACCAATTTATCATTCAATTTTTACAACTGAGTATTTACTGAAGCACCATTCTTTCCTTAAGGGTACCACAGCCCCCCAACAAATTCAGTTTATCAACCTCCACACCATGCTACCACCTGTGCACACCTGGACGGCACTCCAACACTCCCCCTACTGCACAGGTATAGGTAAACTCCAAGAGTCACACAAACAAGAGCATGGCAGGGGTCTATATGAAATAAGTGATGGTTAAGGAGAAGAGAATAATTAAGTAACAATAACTGTAATATGTGATAGTTGAAACTGCGGTGATTACTGTGGTTGCTGAAAAAGAAAAAGAACAACATTCCCAAAGTGGCGTAGTGCTGGCCACAGACTCCCTCTGCTCATCCCTCTCCCCAGCTCAGTCAGCCAGAGATGGCCACCACGGGAGATATCTTTAGCAATTTAAATGTTTCCACAAAAGTACCCCCCACACCCCCCTTCTTCCTCTCCCTCCATCTCTTTTGCAGTAATTGAGGCAAACTTAGGATAATCTGTCATACGCTAAGACCCACCACTTATTAAAGAGAGACAGAGAGAGAGGGAGAGGGAGAGAGAGACTACAAATGAGAAAAGGAGAGGGGAAGAAAAGAAAGAGTAGAGTGAGGTGGTGGTGGGGAGGGGGGGTACAGAGTGTGTGAGGATGGAGGATGAAATGAAGAAGAAAAAAAAAGTTGAGCAAAAAAAAAAAAAAAAACACCCCAGTCCCCAGCATGCTGGCTCTGAAATTTGAGCAGGCTTGACAATTAGGGAAGTCGGCAGTATGGCCCTATCCTCCATTGTGTGGAGTGGCTTAGAGTCCTCATCAGCCTATCAGCTAACTGACAGGCAGAGAGCTGCTCTATTCAGAGCGGCAGATACAAGCTGCAGGCCAAACGGCTGCCAGGTCCCTTATGACCCCACAATCCCTTGCCGGTGACAGCTTCAAGCTCCATAGCAAATTAGGCGCTCTCACATTACAATCGCAGAAGACAGATTCCATTAACGGTATCTGAAATTGAGTCGAGAGCGGGCCTGTTATCAGACCTGACTCATAAGCACCGCCATTAATCACAGGCATGATACCATTTATACATTTCCAGCTCTCTGCCTTCCGCTGTGATAGTCAGCCACAAAAGGCCTGATGAGACTTAGGGAAGGGAACAATAGAGCTTTCTGAGGAAAGCGCAGTAAATCAGGAAAAAAAGGAGAGGGAGAGGGGGAAAAAAATAACTCTCTCGCTGACTACTTCTCCCTTTTTTTTTTCCTTCCCTCATTCTAACTCTCCTTCCTCTCTTCTTCTTCTCCGTCTCCTGTGTAGGAATGGGGGAGGAGAAGCAGTAGAGTGCTGGAGAGGAGGGGGGGTGGCTGTGCTCCTGCTAGGAGATAGCGCCTTTTTTGCTGCACCGCTCCAGGAATTAGTTGTCATCCGAGGGTAGGGTGGGGGAGTGGGGGGTGGTTCAGTGGCGGCTTTAGTTGAGGTGCACAGACCCCCCGCACCCTCAATTCTACCCCCCTGCGCGGTAATTAACCCCCAGCACGTACTCCTAGCGGGAGGGCTGGTGTTGGGGTGGTTGAGAGGAGAGAGGAGGGCCTTGGGAGAAGCGCAGTTCGGCGGCGCGGCACGCTGTAATGTGGCTACCTCGGCGGATGCGGAGAGGCCTGCCTGCTCTGGCGCTCCGTTTGACTTCTTCATTCGCCATGTGATGCTGACAGCTCTTTCTAGTGGACTGTCACTCGCTCACAGTGATGTTAGTGATGACCTGCCTCTGCCTGACAGGCTACCTCTGGGAGAATTAGGGAGGTCTGTTTTGGTTAGAACTGCTTTCCAAGTGTTTTGTTCCCTAGTTCTGAGTGCGGTGTACAAATCACATGGATGAATGAATGAAACAAATGAAAGTTCACCCAACACAAACCCACAACAAACGCGTCACCTGTCACTGAGCCATTGCAGCAATAACGAACATCTTGACACGCCCACAAACACAGGTTGGAAAAATCCACTGCTAATTACTCAATATTCAATATTTTTTCACATCAATATTTGTAAACCCTTCAGACGTGCGCTGAAGACACACCTCTTCAGACTCTACCTGGACTGATACCTCTCCCTCTTCGACCTTGCAACTTTGACGTTGAGAATCTGACTCCTGCCTTGTACTTGTTGCTCACTTACCTAGGTAGTATAGTGGTACTCCATTTTTTTTTCTGTAATTGTATTTGAGATGCAATCCTAGTTCAGATTAGTTGGCTCGCGTCACTGACCTTGCGCTCAACTTCAGCACTATTTGCATTGTATGACCTTTACACATCTTGCTCTTGTGCCTGTTGTTTGCTCACTATTTGCACTTTTGTACGTCGCTTTGGATAAAAGCGTCTGCCAAATGAATAAATGTAAATGTAAATGTAAAGACAAAAAATATCAAAGGTCAAATGATCAAAGAGAACAGAAATGAACCAGAAAGCCATATGCCATACCAAGGGGTCTGATGGCTATCTGAATGGTCCAGATGACCTTCCACACACATTAGGTGCATTAGCCCTGAGCCAGAAACACTATGATTGTCAGCAGCCACAACAGGCAAGGTGAAAACGCTAACGAGCCCTGCGTCTTTGATCTACTGCCTTCAGCACAGGCCAAGGGCCGGGGGTCACGACCTTCGCACTGCGACCTCCCCCACTCCAGGATGAGAGCTGTCTTGTCTCTGTGAGGAGCCTTGGAGCAACTCCTAACCCCTCCATCGACGGCTGCTTAATTTCCTATTAGCTCTACAGAGTGTAGCGCAAGGCCGCATGTTCCCACAGCTCTGAGCTAAGCTATGCCTCCCGCGCAGGGCTGGAGATAAGCTCTCGGTCTCGGGCCAGCCTGCACCTCGGAGACGGGACAATGACGCTGTTGTGCACGGACCACAAGGGGCGTCCTTTCCACTGTTCTCACCAGGCGGGCAATTTGGGAGGCAGAAACAGCTGGAATAGAATCACACGGTCCTTAGCAGGTGGGGGGAAATAAATCAGGAGTCAGGGGGAGCACTGGGGGGGCCCATTCCAGCTGCCCCACCCCCCCGAAGAACCCATCAGCACCGTCCCTGGATGCAGATTAGGGCAGCGCCGAAATCTCCTGCCACCCATCGGCTCCGCTGTTACACCCCACCCCGCTGCCTTCAGAGCTGGGGGAGGTCCCATCTCGCCCCTGCCGGAACGTTCCACCTTGCCTCAGCTCCAAGCTGACCCCGGCCCTCGGCCTGGCCGCTCTCCTGCGGTCCCAGTTGGGTCCTGCAGAGGAATTCCGCTGGATTGAAGCAGCTCGCCCAGACAATGGAACAGAGGGGTCCTGGATTCCTGCCTCACTGAGCGGCTCATAACACAAGCATTTCCAATATGCTGTGTGGAATGTTTCATTCAGCAGGCCCGCACGGGGAGCAGAATGCTCTTTCTCTGTGTGTGAGGTGCCTGTCTGTTTGCTTGCTCCCTGGTGCAGTTATTTTTTGTGCACATGTCCGTGTGTGTGTCCGTGTGTGTATGTGTGTGTGTGTGTGTGTGTAAGCCAGTGCAAACATGCAACTGTGTATGTAGGTCATATTCTAAAGATGCAACTGTGTATATGTTTTTGTGCACGTGCTGTGTGCATGTGTGTAAGCCACTGCAAATTTGCAACTGTGTATGAGTGTTTAAGTATGTCAGATTCTACAGTTGAAACTATAGGAATGCGTGTATGTGTGTATAGTATGTGTGTGTATTTGCGTGTGTGTACAGTACCTGTGTGTGTACAGTATATGCAAACGTGCTTGCGTGTCTGCATCGGGGTCGGCACTCGCACAGTGGAGTGAAAGCAGCCCCAGGTTTCGCTCAGACGCCTCTGCGACGGGACTGGGCGAGAGGCATTCAGCATGCCGGCGGAATTAATCACCACAATCCGCTCCCTGCTCAAACAATGCAGTCACTGACATGACAATTTGTACAAGAATACCATCTTAATCTGCACCTCACAAAAAAAACCCTCTGTTTACCCAATTCACAGATTGCCATTATTACTATTTCTAATTTCGCCTCCACCCAGACAAAGTCATTAGGCGGTGCTGATATATAGGGGTTCTCTATACACTCTATTAAGTAATTCTGGGCAAATTATAATTGCCAAGTCTGATCCGCTGCTTGGCTGGCGACTCTCATTAAGACACTGTGTGGTGAGTGAGGGATGTAATATTCGCGGCCGGTGCGGAGACAATCTCGAGCCTGCGGGCGGAAAGAATATTAACTTGTATGGTGCGCTGTGCCGCGCCGTAAACCCCCATCCCCCAACCCCCCACCCCTAAATTCCGTAATGAGCAAATAACATCTTCATTAAACATCTGTTACAGCGCATTGTGGGCTGGGTCCTGGGGGCACCATTGGTCATGCTGCAGAGGGTGAACAGGAGAGGAGCCTGGCGCCGTGACGGCCATTGATAGACACGGGGCTGCTGTCTGAGCCTGAGAGGTTTTTCATGTCTTGTGGCTTTGTGGGACGCCCACCCATGACTGTGGCGTCGCAGGCAGCCACACTGCTCTGCTTTGAGTGACACATGACACCTACTGCACAATCCCAAGCAAATCGTGTGTAGGCGCACAGGTGTGACGTAAGAGATGTCAAAGCGTGCCTGAATCTCAAGGTTTGCTACTGTACAAATTCTCCCAAAACCTACACTTTACTACAGCCCCTGCCTGGCCTTTCATTCACTAATAAAGCAAATAGAGCGAATATTACATTAATAAACAGCAAAGAGGTGAGAGAGGAAGGAGAGGACAGCCTCTCCACGGCTGCATTTTAGCTCTGAAACTCCACATGCACATGGCGGGATACTACTTGCTATGACTGGAGTGGCAAGTTCACTCGATAAAGCCATCCAGCACAGGAACAGGGGGCGTCCCTACACCCCTCCACCTGCCGCCTGCACACACGCGCACGCACCGCCTCCCCGAACCTAGCCTGTGACCCCACATAGCTCCGGCCCTCCCGCGGCCCTCCTGCGAAAAACAACCCGCCTGACGGGGGAGGCGGGCCGCAGCGACTCCGCGGAGAGTTTGGAGGAGGCCGCCGTGGGGACCATATGGTCCGCGGCCTTATAAGGAGCGAGGGGAGGGAGGGGGGCTGGCCGCCCGCCAGGGCTCCGGTCCACCGAGATATCAGCTGGTCCGCGCCGGCCGGCTCCTGGCAGGCGCGGCCCTCGCAGGTGTGGGGCTGGTGCCACGTTAGGTCCGCCTCAGCGCCCCCGTTACGTAACCACATGATGGCGGGGTCGAGGGCGTCCGCCACCGCGCTCTGAGCAGGACCGCATTTTACACTGCATTATATTACATTACATTACATTCATTCATTTGGTCGTCATTTTTGTGCTGTTTTCAATCTATAGTAGCAGCCCTAACCTAGCCCTAATAAAAAACCTAGCCCTAATACACAAACTTGGGCCCCTTCCCATGATCTTGGTTTGGTCCAATCAAAAGCTCCACTGTTCAGTGAAATATATAGAGACTGGTTCTGGTTTTGGGTTATCATTACATTACATTACATTTCACTGCACTCAGCAGACACTCTTACCCAGAGTGACTTCCTGCACAAGAGAACAGACGTATATCCATCCAAGTTAAACGCGCAACAGTGTCGAACCAGGCTAACAACACAACTTTTCTGCTATGCACTCACCCATGGGACTGAGCGAGCTGATGGGAGCAGGGGGAACGGGGGCGGAGAGGCGTCCCCTATCCATCACAGGACTGTTGTGGGGGGGCCAGGAGACAAACAGCAAATCCAGATGGCGCAACACGGCAGAGCCCAACTGCTCCAGCCACCCCTTTGCCACCGGACAGGGACAGGAGACACCAGATAGACAAGGTTTTCCGGTGGCTGGGGAGACTCCTCTGCCCATAAAGAGCGGAATTGGGGGGTGGGGGCGCTGGTCAGCCTTGGCTCGTGGTGCCAGTGGCAGTCTGGAGGCAGGCTTGGTGGGCAGCCCCCCCTGCTGGGGGATGGTATGCCACCGCAGCCGTCCCGCTGGG
The DNA here is from genome assembly GCA_019176425.1 of Megalops atlanticus. Taxonomy (NCBI): domain Eukaryota; kingdom Metazoa; phylum Chordata; class Actinopteri; order Elopiformes; family Megalopidae; genus Megalops; species Megalops atlanticus. The sequence goes on from CM032887.1 coordinate 32,670,406, forward strand.
CATGGCCGGAACACCTGAGGCCCAGGTGCCAGAAAGGAACAAGGGAGGGGCGCCATTCCGGAACTGGCGCCCCCCTGGTCCCTAAACCTCCCTCCGCCGCCTGCCTTGGCGTCCCGTGCCTGCCAGTTGATCTACAGCCACTGGCCCAGCCCAACCTCAGACAGATAATGACATAAACCTGCATTTTATGCCTCTCCTTTAATTTGAAAAACATAGATTAAAAAAAAAGAGGGAAAAAAATCTAAAGCCCATGTAAGCTTGTGCTTAAGAGCTTATGGGGTGTGACTGCGTGCTCGGGCTGAAACGCCATCCTCCTCCACACCCATCAGCTGGGAGAGAGGGACAGAGGGGATCCCAATAAGGAGTTTTTTTCTACCTATAAATCCAAAATTGGATCTAAGTCCATTTGGGGATTACAAACCGAGTTGTGATTTAAATTAAGACCAGAGGTCCTCAATCTCCCACCCCTCACTGGAGCAGCCAGGGCTCCATTGGTAAAACAGTCGGCTTGATTTCTTTACTGCGTACTGTCTCAGGTTTTCTCTCCCCAGAGCAGTGAACGTGTTCTCAAAGATGAACATGCTCTTCCAGTTCAGAGGTCAACTCCTGTCCGTTTCCTTACACTCTTTATCCTACCTTTTCAAACTGTACCTCTTTTCCCCGACCCTCACGAGATCTTGTTCCCCTTTTCTGTAATTTTTATGTAGTGACATTTTGTTGTTTGTTGATTTTGTTTTTTGTAGTTTTGTAGTATTTCGTTCTCATAATAAGAGAAATCGTGTTATGCCTAACATGCTGAATCGTGTACATGTCCTTGTTTTTGCACAACATTTCATGCTGTTTTGCTAAATTCAGATCGTAATTGCATTTTGGATGTTGCTCTGGATAAAAACATCTGCTAAATGACAAAATGTAAATGTAAAAATTCAGTCTTGGTGGCAGGTTTCTGAGCACAACCATGAGGATAAAAACAGCTATAAGAACTGTGTAAAGCCAATGTGTATAATAACAGGGCTTTCAAGTGATGGGAGTCAATGGGTATTGAAACAAAGAGAATCAGTGTACAAAAAAAGAGAACAGCTCTCCTGGTATGCTGTTAATAGAGACACAGAGAGAAAGGCCCTCTCCACACTTCCCGTGATGTGATTGGGTCCACCCTGCCACAGGCTTGCCATGCAAGGGTGGAGAGAAGCTTCAGCAGTGAGCCGGGGGCCGGAGGCTAGCAGCTAGCGGGTCACCTCTGATGAAAGGCAGGGCCAGTGGCCACGGCCCCGGGCTCGGGGCCAGTCCGCACGGCGAGCGCTTCCTCCCTCGCTCCTGACCCCTGACCCCGCCAGCCCACCGCCCTGCCGGGCACCGCCCGCTCACAGGAAACCGGCCTGGCCCACAGCAGCTGCCAACACCACAGCGCCGCGCTCACTGACCAAAACCAGGGAGGACTGCGAGGACCAGGCAGCAAAAAAAAAACCAGCATTAATCACTCATTACTATGCACCACGATCCATTTCATAAAATACAGAATGAAAAGATGCTACACCACTCAAATGCGTACCTAAAACACTAGGAGTGAGAGAAATACTCATGGCTCATTTGTACACACAAACATCTGAGAGGTGAAAAAAGATCTCAGAAGTACAGAACACAGATGTGTACTTCAAGAGGATGATTTTTAATGAAATATGCTGTAGAACGAATGTATTTACTCGCAGTATGGGAATCACGTCTGGAACATCCTTGCATACAGTGACATTCAGAAGAGCCAAATCAGGGCACTGAACAGTCTGACAGCTCAAGCAGATCCAGACCAAAGCTGCTACTTGCAGTGCACACATTACATTTACATTTAGTTCCCTGGCAGTTGCTCTTATCCAAAGTGAATTACATAGGTTACTTACATGTTACCCATTTATACAGCTGGATATTTACTGAGGAAGTTGTAAATTACGTGCCTTGCCCAAGGGTACAACAGCAGTGCCCCAGAGGGGAAATGAACCATAACCTCTTGGGTTATGAGCCCAGCTCCTTACCACTAAACATATACAGTATAGGATGCCTGAAGGACTGGAGTGTGTTATATGGCAAGGCAGACACACACACACACACACACGTTCACACACACACACATACATGCCACACACATGCATGTGCATTATGTCAAAACACACACACATACACAAGCTTACACACATATACACCCACATACACACACATAGGGGTGTGCGCCATTGCTTCCATTAAGCGGGGCGTTCCCCAGACAGATCCTGTGGGATCTCCGTGTGAATCAGCCGCCAGGGAAAGCAGGCTGCTGGTCGGTTTGGGTTTCCATGGGAGGTCGTAACCCCCGCAATACATGGCTGTGGCTGGGGGTGAGATCCTGTCCCATCAGTCCCAGAGGAGCGTGCGGACAGATTAGGGATCACACTAAATCAGGATTGGGGACCAGCTGAGCGGGGGGCTGGGGTGGGGGCAGGGGGCTGTGAAAAAATGCACACCAGGGGGTGATGGGTAAACAGCCTGGGCCCTGTAGGGGGTGTCGATTTGGCCCATGAATACTGAACAGGGGATCAGGGGCTCTTCTGCTAGTCAGCGACAACTCAACAGCCTCTACTCAAAACACCACCTCAGCCATTTCACCACCAAGGCCTTCACCAGACAGACTACAACAGGCCAACAGCACTGGCAAGAGTGAAATAAGCAAGGCCAGCTAAAAAGGACTACACAACCCATCTGACTTGCAGACGCCCTCATCCCAGCAGCATAACAATGCTTACAAATTTACATCTCACATATTGTTCAACCTTTGTGCAGAGCTGAACATTCACACAGGAGCAATAGATGTAGAGTTCCTTGCTCACGGGTCCCACAGCTTTTGAGTGTCAGTAGCCTAACCACAGCAACATGCACCAAGCATTTAGCTACACTCACCAAACATCGAGTGAGTTACACTATCAGGGCACTTCCATAAAGGCTCATATCCAACCATGAATTTTCTAGAGTGTTTCTTCTCTCAAAGCCACAGTGATTTTATTTCAGCTCTGAATTCCACTTAAGTTTAAGATCATGAGGGCTGCAAATGGCACAGTGTAGTATGTTACACAGAGAAGCAATCCTCACACAACAAGGTGCTAATGGTTACCAGCTTTGTAGGCATTCTGACAGATGTCTGGGCCATGGGACAGGTGACAGGGTCTACAGAGTATATATTCTTCCTAATCCCTCAAGGATAGGGTCATGGGTGTCTCTGAGCATGTAGCCGAGTGAGGCCACAGAGAGGTTAAAGGTCAGAGCGCAGGTTAGTCCAGGCCTGAGGCTCAGCAACACCAGCAGGGAGAGAGGGACAGACAGAGCAAACTCAACACAATATCCCTGTTCACCCATTGCGCTTGATTAGAATGTAAATCCCTATGGTAAAAATGATGTTCTCTGTTTGACAGCTCTGTCTCTCCGACGCCTTAACTAACCGTTCGCAGCTGGTGATCTGTGGCGGACCTCCTGTTTTAATTGCGGGAGGCTCATTAAGCGCGCTCACTCCCTGAGCGCTCGAGGTGTCCCCCATGTCAATCGCGCGGAGCTGTCCTCACCCTGCATTCGGCAGGCCCGTGACCCTCCACCTCACAGAGCAGGAAGGTTAACTGGATAAATAACTTCCAGGTCAGAGGGGGATTAGCAGGAAATTGAGTTGTGAATCTCGGGTCATGGCCCTCTGGAGATAACTGTAACAGATACAAACCTCCCCCCACAACCCCCCCGGCGGTAAAGGGGAGATCCCCGACAAGCCCTGGCCTGTGCTGAGATGGGAGAGCCCCCGCAGGCTGACAGTGACACCAGCAGGCCGAGAGCAGATCCTCTCCGCTTCTCCATTTACAGATTTTTGTGTTCAGTCTTCACAAATCCTGGTCCTAGCGGTCACCTATCCCAGAGGCATCTTCCCCACCTGATTCAGATAATCGCTACCTTGACCAGCGTAACTTTTCACGGCTCTGAATGAGGAGCTGGAAAACCTCCAGGAGCATAGCCCCCCCCCCACTGAGACTGGATATCCGTCAATAAAACAGTTAATTGTTTAATTGGATACAATTTGTCTTGAACAATCAAGGTTTTCAGAGTGATTATTTAAGGAGACACGGAGAAGCTACAGGATTGTCTCTCTCCAGGAAAGCCTCTCCCTGTAATGAGCTTTGGTGATAAGCGAGTGGCAGTGTATTTGTCCCGCAGACAATGCACCATATCGTACCTGCAGACGGAAAAGCAGAGCGCGCCGCTCGCTGCCGCCCCCATCAGGCCGCTCATCAGGTTGACGCTGTGCGCAGGAGAGCCAAGCGGCAGCAGGACCACAGCCAGGCAGGACAGTAAGGTGAAGAGAGGGTACCCTGGGGGGTGCGCCACCTGCAGGGTGCAAAAGGAAACAGCAGTCAGTCACATAAGCTCAAGGGGAAAGGAGGAGGTGTTTTATCAGGGTAGAGATGAACAGGACTAGTTAAGTTAAATAAGATGCATTGAGAAAAAATACAAATGAAAAGTACTGTTCATTTTCAGACCTGCAAATCAAAAGCTTCAGAAACAGCAAGGAGGAGGACTGTACAAAACCTGGACCAGCAAGCAGCTCTATCTTGAAAATCTGGCCCCAATCCAAAGGGATCTCAAAGATAACTTAGAGAGCTAGCATGGCAATGGAATACATTATCCTAAACAGGAAGTGAGGCTGCAGGATGCAAACACAGTCTGAGTTTTGTCATCATTAATGGTTTCCCATTTAAGAGCAGATTTTGCAGAAGGAGCGTGATATGTACACATCAGCAAAACAACTGATTTTCGAATGAGGCAGAAACACAATAGAACACAAAATACATGAAAAAAGTACATTAAAATGCATGAATAGAGCCCCAGTTTCATGGCTGCTGAAGATATCTGCTGGAGAGACCATGTACATGAGTGCTGAACCCAAAACATTTTCTTAGCAAAAGCATATGTACTGTAATGGTGGGAGGATTTCATAAATTATGGTTATGCCAGGACATTTAGTCTGGAGGAAACCCACAATATATGAAACACATCTGCATCTTTCTGTTATAAGATAGAGTTCAGACCAGCTTTAAGTTAAGCAGTCTTTCTTCCATTAGATGCCATTTTGTTGAAAAAAAAAAGAAAAACAAAATAAAATAAAATTTGATATTTTGTCATCTGTAATCGGATGTAATTTTCCCCATTTTTGAGCAGCTTCCATGATTGTTCTATATCCAAAGTAAGAGATAATTTATAATTTAATCTCAATTCTAAGCATCACATACAGTGTTGCCACAGTAGCCTATGACTATGCAAAGTCCAAAGGTTCATGCAAGTGTAAGTATTAGAACATTATCTCTGGTTCTGAGGTATGTATATCATTGACAAACCACTCATCATCATGATTAACATCAACCTCTGTGACACTGACAGTGCCACAGGTCCAACTCGGACCTCTGGATGAGGGCTACAGAGACAGAGGGACAGAGAGAGGGACAGCGTGTGGGTGATGGAAGTTAGAACAAAAGGAGCAGCCGGTCCCAGAGAGAGCACCAGTGGAGGGTAGGAGCGAAAGACTGGGAAAGGACAAAAGGGAGAAAAACAGAGACAGAGAGAGGATGATGAAAGAGAGGGGGGGTGCAGGCAGAGCGAACGAGGATAAAAGGAGAGGGAGCAGGATGTAATTAAAAGCTTGTAATTTTAATTACTGCCTCTTTGACGAGTGCGGTGCCCGAGCGGCACCTCTGACGCGAGCAGGGGGTGAGGGAGGCGTGCCGGGAGGCTGCGCCCTGACCGTGCGGTGACACGCCTGCCTGAGCGCCTCCCCCCCTTCCCAAGGACGGCCTGCGGGCCTCCCCTGTGCCCGCCGGAGCACGTGGTGCCCGTCTGTGCCAGCCTGGTGCCGCCCGCCCCACAGCCCGGTCACGGGGGACCCCGGCAATTAGCCGGTAAGCCTTTGCAGGGCCGATAAAGTCCGTTATTAAGCGCAAACCCGTCCCCGGCGCTGATAAAGCCGGGCTGGCCGGGAGCGCGCAGAGGAGATGACACACGGCACGGTGGAGGCGTGGTGACACCGGGGCGCGGCACCCACGCCGCCCTGCGGCCCGCACCCGCACGCACGGGGACGCCGAGGTCACCACGGAGCCCGGGGAAAGAGGGGCGGGAAGTGTGCGTGTGACGGGGGAGAGGGAGGGGGAAGGATGGAAAAGAGGCAGGCGAAACAGATGGCGGGGTCGGGCAGCCAGGTAGCGGCGGTGAGGTGAGCGCAAGCAGGGTGGAGGCGCGTGGTGCGGACGAGGGGGCGTGGCGAGGGGGCGAGGGGGCCGGGGGAGGGGGTGCTCCGAGGAGAGCCGCGGCTCCACTCAGTGGGACGGGGGAGTGAGGGGTCGGCAGCCCAGGACCCGGGGAGGCCTGGGGGGCCCGGGGGGACACAGACAGCCGGGCCACACGGACTGCGGCACTAACGGCCGGATTACTGGCGTAGTGACACCGCCACAGCCTCCCTAAAAGGATCACAGCGGCGTAATAAACTTTATTAAATAATAAAACTTATTAGAACTGTTAACCCGATTTAGTTCATTCTTCGCGGCTTACACACACACACAAAAAAAAAGAGGGGGGTATAATAAGCCTTATACCGTACATAAGGCAAAGCCTACAAAAGCCATCGCCTTACCATTGACTTTAATTGGATTTGAAAAACGGGTTGCAAATTATAGCATTCTGTACTTCTAACTTACTAAAATAAGTGTATAGAAAGAGGAAAAAAACCTGTAGCCTGAAAGTAAATTAATCTGCTTTCTGCCCATGCTTAATTAAACTTCCTTAATGCTTATAAGAGTTAATGAGTGAATTGATTAAACAATACAGCTAATGCTTACCCCCAGCTCACAAGCAGCGGTGATCAGCTCTCCTGTGGAAGAAAATAGAGAGGGAAATTAATGTAAACCCAATAATTACTATTAAGAGATGAGTCCCCTCCAAAGTTTTCCCCATCCAAATACTTGCACTGGGGTTTTGCATTAATTTGCGTGGATCAAAACCTGCAAATCTTCCCAGCGTGACATTTCCTAAGCGGCATGCTCGCACTCTTCAGCGCTCCCTGGTCCCCTGGTTCCCCCCTTTCATTTGCCCCCACCCCTTTATGTGCGTACACTCACACACACACACACACACACACACACACACACACACACACACACACAAACAACCCCTCTCCCAACTCCACCACACACACACACCTCTCACAGACTTCTGATCTCGGAAAGCCTTGCTCCCTGTTTCCCTAAACTGACAGCAAAAGCTCCCTTTTCTCTGATGTCCCCAAACCTCCCACAATTCTGCAGGTACAAGCAGTCCCCCTCATGCCCCTGGACAGTCAGCCTAAAAAACAGAGTGACAGAATCACACCGCACGTGACAAGAGTGTCCCCCTGTCACTGCCGCGACGCCGGTTAGTGGTGGGTCGGGCGGCGGTTTTTTTTTTTTTTTACCATCGTTTAACCTGCTTTACTTTTATTCAGCGCCAGTCATTACAATTTAGCCGCTCCTGGATTAAAGAGGGACGCTCAGCGCAAACAGTTCAAACGCTCCATTTAATGTAATTCGCAGGTACAGATGCGACGCGGCGCCGAGCCCGTGCGGTTTGACCGGCTCGCTTTTCACCGTAAGCCACTGAAAAAACGCCTGAACGTTAACAAACACCACCTCTCTCTGTATGTGTGCATTTCACTGCAGAAAAGGACATGAACCCATCTCTCGCGGACCGTGCATTATCAAATACATTCCACTCGAGCTCGAAAATCCGAAGGCTCCACCATTCACACTGCCGCATTTCCCCCCCTGATGGTATCACATTTAAACGGCCGTTTATATGTGAGAAGTGCTCCCTCTTAAAGCAGTTTAATGGGGTTTGCCACAGAAAAACACATTTTAACAGAGGCCATTCAATCTCCTCCGTCACTCCGTATATCACCTAGCGCAAGCGCGCGCTCCAAATGCAGTCAGCGCCGCGGTCGCTACGTTTTCAGCAGCCTGCTCTTTAAGTGTCATTCGCTCCCCCTCCCTAGTGGTCCAAAGGCACTCTTTTTGGGCATCGCGCTTACAGCGGGAGAGGGGGAATTCATTCGCACAAATGCAGAACACAATGAGAGCAAACGGCCAAGAGTCAAATTGCTGAGGAGCCGTGGTATGGCCCGTTACTAAGAGGGAAATGAGGACTGCATGGGGTGGCGCACAGGAGCCAAGTGTCTTTGTGATAGCAGGGCACCCGCGCCAGTCTGCGCATAATCCTGCCATTTCCACACTCTCATTCCTAGACAACAGCTTCCCCGCGAGCCGCGCTCAGCTTCTCCGGGCGCATCACACCTAAAGAGATTAGGACGTGAAATCGAGACCTGGAGAATTCCGAGGCGCGCTCGGCTGGCACTATCGGAGCCGCATCCTGCACCGTCCCTAAAGACTGTGAGATGGGGCTGGCCAGTTTTTCAAAGCCCCCGCCGCGCGGCAGCATCAGGGCCTCTCCTCGTTTTTTCTTCGCCCCCCACCCCTCCCCGCCCCAGCTTTCAAAGGGACACGTCTCACAACACGCATCTGCATTCCGTTTAGAGGGTGTAAACTAGGACTTTGTCAAACGACTCAATGCAAGTCAGCACAGGGGCCGCGGAGGGGGGCCTCCACAAGCCCCACCGAAGTCCTCCTAAATATTGACCAGAGCTCGGCGTTCTCCCTATCAGGAAGTCTGTCTCTACTGTTGTCATTGTATGTAAACTGTTCTGAACTGATGTCTCATTACAAGCATTCTACAGGATCCTGGTCTAAACCGCAACATCAGTAGTTAGCCCAGGAACCCAGACAGCACCGCAATCTCCTGCTACCAACTGGAAACTCCGAGTTGGAGGCATGAAGGCACACAGGAGCTGAATATCTGGTTATTATATAGGAGAATATCTGTAACCCGAACCTTACCTGTTTTCAATAGCCTACACATTATACTGCACTATACTGTTAATGCATATTACTTTGCTGCAGAACATGTTATATATTGTTATATAATTACATAAAGGGCTATGGTTGAAATTAGGTGCTATTACATGAGCTGCACACATCTGCTCCTCATCAGTACATATGTACCAATGTGGACATGTTACCATTTATTGCTGATGGAGTTAAAGTGCAATTACTGTAGAAAGTTGAATTGCTGATTAATGAAAAATCATAGGCCTACTCCCCGTTGTCTCAAAAACAAATTATTCACATGGGTGGTAATTTTTCCCTTCACACATGACAGTTAAATTACAATTTTAATACCTTGGTAGTCTAAAACTAAAATAGCGAAATACGTTCGCAGCGATGCAAACAGTGGGTGGGGATTTTGACATCTAAGTCCAATACAATGTGACGGCTCTGTCGATGACGGGAGCACTAGGTGACACGCGGGGCGTTTGAGAAATCGGAGGCATGGTGGGGCGCGCTGCACCCCGGTTCAACTGTCAGAGGCTTGCGGGGCTCCCGCCGCACTGCCGGCCCTAATCGCTCTCCCCCACGCATGATCATCTCCCCAACGATAATCCTGACACAGGAGCAATCCGCCGGCTCCTCGCGAGCGCGACGACGCCTCGGCATAATGAACGCATTAATTCACAACGGGCCCCGAACGCTGCCCCTGTCACTTCATTGTCATTCCCAAAATAATAACAAAAAATAAATGAAAATATCTATTAACATAATCTTCACTTTCTGTCAAGAGTTATCTTCACTTTCTAGGCAAAGTTACTTCTGAATGTCTGCATGACGCCTCGCGTATGATAATCGCCGCTGAAATGCAGAATAACTGGAATTTAGGGGGGTTGGAGTTGGGGGGGGTGCGGTGGGAATAAAAGCGCTCCACTGTCGCCGTGTATCCAATCACATTGCGCGAGGAGCACTGAATGCGCCAAGGCAAAAGGTTACGACGGAGACAAGACTGCCATTCTGCAGCTTATAAAACGCTTGACATTTCATTTATCTTGGGGAAAATACAGAAGTGGTGGTGATAATTTGGCTGTTCAAGGACACAATCAAATTCTCTTTCTGGATTATTTTCAAGGGCAGTGGTGTAAAATAGTGAGGGGGCTAGCTACCACTGACAACCAACAAGAGCCAGTCTGATGGTGAGGGAGTCAAAGTAAATATACATAAAGTTACCATTTGAAAACTCCAACATAAAAACATTACTGATTCCATTTCAGGACAATCCTGTTTTGATAAGTAACAATTCTCTTGGTTTCCCTAGTTAGTGTAACATGCCTGCTATTGGCAACAGCCTAGCATAACATTATTCACACCCAAATAAAAAGGAACCACAAAAAATGGACACAAGACATTTTCACTATGACTTCATCTCAAACTAAGAATGTATAAAATTATATTAGGGAGAAGCAACTGGTCTAATTTTTCTCTAGGACAAGCTTTGCCCACTTATTTCACTTTTTCTTAACAGGACGTTTATTCTTAGAATGAAAACAACTGTATGTTGGTGAAAATTACATCCTTATCAAAAGCTTTCCTTCAAAGGAAGTATTTAAGAATTATACATTTCATTCCTTCTTATATAAATATAAATATTCCTAAAATTAGATAGCATTTTGCACTTTAGCTAAAGCAACTCAAAATGAACACATCTATTGATTTTTACCAGTCTATTTTGCCCCCACAGGGAGTTCAGAATTTTTCACCGTTGTACATTTGGCATGTAAAGGCCCTACTGACACAGCATATAGCCAGTATGGCACTCAGCACTACGGGTCTGCAGACTCAAGCAAAACTGAGCTGCTTTGTGCACTGAGGACAAGCAAAAAATGCACAGTACATCCTACTGAGGAACAGAACTGAAACAATGTTACTTGTAAACCTGCAAACTAGGGCAATAGTTGCATAGCTTGACTGCTAATAACCACAACCAAAACAAGGTGGCTACTACTCCAGCAACAGCCTTGTCAATCTGAGCAATATAAAGATTTTTTTCTATACATATTTTTTCCTCTTTGCATAAACATTTTTAAACAATATGTGTTTTCTTTATTTCTCATATCACAATTACATTTACCATAGCAGCTAGCTAGATGGCTGATATCCACTCCCATATTATCTCTTCTTCTAAATTTTTCTTGATGTTTTGAAAGAAAAATATCTCTGCCTCTCAGAATACTGGCAGCAAGCTTGGTCATAGAGACAACTGTGAGCCAGATAACTGGGTAGGCTAATGTGTGGTGACAGTAGGCAGTTGGACACATTACACTAGTGGGTATGTATATCTATTCAGATGGAGCTATGAACAGCTACATAGCCAGCTTTAACAATCAGAGCTACCAAACTGTCAGCAGGGAATAAAAACAGGTACACTATCTAGCTAGCTGATTAGCAGCACACAACTTTTAAGAGGTGGCCAGTGAACAATAAAAAATTACATTGTCTCACTAGCGTTAAACTGGAAACCTGTGAGTTCAAGATCTCACAGTCTGCCATACATGTGATTTTTAAAGTGTATCTTGGTTTCTTTCCAAGGTAACATGGTAAATTTCAGGGAACCGCTACACAGTCAAAATCATTTTCACAATGTGTGTGCCAAGTAGAGTCAGAGTTAAACCACACACTTTCATGTGATTGGTTGTATATGTCATCATCAAATTGCGTCACGCATTAGCACTGTGAAAATATTTTTAACACCTATTCTGTTTTCCCAATGTGGTTCAAGACAGATGATAAATGAACAAATACTTTAATGCTTTATTATTAATAATTGAATAATCTTTATTAATATTACTTTTCAATATTAAAAGGGAGAAATTAGCAGAAGTCCAGGTTTCAGTCCAAAATGAATGTAAAACATGTGAAGGGTTTGAAGTGGCTAAAGTGTAAAGTTTATATAAGATGAAAGTGTTAAAGCTTTTATTCTTTCACATTCATTTTTTTCATTTCACTGCAGGAGTTGCACAAGTTAAGTTGAACAGCGCTTCATTTCAAAACAAATACATTAAAATTAAAAAAAAAAAACATTATCAACAACAGCCTTGACAGATCATCACTGATTTTAAAAGAGTGCTTTTGTGATTAATTTAGCTGTCAATGGGCCTTAATGGGTCTGTTGCAACATGAATGAGCTCTAACCTATTACCTAATACAGTACATAATGGGCACATGTATTGACTTACTAATAGAGAATAAAACATCTTATGTAATGCAATTAAACGGATACTGACCATGGGGTGCGTGATGTACCATCTCAATGCAGAAGGTACGCACTGTGGAACCACTTCTGCTCATTAATCCAACCAAAATCTCCACTTTTTGTTGTGATGCCAACTGCTTGCTTATCTTTGCTGCTAATGGACACAGAAGATTAGATTAATGCATCCACATAGCATAAGCACTGGTGGATCTGTGCAGTGCCTGCTCTATACCAATTTCCACAAACAAAACACTTCCACTCAAGGAAGGGAAAACGCTCCAGGATTTGGGCACATACAAGTAAAGGGAAGCATGTGCTGCCCTGCAAGCCGAGCCCAAAGCCACAATGGAAAGACCACACTTCCACTCGGAAACTGCCTTACACATTTCCCTTCGCGTTGAACTATGGTTAAATGTTCACACATGCCACTGAACGGTCAAGTCAAGCGACCCCTGTTCCATTTGAATTATCACGCCATGTGTGAACACAGAGTAATGCAAAAGAAACAGACCCACAACCCATTTTTCTCATGCACTTGGACAGAGAACAGTACATTAAAGAGCCAAAAACCTGTACACAGCTTGCTCCCAAAACTGACACTTCATTACTACCAGAAACATCCAGCCAAGCATGCTTTAATGTGATGCTTCAGTGAATATCTTTAAAAACAGCAGGTGGTGCTGTCCCTGGTCACCCTCCCCTCACAACCTGTAATTATAATCCATAACACTGTATTAGTAACAAGCACGATGCCCTTGCCTTTATTTTACATTCTATGAACTGACGCTTGGTGTACTGCCAGCACAGGGCAGTGGTCACTTTTTCATATGACTTGTTTTTTTCCCCCCCGTTGTCCCCATGTAGGGTTGCGTCCCCCTTGGGTGGCAGAGAGGACAGCCCACTGCGTGCTGAGAGGCAGGAAGGCCCACAGCCCCCACCCCCAGCCCCCTCTAATCTCTGTCCACCTCAGACAGCCCCGCTCCAGCCTGGCACACCACAGGCTCTGCGGATTAGGTTGTAAATTGAGGGCTTTCAAATTTGTTAAAGTGGCAGCAAATACCAGATTAGCGAAATCAGCCATAACAGGTGTGAATCAGTGTGCAGCCAGGTACAATATCCATCACCGGCAACATATGTTAAATAAATAAATGGGGCTTGCATTTCCTCCACGGACAGCTGTTTCATACCAAGCCTATCCGGAGAGGAAATGCGTATGAAAATACCAAAAGTATTTTAAAGATTTTCCATCAAAACACATAGGCAGTAGGCAATATCAAACTCAAATCCTGCTGTATCACTTTACTGGTAGCACATGTGTAAGAGTCATGAGCAATTCATTTGGCCTTTTGCTGTGCCTTGAAGCTACAGTATACTGATATTAAGTACCTGCTTCTAAAATGACTAATCTGCGTTCTGTAGCTATGTACTTGCTTACTGATATAATTGTTTTGCTTATCAGATGGCATTTCCCAAGTCAATTTACACATCACTTACATTTCAGTATGCCCAGTTACACTGCTGGTCATATCTGAAATTACTCAGACTACATAACTACAGAGCCTTGTAACTCAAGGGTACAAAACCAGTGGTCTATGTGGGATCTGAGCCTGCAACATTCTGGTTAACTGTCATAACTGTGGCTCCACAACCACTTCACCAAAACAGCCACAGCAATGCCCTGAATGCCCTACAAACTACTATCAACCAAAGCAGATATCAATGACGGCCAAACTATTTCTCCTAAAGGCAAGGTAATATCGCACCTGTGGTGTCCATCATATTTTATATCCAGTGATTCTGAGAAGAGTTTATGAATCAATAAATGGATGAATGCATGAATAAATTAATGAAACTGAATTCACAAAGAAATATAAAATGTGGAACAGTAAATGTCATTAACATTAGCTAGCATTGCATCTCCACAGTGTTCACATCGCAAAGGATCATATTTGTATGACTATAGCCTCGTGTTGATTGTAATGTCTCCTCACACATAAAAATGAAGTTAACAATCCTGTGCTAGGCTAATGCATTATCAAATGAATTGTCGAATTGGTAGTTGAGTTGATTGTGCAAAAGGCGAGTTACCCGTCTAGCTTTAGTCACAATAGAGAGTATACGCACATTCTTTACAGACACAGTAAGTTGCAAGACAGTCAGATCCATGTGCATGCGGTTGTTACTTGGCTGGCTCGCTTGCTACCTGAATCTCCTCCGGGGACAGCCTTCTGTACGCACGGCAGGTAAAGCGCTGCCACGCAGGCTGCCGTGGCGCCGGTCAACACCCAGGAGCTCCGATCCGACGAGATCATATTGTCTAGGTACCAGTTTTACTACCAAATTTTAACGAGCTGTAGGATAAGACTAGCTACACAGCTATCTAGTTAACGTTACTGTTAATGCAGCTGGTTAGCCACAGCACACGACAGCTAGAAGCAAACTAAGCGACACTGTTGTCCTCTCTGATTGAAGCAAGAAAGCCAGTCCATCTCTGGCATATCTGCTGCAGAGTAGGTGGAATTGACTGTTTTTACACAATGTACAGCTAGTTAGCTAGCTAGTCTAGCTATATTTGGGAATAATCTCGCATGAGAGCTGGTGAGTTGGGCTAGCTAGCTACAGCAGTAGCTCGCTAGTTGTTGTCCCTTTAATCCTCATAAAAATAATGGGGGAATGCGAAAGACGTTTCGATTTATATCTAGCAAGCTAATTAAATTGACTTGCGCTAATATCTACAGATTCAGATCGAAACTTTCCCATGTAAACAGTCGAATGAAGTCTTCCTTGTTTGCCTATACCATCACACAAGCCAGACAATAAAAAGGGTACCAACTGCGTTTAAAATGAGTAAATTCATGGCTTACGTGTCCAGTATATCATTAATTATTAATTTATTTCATATAAAATATACAGATCTTTAATTTTTTTGTATTTAAACAAACAAATTGTTTTAGTTGTGCTGTCTTTTGTGAATTATACCTGCTGTTTCCCCTTCGGATAGCAATTATGGTACGGTCCAAAACTTTGAAAGAGGGTCCCCGCCAGATGAATGGGCCGGTGAACTGGCTCAGAGCTGCCACCCATCAAGTAAACACGGCATTGCTTCCGTTTAGCCAAAAACCGATGATTTGTAGGCATAGTCTGATGTGCAGCTTCTTTACATTGCATGGACAAGACTAATTTCTTCCAATAAAAAGCTAATGTGCTGGTCGTTTCACCATAGTAAATATTTAGTTAGGAATTTTTCGTATGCGTGGTCTCCTAAAAAACGCATTATTGTTTTTTTTGGGTGAAGTAAGCAGGTATTTCACAATAACTTTATGCATTTGCATGTTCCGTTGTGTTGAGGGTTGACCATCTTCAATAATTGGCCCATTCAGCTTGAAGTTATGTGACAAGAGTGTTTCCATAAGTTAAATAAGCAGCTACAGGACGTTTGCCCTGAGTGTATTTTATGTCATTTTGAGTTGAAATTACGATATTTCATGGTATTAACGACATTTGTGCATGTATGCCTTGTTTTAAGAACTTATTGTGATCGTAAGGAAGGCGCCTGTCTAATAATGTGCACGCTTTTAATCCAAAGCCAAATAGAACGTATTGTCATCGGTGGTCAGCAGGAACTTGTGCAAGCATTATTTTCATAAAACAGAATTTTTGTTTTGGAAACCATATATACACGCAATATCAGCGTTGTTAACATATTTGCAACCAAGGAGAACATATGGGCGAAGAAGTTTAAAATATACCATTAACTACGAGAAATGGATTTGGCACTTTGGTATTAGCAATGATACACTGTGTAGAATCCATCAGCAAATCTTTCTCATTGTAAACAGAATTTCAACATTGTCTAGCCACGAATATGCCACAGATAGTCCACCTAAACACGTTATTGTTTCAGCTATATCTTGATTGCTGAGCAGTGCTGACCATCTATGACTTCATCTTGATCAAAACATGAAAACAAAGCTTTAGTCTTCTTATAAGAAAGAACACTAAGCCCCATGGTAGAAACACTTCCGACTATCCCAGACCTCATGTATACACTCATTTGATGGTGTGGCAGTGTAGTATCGAGACAACGAGCAGGACTCAAAGGTTGCCGGTTCGAATCCCCACAGCGACACTGCTGCCGTACCCTTGGGCAAGGTACTTAACCCAAAATTACCTCAGTAAATATCCAGCTTTCCAAATTGACAGCGTGTGAAAAATTGTATCCTATGTAAGTCACTCTAAAAGCATCTGCTAAATGGCAATAATGTAATGTAATTAATATCATCCAGGGTGGCACAGGGTGTCTAACAGCTGCAAACACCACCCTGTAAAGCTGTTGGAAGGAGCCCATGGTCCATGGGCCTGTTGTGTTTGGCTGTGGTCACTGATTCATTTCTAATTAAAAAGACATTGTACTAATATTTATTTCTGTTAGTAAAAAATAGGCGCTAGACCAAAATAACAGAATTGCTTGAAGCAAGCAGTGGCAGCATGCCATACAGTACAGCACTATGACACAGTTGAATCTTTTAGCCTCTTCTTGCTATAAAATGTCAAATGCAAATCCTGTAAGACTCATTGGCGTAAATATTGATGGTGCAAGCAGTGCAGCGCACCAGGGCCCAGAGGCTGTCAGGGGCCCATGTAGGAAGGCGATTTTTTGCTGCTTTACTATTGTAGGTGGGCCCTCTTGCGCATTAACCGTTTCATGCAGTCTTCAAAGTAACCATTCAATGACATCACTAAAATGACTTATAATTGTGATAGCTATATATACCACCTTCCCACCTTGTATACAACACTTACGGTTTTGAGTGATAGTCTATTTTCATGTATTTCTATTTGTCCTTATTGAAATGTTCCAAAACTGCATGTTTTATTAAAAATAAATATTATTTCTACCCAACACTTATTTAAATTGGTTGCTTTCTTCTCAAAAGTTATGAAGGAAAAAGGCTTGCTGGGAAATGCTAATTTGTTTGTCCAATGACCTTGCTCCCTGTCATTTGTGATAACTTGCGTGGACATCGTGATGTCAATTTTATCTCAATGGTTCAACCTTTTAGCAAGAAGCAAGTGTTCTTCAGCAAATGGACGATAAGTTAGCAGCATAAATAATGTTTAGCAAGCCCAAACAAAAAAGCAGCTCTCAAAAGAGGAAGGACAAAAGAGAACCGTGGTGCTGATCAAAGGCTGGTTTGCAGGATGGGAGTTGCATGGTGAGCCTCTCCATGGTGACATAGCAATTGTCTGCTTTGCAATTGTCTGGAGTGGTTGTGTGTGTGTGTGTGTGTGTGTCTGTGCGTGTGTGTGTGCACGAGCGTGCGCTTCTGTTTGGCGCGAGAGGGGGGGGTCCGGGGCCAATCACAATTATGTTACGCTACAGGTAAGTCTTTAGTGTGTCATTTCTTATTTAAATATATAGAGGAGACCTTTGCCATTTGCAGATTAACTATTTGTAGTGTGGAATATTTAGATGTGGTGGGACTCCCTGTTTCTGGCTTTACCTTCTGTTGTGCCAATATTAATGTATATATGTGTTTACTTATATTTATCTTACATACCATACATGCAAACAGTTATACCTTGGTTTACAAAGTGGATGCATTCTATACCAAAACATTAAATTTGTTTAATAAATGGATGTGCACATACATTGATTACAATTAAGGAGTCCCATTTCACAGAAGCGAGAGCTGTAATCACTGCTGCCTTAGCTCCAGCTGCTAGTGTCATTTGCATGCCGCACTGAACTCTTCACCTTCTCTCCGTGATCTAAAACGGATTTCAGTGTCAGTTTCGTGAACTCAGATAAATGTGCCATTTCACTTTTCATTCCTGCCAGTCCTACTTTCCTTATGGCTTGCATTTCAGCATCAGTAGAATTCGATTTATGTTTCATGTTTTGCCCAGGGTGGCTGTTGGCAGTTGCATTTGAGGGCCTTTTGAATGCCACGCTGCCATTCGTGAGACATGATAGAGTGAGAATTGAGATCAGAACAGTTAATTTAAGAGGTTTATTTAAAAGGCAGACTCACAAAACTCATCGCTCTTGCTCTTGTGAATGTACACTAACAGCATTCATTTACTTTGAAAAAGCAAGTGAATTTCCACTATTTTTAATTGCTGGTTTGTAGAAAAAATCAAACTATATATGTAAATAGTTTTAATAATTAAAAATGTTACCTTTATAATGAAGGAGTTTTGTTCTCAGAAGCTTTGTTAGGCAAGGCATACCTACCATGTGTAACTGCATTTCTACATTACATTAGATGTGCTTGTTTTTTTGTTTTTTTTTGTCTGGAAAGGGTCTCCTGTACAGGTAATGTCCTTACTTTGGAAAATAATCTAAATTACAGAAATAAAAATATAGTGTTGTACTTGTAAAGTAAGTGACAGTAGACTGCACGTGAAAACCATGTACAACTTTGCTTCTTGACATTTATACATATCATAAAGACCACCCAATGTCTCAATCATACAGATCTTAGTCAGGAACAGCGATGGTAATCGTCATAATGAAGATATGGAACGTATGAATTTGAATGTTTGCCCAGGTGTTTGGTCGTGGCCGTTTGGTCTTGGCTTGATGTAAAGGCAGTGGGCTGCAAAGGAAGCTCACTGGCCCTAATCTGGGTCTCCCTTCCTTAATTGAAGGCACCGTGACTCTCACACCCCTGGCTGCACTGAAGAAGACATCATGCTGGTGTTGAGAAATGGACCATTCCCCTCTCATCATAATCACTGCCCTGTGAGTGCACACACACACACACACACACACACAGTCACACCTCAATTGCGGGTATTATAGCTCAAGATAGACTCCTTTGTCAAGCCCAAAGAATGACAGTGTAAAGCATTACAAGACCTGACGTGCGGCCGGGGCTTCAGAATGTTGACAAACTAGGTAAACCTAAATTCAAACACAGCCGACTTAGCGGATTTAGACTGTTTTAAAAGCCACACCGTGGTCATTTGAAACCCCCTTTAAAACCGTCTGGAGCACTGCACGGCTGAGATTCCTTCTCTCTGTTTGTTTTGGGAGCTAATGGTGGCGTTAACACAAGCTGGTTGGCTAAAACAGGATTGACCTTATTGGGGTGTGAATGAATTGGGGGGGTGCAGTTTGTTATCCAGGAGTAAAGACCTTAGCAATCAACAAACATGGGTTAAACACAAGCCCACATATATTGAGGCCTTCTCTTACTAAAAATAATTAATAAGCTTTAAGATCATTTCTAGGTAAAATGTTTATTTTTTGTAATCATTAGTATATTTCATGTAATTACAAATGCTATTAGCATAAATATCTCAGAATGGGAAATCATGTTCAAGACAAGCATAAAAAAGTAAGAACTCATCAGCACAATTCAAAGAAGATTACAGGCAGAAACCATCTTTAAGGAAGGGGAGTCGCTTTAAGTATTGCCTTTATTATGACCCGGGAATATTAAGACTTTGATAGTTATATGCCATGACCACAAGGATGCGCCAGTGTGCTACACCTCCAGGACAGACCTCTCTTCCTGAGTGTAGTGCATGAGGGTACTGACAGCTGTCAGATACAGGGGAAGAGTGACCTCTGCTGGTGACTAGGCATCAATGTGTTTAAAAAATGCTTGTTGAATTTCTCTCTCTATCCATTGGTGTTTCTGTGAAGATGTTTTTAGAGTTGTGTTTCTTTGGAAAGTGCACTTGTCAAGCTAGCGAGATGAAATCCACCTTTGCACCAGTTGCCTAAGATGAAGTCAACATATCTAAAGCTTACTCTTTACTCTGGTGTTATTTGGGTGAAGGAACTTACAGCAGGATAAATACCTTGAAATGACATTGTTTACCACACCACCAACATGGTACTGTAGATATATTCTGCTCCACGTAAAAAGAAATTCTGTTAACAGAGGTTCCACAAGAATTTTGGAACTTTGGTCCTCAAGGTGTTCTTGCCATAGTATTGATCAGAATCCTGCTCTTCAAAACCTGCTGCATGACATCACCAATTAATTCTGCACGCATTCTCAATCGCCACGGCTGCATGTCTCACCTACACTCATCTCTCTACATTCCACAGTTAAACCAGGTGGAGGACCACACCCTTTTAAACACACCTGGAGGGAAGCAAGTGAGATATCCAACTCTCACCTATTGGTCACAATATATGCATAAGCACAATATATATACACACACAGCGTCTCTATCACTAGTTTTAGGACTAGAAATTCTGAAACAATTTTAGAATTAGAAACAATTGTATGTATATCAGTGGTCTGAATTCAACTGGTGATGGGAGAGATTTCTTTAACTCCGTTATGAGTGTAGATACCATGTGCTGTCAATCACTGACTTACATAAACCTATCAAAACATACTTTCCACAGCAAAACACATTAATTAGTCTAATTTGTACTATTGATAACATTGACAGCACCACCTTTTGTGGGCCCATGAAGCTTGGTTCTGCCTTCAAGAAACATCTACAAGCAACAGGAGAGATGTCTGTGTTAGATACTGCTCATACCACCCGCTTGCCATGTTCACAGTCAGTTCATTTCAGCTTCCTATGGTCTGGGATATGTTACAATGGACAGGAGCTTTTCATTAGCTCTGTCATTCCATATTAACTTGCCCCATCACATGGGACATATTTGTGTCCAGTTAACAAGTAACTACATTGGGACTGTGAGGATTAGAGGAATTCATACATCAGGAGAAGCTGTGTAATGCAGACACACTGCTAAGTGGTGGTCAGGTGACCGAGGGAGAGGACCCCTTGTGTCTAGAGCCCTCTCCTCCAGTCACAATCTGTACCACATGCAAGGCAGGGTCACCCTCCAGGGCCTTGGGCATGCGGAGTGTGGCACTGTGGGTGGAGGGGGCATGGAGGGGCCGGTGCTCCTGGGGGAGAGGGGAGCAGATCGGAGTGAGGGGTCCAGGGTGAAGAGAGGAAGGGGGCGGGAGCAACAGCTGAGAGCTGAGGGGTGGGGGGCTGTGTGTCGGCACGTCAAAACTCAGAGACAGATTCCTAATCCTCACTCTTCCTCCAACCACAGCCCCCACCCCACCCCCCACCCCCTTACGTTTAATCAGTCTTAACCCCCAACTCCCCCCGCCTCCTCACTGCACCACTACAACCCCCACCCCCCGCTCGCCCGTCTTCACTTGGTGATGTCACACTTAATCCCTGCCTGGTTATCTGCCGGGCTGCAGTGCTGGCAGGGGGGCTGGAATGGTTTGGGGGGGGGGATATGCGCACTAGGAACCCTGCGCCAAACTCCCTGCTTCATTACTCTCGCAAATCCCGGCCCAAAAAAAATTTGGATTAACAGCCTCACGCTGTCCACGCCGACACCAGGATGGACTGACGGCCTGTGTCACTAGTCTCCCTGACAGGGCAGTCATGGGGCAGAAGGACTCCTCAAGCTTTAAGCCGGTGTCAAAAGCCACCTCATTTACAACAGCGGTCAGCTTCAGCCACCATTTGCTTGCTGCAGAACCACGGTGCCAAAGTTTCACTCACTCCCTCTTTGATATGAAGGATAGCTGTGGGACGAGAAGAGTTGTGATTGGCTGAAATTGCCCTTGCTGTACTCTGATAAGACAGACCCCTCCCACCTTGGCACACCCTCCCCCCTCCCATCACACATGACTTGCAGACGCAGCCCCTTGGTCACTGACAGCGGTCCGGACGGCGGTCTGCTCGTTTGTGGCGGCCCCCGCTGGACTGGCACGCTCCTCAGAGAGGCGGGGGGATTATGGAACCCCCTCTTTCCCAAAGAAAGACACGTTTAGTGGCAGGGCTAGTCCGAGGACAGGAATTACCCAAATGGCCAAAGCCCCAGTTCCATATGGCGCATGGCTATTAGAGATTATTAAAAGGCTGTAAATGCACTGGTATTAAACTCATTATCTTTGCAAATAGCGGGTGCAGGGAAAGGGAGTCCGTGTGCTCTATCTGGGGATTTAAGCAGGAGAGTGAGGGGAGAGGCATTAACTTTCACAGGGGGTGGGGGTGGGGGTGTTTTAGTGTGCGTGTGTAAATGTGTCTCTTTATGCACTCTCCAGCATCAATGCACTCTCTGTCCACCACCGAAATAGCAGCAAATCCCAAACACTTTGTACCGAGTGGGGAGAAAGAGCCTTGTCTTCAGCTATTATGCTTGAGTGTCTGCGGCTGCTGGGGTCGGCCCTGTTGCTAAGTGCTTCTGTGTCTGCTGTGCGTTTGTGTGTATTTGGTAATGTCTGTGTAATAGAGTGATGGAAGACCCTCTCCATAACATGGTGTACTACACTAAAAGTGAAAAAGAAAAAACAGCCCCCACTGTTGGTGTTACTTAGCCTGTCCAGGCAGAATGCATAATTCAGAAGCCAGACAGACTAATAGGCAGACAACAGACCGCACACAGCCACAAACCCAGGTCATGGACATGCAGTTTCCTCTTTCTGATCTGATTTTTCTCAGCATTTCCTGCCATATGCTTGATATCAGTTATAATCTCCACCAAAATACCCTGCAAGCAATTGAAAATCCTTTAAAACCCCACTAAAACCTCCAAACCATAACAAACTAACAGCCACCATGCACCAAAGCAAACAGCCTCAGCCACACACATGCACAACTTGCCAATCACACATAAGCACACCCTGATGCACATAGTGAGGCCTTTAACAGGCAGATATACTGGCAGTGTACATTCCCACAGAAGCACAGAAGGCATTAACACACCCCCCATAATATATAAATACACACTTATTCAAATGCAGCAGTATGCAGTCACAAACTGGTATATACAAAGATACAAACACAAAAAAAGGCACATGTCCACACACAACCCCACATGCAATCATAGACATTTAGGTCACCATAACCCAACTACAAAAGGTCCACACAAACCTGCACACGTTCATTTTTGGCACTTACACATAAACACACACACAACGTCTCTACACAGCCTCCAGAACGACAAGGCATGTTTCCGCACCTCATCACTTACAGAGTCATTTATTCATATTCCAAAGCACTTATCCAGCCAGCGTCAATGGCTGGCAGAGAGAGGGAGATCGTTTTATACAGTTACATCACAGAATGCCACAGACTTTGACAGGCTTAAAGGGAGCCATTTCCTATCCTCTCTGTAGACTCCTCTGTAAAGGGCTGCAGAAGTTAGGTGCCTGTCATGGTTAGGTGCCTGGCTCTGTGTTCCAAACACGTTCTGTAACCAAAATGGGGCAGTGAACCTTGTCAAACTCCTTGTGCTTGGAGATCTAAATAAAATTTGAACAAAAATAGATTGTGAAGAAAATAAAATTAAAAGTCCCTTGTTTGTTTTACCATAACATGTTGTATAACGATACCCATGCTAATAAGCTAAAAAATTTGTGATAACAAGTTCTACTCATGCGTTTACAACGGCTCCAGTAAAGAAGCTGTGAATTTGTAAGGGAAGAAAGACTCATTGCATATTATTTCCTTTTGAAAAATAAATATAGAAATATAGAAAAATAAAATAAGATGTGGTTTTAAAGAGTTGGTTAGCGTCAGATGTAATAATGGTAACATTGCAATTACATTTCCTTGGATAACAGCGTCATAATATGCAGTGCCACACTGTTATTATGTGAAATAACATACAGCTACCAGTAGTCAGTGTGTAATTGATATGTAGCTACACAGTAATTACTAGCTATGTAAATGTCAGTGTGATTACCGTCAGGGGCAGGTACGGCAGGAAGCCTGCTCATTGGTGATGCACAGGGCTGTGTCCACCATCCACGCAGACCCTGTTGAGACTCAATACCAAATTACCGCCCTCAATCCAACTCTGTTTACAAGCGAACACAAAAACACACAGAGACCCTCAGCACTTGCATATATTAACGGAATCACCAAAAGGGAGGCTCTGCGTGCCTGCCTCTCGCCCTGCGGTTTCCAAGCGCCCATGAATCACAGAGATGAAGATTAGAGAAATCATAATCAATATTCTGCACAATGGAATCCAAAGGGGCGCCAAGCGCAGAGGAGGACAAAGCGGACCCTTGTCGGAAATAGCCCAAAGCACTGCACCTATCCAGGACCAATTAAAATCACAGGATTCAATTTCTCAAAACAACAGGAGCCTAAAGATAATATTTGTATTTAAATTGCAACAAAAGCCACAGCCCCCACATTAGTTTCTATCGTGTTTGTTATGGCGATTCCCGAAAACCAACTGTGCTGACAAAGTTGGTGCAAACTACCCCCTCCCTGATAATGCTGGCTAATCCTAAACATTGAGACACACAGGGAGAGAGAGGAGAGAGCGAGAGAGAGAGGAGAAGAGAGAGAGAGAGAGGGGGGTGAGACAGGGGAGGGAGAGCAGGAAAGAGCAGGGTCCTGTGGAACCTGGAAGGAAGGAGAATGGAAAACAGATAGACAAGGAGAGAAGGGGGAGAGAACTTGACAGAGAGAGAGAGAGAGAGAGAGAGAGAGAGAGAGAGAGAGAAGAGAAGGGGGCAGAGGGAGAGAGAAGGACATGGCACAGCACGCATCCCACGTGGGAGCAATCCACTTACTTAAAGTGATCAAGATTTCATTAACACAACACTCATTAACACATCAGCAATTACACTGTAATTAAAGTCATTTGGCCCCTTGTTGGGAAGAGTGTGGCACTGCTCCACAGCTGCCTGGAAAGCAGAAAGGAGAGAGGGAGAGAGGGAGAGGGGGAGGAGCAGGGGAGGACAGACAGATGAGAGTATGCAGAGGGAGAGGGACAGAGGCTGGGAGGGAAAGAAAGGAACGGGGTTAGACATCGGAGGGACGAGAGCACCACATTATTCTAAAGAAAGGGAGAGGAAAATGAATCAATTCAAAGAGGGGGAGAAGTTATCAGTTGATTCAAACATTCATTTTAAGACCTAAAAGTAATATCAAGCAGTATCGTATTAAATGACATGTTCAGGCTGGGCCTTGTGTTTCAAAGCTGATCCTCCAAGCCTGCTCGGTGCTGGTAGGTCCATATTACTGACCTGGCCCCTGTTTGGGGCTGTCTTGCATTTCAGATTCATATCCACTCAGAGTTAGCATTGCAGCTCCATGGGATGTTGTCTCTCAGGGCATCTGGCAGGGCATATGCAGTACACCCAACACAGCATGAGAAAGCCACAACGTTTCCCAAACAATGGCCTCGTGGGCACACCATATTTCAGTCTGAGGTGCCCTAGCCTTAGGAACAGAGAGGAGAGAGCTAGAGAGAGCTAGGCTATTCCTGATGGCAAGTTGCCCTGTCACTGGCAGGGTGTAATTTCTCTCCTGGCAGTGAGAAGCCCACAGGTGAACAAAAAAGCAAAATTGAAGACTTCGTTCAGAGGTGCTGCTTTGAATACCAGTGTGAAATATCACAAACATGGAGGGGGGAGGGCTCGGCAGAGGTGAAAGCGCTCCTAAATAATAAAAAGCCCGCCATCACCCCGCCTGCAGGCTTTCGAGGGAGGAACGGTGATAAACAAACAAACAAACAAACGCGCAAATAAATAAATAAACGAACGTGCAGAGGAAAGCGAGGGAGAGAAAAAAGTATGTTTATTTTTATTTTCCCAGTAATGTGGAACGCGGCTGCATAAATGAAGGGGAACAGGCGAGCGATTGCGAGGGAAAGATGAGTTCAATTTAACGCCGAGTGTGAAATCAAATTTAATATTTAATATTCATACTGCTCTGCGCTGAGCGCGTTACGTTTTTTACTGCGCTAAAAATGATCAATTATACCATGAAAGCTATTATAAAGTGAGCGGCATCCTGCTGCTGCTCGCATCAACGAAAAAGGGGGGTGGGAGAGGGGAATTAAGAAGACTTTCAAATACCCTCTTTTGCCTTGTTTGTGGAGGTGCACTTCCATAGGGCAGGAATGCATGGACCGCTGACTGCCGCTTTTTAAGCTGAAGGAGGTACACGCAACTTCAGGAGCCGGGTGCGGATAATTAATGAGACATTTTCAGCGGCAAACAGTGACTAATTGTGCAAGACAGATATTGCGTGGAATTAATAACATTCATCCAACGCTTGCCACGATCCCCTACCGGTTCAATTTGCCGGGAGATTAAAATTACTGCCAAGTTGACTAAATTAAAAGCAGGGGGACATGCGTGCTGCTTGTTGTGTGTGCGCGTGCAGCAGCGTGTGTGTGTTTTTTATGTTATTTAAGGGTGGGGGGGAGAAACTATCTCTTATTTACAGGCTGTGATCTGCATATCATTTCCCTCAGATGCGTGTGGTGTGACCGAAGAAAATTACAGAGATTACAGGGCTCCGGCAAAGGTGTCCTATCGACAGGCCGGCCCGCAGCCCCCCCGCCACCTGTGGCATTTCGCGCGCTGTTCCACCGGATGAGATAGCGGAGTTGGGGGGGGCAACGATGGAGAAGCAGAAGTGAAGACGGGAGAACTGTAACACAATGTGTCAATACATGCACGGCCAGCTCGATAACCAGCTCCTCCCCTGATAGACTGTAAAAATGTGGGCCTACTGGACATGCTGCAACCACCTCTGCACGGTGCATTCACAGGGGGATCAGAACATAAAGCCTGCAGCTCAAATTTGGCCTGCCCAGCCTCATTTCCTGTGAATCTTGCTGCTATGGCTTCCAGTCATGGGGGCTAAGGTTCCCTTATCAACAGCCCCGTGTATAAATTGTAATGGGTAAGTTCCTTGAATCTTTCAGTCTTGAGTTTTATAAAAGGTAGATTTTAAACCCCTAAGATATCCGGCTGTCAAGGTGCAATGTTAGCGCTCTTGTCTGCGTGTTGGTACGCGCTCCAGAGCAGACATTCAGACATGGCTGCTTTTCACGTCTTTCCCGCCCACTAAACCAGCTGCCAGCTCCGTCTGCCAACCTGTCCGACACCTGCCCGCACCTCGGGCGTCACGCGTGTCCCCGGCTGATCAAACACACCTGCCTGAGCGCCCGGAGGCCCCCGCGCCGAGCACCGCGGCAGGAGGAGGGGCACCGCTGCCAGGCAAGGGTGGGGAAGGGCCGCGCGAAATCGGGAGCGGGCGCCGTTTCCCAAGCACCCGTCCGCACCTGACTGATGCAGACTGGCAGCTCCTGTTCTCCTGGGCTTTGATCCGCAGGTAAGGACCGGCTGACAGGAATCCTAAAAGATGTGAGAATAAGACACATTGTCTCTGTCTTCTTCTCTCTTTACGTCTGTGTGTCCTATCTCTTGCAGCGCACACTTTGATGGACTCTCAGGCTGGAAAACTTTGTAGGGGGTGGCACTAAGCCCCCCGCTCCGGAGGGCAGAACGCTTCACCACTGCAGGGAAATGGAACACCGACTGGGAGGGGAAGGCGGGAGAGAAAGAGAAGCACCTCAATTACTCCAGTAAAAAATCCAGTTATATAAATGAGTTACAGAATTCGAAAGATATGAAAATGCGAGCCCCGGATAAGGGCGTTCGTTAAGCGCACGAATAATGCACTGAAAGATTGTAACATTTTGCATTAAGTGTTTTGGCAATGTTCCTCATTCGCAACGTAAAGCTCATTTACAATGTAAATTGGAGTCGCGAGCGGTTGTTCGTTTGGTCTCGCGTCGGAGAGTAGGAGCTGGTGATCTCAGGATAAGAGTTTGAGGATGAGCGTTCACACTACCGTGGATGGGGTAGAAGAGCTGCATGCACAGCACATGTATGTAACACACCTTCTTCACATGGGATAGCGCAAATAAAATGACTCCGTCTAACCTTTATAGATTTGACATGCCCTGCCGCTTGAATTTGTTGCGTGCCGCAACGTTTCAGTGTTAATTGCTTTGGCAATACTTATTTATTTGTCATGGCAATAAGGCTTATTTGAATTTGAAATTTGAGAAGGGGAGTAATTCTGCATTGAGAAAGGGAGGGGGAGAGGCTCTTTGCTTGATGAATTAAACAGGCTGGATCTCTCGTTTTGCTGTTGATGCACCCCGGGGAGACGCGCATATTAATTAAAGGCGGAAAATAACAAACAAGCCTTTCTCGGGGATGCTGAGGAGCACTTCCCTTTTAATTACCTGTGATTTGAGATCATCACATAATGAAACTATTGGCATAGCAGGTCAATTGCTCATTAAATCCGCGGTCCTAACTGATGGAGTGAAGCCGGAGGGAGGGGCCGAAGGAGGGAGCGGATTTGTACATTTCCTATAGAGCACGAGGGATGTGGTGCACGTCTACATCCAAAGGCCTGCGTGAGATTTGTTAATGTTCCTGTGCAGCGTTTTATTATGGGATATTGCAGTATGCGTTACAGTTTGGTCTGTATGGTTTTATGTAGTTCTTTTAAAGACAAAGGCATAAGACGTAAACAAAATAGATTGTCATTCAGCAAATGCTTTTATCCAGAGTGACTTACATTGGTAACAGTTTTTTTTACATGTTATCCATTTATGCAGCTGCATATTTACTGAGGCAATTGTGGGTTGTACCCTTGTGGCCCAACAGGGAATTGAACCAGAAACCTTTCAGTTAGAAGCCCTACTCCTTGCCACTATGCTACACAGCTACCCAAAATACTATATGACATCTAACCAGTCCATAAATTCATTTGAGCTTAGGATGAACAACATTATTTATAGTGTCCCTAATTAATATGAGCATGGTGGGTAATGGTGGGAACTGATTCAACAAACTGAATTGCCCCCTGGTATATTGTTAATGTTCTATTTGAGGTAAAGACTCCCGATGGTGAAGTATTAATACTCTTTGCTCTTCAGTGGGAAAGACTGTGAGTCAGCTACCTGTGTACTGTCATCCATAGTAACACACAAGACAGCCTCTCCCACTGGAAGACTCAATTTGGTGTCTCTAGCAGGGTCAGTAATACATTTCCAAAAGTATACTTGCTGACTCTACATAGTTAATTCATAGTTAGTTGCAGCATCATAAAAACATCTGTATTAAATATTTTTAAATGTTTCTTAATCTCATCATGTATCAAATGTTATGCCCAAAATGAGACACATATACCAAGTTCCTCTTTAGCTTACAGGAGTTTTTACTATTGTAGTAGTTCACTAGAGCCAACAGCTTTGTCTCCTTCGGATCTTCTTTTCAAAAAATTGGTTTGAAGATTCATGGAATGCCATAATCCTGAGTGAGCTTTCTAATGATCAGAATGTTTCAGTATCATCGCTGGACAGGGTGACACTCACACCTCTGATTTACATTTAGAGAGTTACGGAGAATGAGGTCATCCTAGCGTTATCCTTTCAAAAAGAGATTTTTCAGTTTAGAAAATTGTGTAACACAAGGGCAAGTGTTACATTTTATCATTATGATATTTTAAATTATGTAGACCTTCTTGATTGGTCCCTATTGTATTACCTGAGGTCTGTCACTGCATGGAAACCTGTTCTCTTTATCTCTTTCAGTGCAGTGGTTATTCCGTTCCCTTTTCATTGCAACTGCTACAAAAATGGGAAATATATATGTATATTATTTTTGACAGCACAGGGTTTAAGGATGAAAAAACTGGTCTGAATTTAAATTAGAGTCCCGGTCATATATTTCAACATTTCTTGTCCTGGGACACCATTCACCTCGCTGCGCCCCTCCGCTCAGTGCAGCCCAAATGGGACGAGGAATGAGGCAGTGCACTCTGAGTGAACTTCTTCATCCGTGCCCCTCTTGCCCTCTGTCTCCAGTAGTATTTCAGGGGCTCCAGAGATTTCCTACCCCAGGAAAGCCAAGTGCTGTTCGGAAGTGTCCGATCCCCTGTGGCAAAGATCTCCATGGTTCTTCAGGCCAGACTGCAAGCCAAATAACCGTGACCAGCCCAGACAGTGAAGGAGGCACACATGCAAGGCAGGTATATCAGCACAGGAAATGAGGGACATGTGCAAACCTGTTAAGTGGTGGTATCTTCATAAACCCCAATCTCCCACTGCAAAAAGTGACTGTCTCTAAAAAAAAGCAGCTCTTTGTATTATGGAAGAGTCATATTATGAAATTATTCTTCCAGTGCATTGATATGATATCCATGAAATGGGTTTAATATGTTCTGTATAAATTGGAACACACCTCATAGCAGGTGCTGTGTTCTGGAGAGGGGGGTCTGTTTTGGGTCATGCGGTGAAAGGCATGATGGGAGAGAGCATGTGACAGCATGAGCGTGAGATTGGTGAGCCCCAACCCCAGATATAATAAGGACGACATCATCGATAACTCCACCCATAGGGTAGTATTGTACCTGTCATCACACAGAATCTTCCAGTCTAGACCTTTACATCCAAATACCACCAACATCTCTAGAGCATTGCTTTAACAAAACCCGATCTAACATCACCCCACAGACTCTCCACTGACTTGCCCTTCAGATGTCCTGTAAAAACCACTGTGTAAGCTTGGCCATTATATTAAAAGTATTAAGACAAAATGACTCACATCAAACCATTTGCAGAACTTCCTCTTTGCCTCTTTTCTGACTACCCTTTTGTCATTCTCATTGTTTCCCTGTGTGGTATCTCACTTTGGCACTCTCAACCTTTGGCTTTCTTAATCTTTTTTTTTTTTTTTTAAAGATTAGAGATAAAGATTAAGTCGCACTCTTTGATCTATTTCATTGTACCTACGGGCCAGGGACCTGCTGACATCATGCTTCACGGGTAGATAAATGAGAGAGACTGTAAGGTGCCGGTCACTGCTGCCCAGGGTTCAAGGCCCCTGAGCGCGCAGTAGTGTCCCAGTGTGCGTCTCCACCCAGCTCTCCGAGCGCACACTGCGACACGCCTGGGTTCGCTGCTTCAGATCATTTACATTTACATTTATTCACTTGGCACATGCTCGTAGCCAGAGGGGCTGACACAGCAAGGTATGGGAAACAGCATAGACACAGGAAACGCCAGACCACATCTTACCTAAAGTGTCACTGCATAACAGTATTAACGTAACCAGTACCGTACCAAAAATAGAACAGTAAAGGTACAACAATAATAAAAATATCAGCACCATAAATAAAATGTCTATAAATAAATGAGGGGTATAATACTCTTAAAATGGCACACAGAGAAGACTAATGTGCAGAAAAGCCGTAATTACTTAGAGGTGCCAAGATGTGGGCTGAAGAGGTGGAAGATGGCAGCCCTGCTGTTCTGACCATAATGGGAGGTTCATTCCATCACAGGGGCGCCAGAGCAGACAGGGGGCATGGCCAGGATGCAGGCCGCTGCAGCACGGACACTGCCAGAGGCTCCGCAGAGGAGCAGAGCGGAGCGGAGCAGGCTGGTCTGTGCGGAAGTTCTGATAATGGTTACGCGAATATGGGGGGAGCTGTTCCCTGAGCCGAGCTCAGCAGACCAGCTGCAGTGTTTAGAGGTGGACACGGGCCATTGCCCATAGCCTGTGGATGGGGATGAGTAGAGCTGCGAGTGCGTGCGCGTTATGAACACTCCTCCATCATCAGGGTGGAGTATACCAGCAAGGAACGAAATGAGCGTGTGACGATACACACAGGATGTTTCTCCATTGCGTTTAGGAACATGTTCATCCTTAGACTCACCTGTCAACCTGGCTGAAACTGCACAGTGTCTGGGCTTTAGCCAGCTCTCCCCATCCCATCCAAACACACACTGAGTCTCAGTCACCTCTGTTAAAACAACAAGGATGTGGTAACTCCTAAATGAGGCCATGTCATGCAGCAAATGCAGAAAAAATCACAAGCAAGTACCAAGGCATTATGAGTAAATTCAGTTTTAACTCCAGTGTTTTTTATACAACACAAACATTCTGAAACTAAATTAAACAGGAATTTTACTTTTTTTTTTACTGAGGGACCAGCAGTTCAACCAGCTCCCCAGTAATGCAGTCATTGTGGTACATTTAGTGTAGACCCTACTTCATGAATATTCAGCTTCTTGATGCCACTATCTAACAAAGGTAATGGAGCAGAATATGGAATATACTCAAGACACTGCATCAGACTCAGCTGCCAGAATATAAGCTGTGCACGGACTGCATTTGCCCCGCTGCCCTACCACTATTTGTTCTATTAGTTCCATTCTTTTATGCTTTTGTACATATGTCCATCACTTGAAATTCATTTGACTTGGGATGGAGGGTACCACATTAGCTGTGGCAGGGGTGCTCTCTTGTGGCCAATATGGTGCACTGCACATACAACCATTGTCATAATACCTACACAGAAGAATTTGCCTTCAGAGATTTCTGACAGGGATTTGACTCCATCTAGTGCATGACTCACAAACTGCTTTCTGCAGGTTTCTGCACAAAGCAGTGGCATCCATGGGAAAACCACTGGAATAGCTGTATTCTCTCATTTCCTGATTTGCATAGCAGGCTGGAGTAATTTTTGAGTTCACTTTTCAAGAACACAAACAGATTCTGACCTCATAACCATTTTGCACAGTTGAAGACAAAAACATTTGGGTTGACATCCTGTAATAAACCAGCTTTATTGTCACAACAAGACAGATGTATTTTCATGTAGTAAATAATATGAGGGTTGTAGAGTGATACTTTTAATGGCAATGAGACCATGAAAACTTTTGTCAATGTGGAAGAGACCAGTTCTGTGGAACCCAAAATAAGCAGTCTTTTGTTTATTTTTATGGGCCACAAAGCAGACATCATAATAATTCATACTGTGTATGTAATATATTCATGTATTGTCAAGTGTTATACATTGTTTTGAGTGCTATACTGTTTTGAATCATCATATTCATCCGTAAGACCACAACACAATGAAATTGCACATTCAGTACTCAAGACTTTACAAAAGTACTGATTATTTTGTCTAAATGTACTTTTTTCTTCTGTTGTTCTTCTCCTCTGATATTGCCTCTCAGTTACTGAAGAACTATCTGCAGCTGGCAATGTTAGATAATTTCTATAATAAGGGATGATGCAATATACCAGCAACCCCTTAGAGACAACCTCTGTTAAATACCAGCTGTAATTGTGTTAGGCTTTTGGTGACTACCACCAGGGGGCGCTAGTGACATTCAGAAATATTTTTCCTGGCTGTTTTACGAATCTCAGATGCTAAAAGGAGCTGTAACCAATTTATGAATTACTTTCTCATGAGAGATTCTCGATCTGTGAGACACCTTTTTTGTATTTTTTACATTAGCACCCCCCACCAGACAAACTTCATATGAGAAACTATGTAGGGCATGGAGACAACATTGATTTGTATAACTGAATTCCACTGCCCTTAAACAAACCCCTTCTATGTGGTAGAAGCCTGTCAACTGTGGCTGAACTTTGGTAATTTGTGTGGCTTCAGGTGCTCCTCTCTTACCAGCCATACCTCTCCCACTGCACTGGTGGGGTGGCTACCTGAGGGACGCAGCCCAGACACACCGGACAGGAGGGATTACATAAACCCTCAGCCGGAGAGCAGTGCGCTGGGCCGGCATACTCAGCCAGCCTGGGGGACGAGGAGGTCATCCACACAGCTGGAGAGCAGCCCGGATCAGCTGACTGGCCCAGCGCAAGGTCAGCCCCGGGGGTCTGAGCTGATGCGTGTGGGAAACTAAAGAATGTTCACATGGGGGAGGGAATACTGCCAGCTCAGGACAAGGAGAGGGGGCAGGTCTATGCCTGTGTGGTGGAGAAACATTCAAGGAGAGGTGCTGTCCTAACTACTGCTGAGGACAGGCACTGTCCCAACCAGACCAACAAGGCCAGGGCAGAGCTCAGGAACCATAAGTAAGGCGCGCACTTCTGGCTATAAAACTCCTCCTCAGCCCTGATTCTGGGGGAATCCTGTTGTTCCCGGTGTCAAACCTAGGTTAAGTTGTCCGTTGTCTGCACAAATCAGTCTGTGGCCACACCCACCACCTGTTTGATCAGCCCTCCCTCCTAATCTGGGACACAGTGCGCTCAGTGTCCAGACTGCCCCTCTACAGGGACCGCTCCTCTATACACTCGCACAGAGTAAACGGAAATGTCATTGAGCGCTGTGGTGGATTTTTCCCCCTCTAGACTCGACAACCCACAAGAGGATGTGGCTCAAGATTCAATTACCTCCCTCTTAAGATGCACTACAAACCAGGTTAGAGCACCCTGATGCAGACACATTTTGGGGAGGAATGATTTATTGATTAAATCTGACAGCAGCCATTCCTTCGGGGGAAATTATGAGATTGGCTCTTGAGCATGGTTGGTATGGCAGGGGGCCAGGGAGTGTTAAAATGTGCTGTGATCTCTACGTGCGCCAACGTCCCCAGGGGCCTTCTCCGAGTGCTCCCGCTTGGCCCCCGACCGCCAGCAGCTCACAGCTCGAACCCAGGGCTCAGCCGTCAGCAGACAGAGAGAGGCAGGAGCTTCCACTGACCCGCCCTGGCTGTAGGTCAGCCACAGCTGAGGAGAGCCGGATGCAGCAGCACAGCTACATGACCTGGGTCGACAGTAGCCTGGCCCACAGCCAGCACCAATCAAGCAGAGGTGGGTGTGTTCATCCTGTGTGAAATACGATAGCCGGGCAGGTCTTTCTCAGTGCATACCGCATACCATCAGCTTCATAGCACAGCCTTTTCCATACGGTCAACAGTTTATGCTAGAAAGTAAACTTTACTTCCCACCTGTAATATAACCTCCAAGATCTCCATATAATCCATATAAACCACTGTTTTCTTGTGTCTCCGATATAGGTGCAAACAAAAGCAGTAGGATTTCCCCCTCCGTAAGCTGGCAATCACATTCACTTATCAGAGCTAGAAAAAAATGCCCCCAGGGTCAGCAGCATGAGAAACAGGTGAAATGGCTGAAGTCCAAACTGCCAGACTGCGCAGCCGAATACACAGAGCTCAGGGCTGAGCAATGGACAGACTGACTCGAGGATTCACGCCACACGGCTGTCCTAAAGCATCTAGCAGGCTGTAGTGACTGTCACCTTACAGCTGTCCTCTCCTGTAGCTAACAGTCTGCCTGTAACTGCAACGTTAACCGCACAGGGGGAATATAACCACACCAAAGGAACCGAGCGACATTGGGTGGGAACTCTATTTGCAGCCCGGGTATTCTCGGAAGGCTCCAGGACTAAATTAGAGCGTCGGTGGCCTATTAAGCTCGAGCAACAGGGCCTGTTCATGGGCAGATGCAGCGGAGCTGGGAAGGCAGGCTGGGGTGAGATGAGTGCAACACTAAGACACATGAATTAAACATTTCCCTGTAAGAAGGTCATCACAGCCCCACAGCAAAGCTGCATAAGAAGAGTGCATTAGCCAGGCGGTCGCTACGCTCGGTCCTGACATCAGCTCGCTCACTCACCTCCCAGTGATTTTGTTGGTTTTCTAGAGTCTGCAGTCAAGCAGCTGAGCGACACCTGGAAGTACAGGCAACCCCAGTTCCCAATTGGCCATCCCATCCGATTCAATTCTGAGCACCGCGGAGGGAAATGCACTGTAAAAATATGTGCCTCAAGGACCAGGAGTGACCATCGCAAAACCCACTGATGTAATCCTTTCTCTGCCTAAGAGGCAGATCTCTGCATACCCTGACACAGACGATACACTGGACCAGCTAAAACCAGTGCTGACAACTGAGGATTCATCTTCACACAGTGGACCACAAGGGCACAGCTTTGCTGAGCAGTGCCTGAGGCCCAGTTCATATTCTACCTGTATCAGAGTGAGCGGCCAAGGGCCCCCAACACCTACAGAAAACCCAGTGTATTCTGTGGCACCATTAGGAAGTGGACAAAATCAAGTTAAGCTATCCTAATTTTGCCACCAGATTAGGGCCCAGCAAATCCCTTTGGCTGCGCTGGAGCCCTTCCAAAAGAGCTTATGACAGGCAGAACAGGGAGCTGCAAAGCTCTCAACACAGAGGATGCAGGACCCAACAAAGAGCACACTGCGATTCACCCAAAATATCCCCCTCCACCAACAGCATTTTTCCCATTATCACTCCCACCCCCCACCCCACCCCCACCATCCCTCCTAAGTTTAAAATTAAATCATCTGACACAGGAATTTGATTTTTTTTTTTACAACGTATTTATTTTAGTAAAGTAGGCTTCGAGAGTGTCTGTGCACCCTGTGATCATACAAAGGATCAGCACAAATGCAGTGGCAGTGCCCCCTGGTGGTGGGAGGATTGGCCCCAAATCTCAGATGAGGAATGTTAAAAGCAAGGAGGCGCAAACACAGTGGGACCGAGGGGCCCCCCTCCGCACGCACACTGGGGGGAGTGGCTTGGCATTGTCATCTCTTCAGGGGGCCGTCTGTAATCTGCCACCCCTTTCTTTAGTGTTATGTACTTTTGCTTTCTTCTTCTTCTCTAAAATGCTTCTCTAAAACCTCTAGGGGGCTGTGATCATACCTCCACTGACCAAAAGTGCAGTCGTTATTCTATATGCACACGAGCGCACAGTCTGCTGGTTAAATACGGGTCTTTACTGAGTAAGCGAGATGTTCGGCGGGCCCTGGAGAGGCTCGGCATCGTAGTTGGAGGGTGAGATGGCAGGTCTGTGGACAGCCTGCTCCTGAGGCGTCCTCACGGTGTACGGAAGACTGGTGCAGGGCCGGGCAGTCCGGGTCACGCCGTGCCGCTCCTCGAGACTCGTACAAAGCCAGTCAGTCTCCTCCATAATCGCAACACTAAATCAACTCTACAACCTTTGGCTTCACACACCAAACCGTGTCCGTTTCCTGCTGGAAAGAGGGGCTGGGCCACTGCGGTCCTCCACAGCAAAGAATCCTGCTGAGCTTATGGGAAATATAAAGCCCACCAGCACAGTGAAAAACCTGGAAAATCTGTAAACTTTTGACCGCTCAGAACCTGAAGTCGCGTGCCCCGTTTAGCGAGAGGGCCTGAGAGCATGACAGGAAAAACACATGGCCGTCACTGCATTCAAGTGTTACTCATACTTGGCAATCATCAAAACGGGGCTTCCAATTTTTCGTCACTATAATGCTTATGATCCTGTAGAATAAAGTGATTTAAGTGGTTTTCACAGCCTCGGATACGTGCACTAACTATCAGCACAGTCCTAAGGGGGCACACAGTCAGAACCTCTAGGGCATGGTTAGGGGGTGCTTTTTATTTCATGTCCAAGCTTACTGCAGTATTTACTTACAGTTAAACAGTGCCTCTCTCTGACCCTCTCTGGTCAGCCTTGGAAACCAGCCCTACAAGCCTACTTCCAGACTGCTGGATTAGCCTGTCCAAGCAGCAGCCTCTGGTACTGGATTGTAGACAGGTAAAGATCTGCCTTTTGAAAGGCTGACCTTCAACTCCTTGGTGTAAACAGCACATTGGTGTCAAACACACGACACAAGTTTGCCAGATATCCCCAATAGGGGAAATAGTGTCCTATATGGAGGGGTGTCGTTCAGACTTTAAGGACGTGTCCATCCATGTGGTCACCAAGTGGTCCAGCACTGCTGTGGTTTATGTGAGGACTACATAAAAAAATGACACATTTGTCTAAACAATCTGTAGCCTTCCCCTATCCAATTCTTACCCTTAAAACGGGCATGACTAATGTTATTTCATATATATTAAAACTTCTCATCCACAGGCCAATTTTAGAGAGAGAGATGAAGGATCTTTCTTGGCTGATTAAGACTTTGGTTTGATTCTCTGTTTGAGGGGACACTGCTCGTGTCTCGCATTTACTAGGATTAGTCGCACTAAAGACAAGTGACAGCCCGGGGAGCCTGAAATGGCTGCTTCAAACCGACAGCCGCTTTTAAATGAGAACTTCCCCGTAACCTAGCAAAGGAAACATCTTTTTTTTGGCATAACCCCTTTAATGGCTGACTGTGACCCTCTTAAGGACTGTGAAAACCTTTTGATGACACAGCATGAAAATAAAGCTTAGAAATCAACAGTGCAAGTTAACCACAGTAAGAGGGGGCGTGTGTATGGGCGTATACTGAGGATGGCAGACGGGCGTGGCTGAATACACTATTGGGTCATTCTCCACAGGGCAGAGCCAACTGGGGAAATTAGAGATTCAAGTGAGACAGTGAGGTCTGTGGTCATACACAACACAGTCATTCAGCACTTGAAAACACGTCTTTGAAGACAGCACCGGAGATCAATAGAGAATCCATGTATTAGAAATACATTCAAAGTCATGTTCCACAGGTTTGACCCTGTAGCTTCTTATTGCATTGAGTTACTTAAATTCTAAAAGAATGGGAATATAAAATGGTCATTTCATCTTAGAACTGAGGTGGGTCAAGGGCAGGGGGGCTCACCTGGGAGAATGAACCTATAGCCGCACGTTTGTGTATTCAAAAACACCCGCATATCCAAATCCACATGCACACAATGGTATTCAAGAAAAAATATATTAACATCATTTAAATTAGAAAACTGTACAAGGGCCTCAGTGTAGTAAAATACTCCTTAGAAAGAAAGAGGAAAAAATCCTGTGAATTTCATCTTTTGTATGTAAACCCCCCTTCCCCCTCTCATTAAAATAGTTATTTTCCATCTAATAAAAATATTCCCAGGGACTGGCTGGGACCCCAGGCACTGGAATCAATCTTTGCACAATATTCAAGAAAAAATGAGAAAAATTTTTTCAAAATAAAAGCATGTTCCCCAAAAACCCCATGGCTGGAACCACGCTGACCTCCAGCTGACCTCTACACTGTTACATGACTGCTCTCACCAATCAGGGGCTGAGAAGCCAGCGGGGAGTAGTTAACCAGTTACCCACAACCCCCCTGGCCCCCTTTTGTCTTCCTCCCAGTCAACAGTCCAGCTGTCTAGGCCTGTAACATCAGAAGCGCACACGTGCTTCGGTGAGGCGGACAGTGGAACCCCCAGAGCACACCGCACACCTCCACCCACTGCTGTCTGTTCAACTAGTAAAGTGAAAGAGAGGACACTAGAGTGGCCCTATGTTAGCCCTTCTACATGAGAGTGGTGAGAGGCTGTTTAAAACGCTCAGGATGCTAAGATCAGTTAAACGCTCTATTCAATGGCTTAAAAGAAAATAAAAAATCAGTCCGGTACAGGGAGTGTTTGGCCGTCCCCCGGTCTGCTGCAAACAGGTTGTTGGAAAGCTGTGGAGCGGGCGACGCTATGTGGTTTTCGATGGGCGGGGAGGGGCAACTATAAAGGCTTGGGGTGTTTAACCTACACTCCCGATTCCCTAAGCGTCTAAAGCCACGCTCAAAACGCAGGGTTCGGACCGGTCTACTTTGGCCCGGTCCACTTCTATGGCAGCGTTCTCGCAGAAGTACCTTGGGGGTGACCAGATGGCTTGCCGTGAGGCGCAGCCTACCAAATTACACCCTCCCGGGCCATGTTAAAAAAAAAGAAAAAAAAAGAAAAAAGAAAGAAGACACAGTATGAGGAGATCAAAGCTTGAGCTTCACAGTGTACCCCCCTCCCCGCCGCACCCCGCCCCGGGGGCCCCTCCTCAGTCAATGGGGCCCTGGAAGATGAGCTTGGCGCAGCCCTGCGTGAGGCTGAGCGGGGCGGCGCAGAACGGGCAGGCGGCGTGGAAGGCGTGCGTGCCATGCGGCAGCGGGATCTCCGCCCAGTACTTGGCCGACTTCTCCGAGCACACGTGTCCGCAGGGCACGAAGGCGTGCGTGGGCGCGCCCGTGTCCACGTAGAAGGCGGGCTCGCAGCCCAGCCAGAGCGGCACGTAGGGCCCCACGGCGCGGCACATGGGGCACTCGCGCTGCGCGTTGGGCTCCTGCTCCGAGCGGTGGCCCCAGTCGTGGTAGCCGTGCACGTGGCCGCAGGCCAGGTACACCCAGGGCTGCTTGTCCTCCAGCGGCGCCGGCGCGCGGCTGCGCTGCATGCTGGGGAAGGCCAGCGTGTTGAGGCCCACGGGGCACTGCGGCCGCGCCGCGTTGATCTCCTGCCGCAGCGCCTCCAGGTGCTTCTGCGTGGGCGTGTGGAAGAGCCCGTCCGCCGTGCGCCACAGCAGCGTGGCGCCGCACAGGTCCACCAGTGAGCCGTCCTGCAGCACGTTGCTCTCGCTCTCCACCTGCGGGGGGCAGCGCAGAGCGCGGGTCAGTGCACACACATGCCATCGTTACCATCACTGCTGCGCTGAATACTCCCCAGCTGAACAGGGGCCATCATTCACTCTCCATCTTAGCACTACAGAGCAGCATTACTGGAATAAAATCCTATGGGAAATTAGACATAAAAAACATTTCACCAATACATACATAATTAGACATAAAACAAGCAACAATGCATACATAATTAGACAACGACATCTCAATAAAGAAGTACTGTGTACTATTATTGAGTATTTTACAACCATTTTCTCTGCCTATCACCGCCTCAGACAGTACTGCATTGTCCCCCTGGATAAACCGT
This sequence comes from Megalops atlanticus, assembly GCA_019176425.1. Classification (NCBI taxonomy): domain Eukaryota; kingdom Metazoa; phylum Chordata; class Actinopteri; order Elopiformes; family Megalopidae; genus Megalops; species Megalops atlanticus. The sequence continues at coordinate 32,710,893 of CM032887.1, forward strand.
ACACTGGTTGTTTGTCATCATGGGTCACCATTTTGTGAATGCTACAGCGCAGACTTCCTCTTTGGAGACAATGCAGCATTCTGCAGCTCTCTCCTGTGCCCTGGCACTGCCTGTGGCAAAAAGGGCCTGGTTCTGGTGGTACTGACCAGTTTGCCACGGGTCTGTGCGGAGCGGGTCTCCCTCAGGGTGTAGACGTCCCCGCACACGGATATCTCCCTCCAAACCCCGGGCTTGGACTCCTCTGTGAAGCCGCCCCTCGGGTGCATCACCAGCACACCGTTGGTGGTCAGCCCGTCCATGTGACCGTCTGGGTTCTTCCACTTCGCAGCTTTTTCCTGGGTGTGGAGGGAGGGGGGGGAGTGGATGGGTGACTTTAGTGATTCCTGCTTGACTGAAATCACAGTTGCATAGATATGCCTGTTTCACTTGCAAGGGTCACAGCCCCCAAAACGACGACAGCTCCCTCCCCTACCCCTACACCCCTGACGCATACTGACCCCCAGGAAGATGTTTTTGGAGGAGTCGAAGCCGGCCGCATAGATGCGCGCAGTGTAGGGGGGGTTCCGTTCACAGACCACCCGGCAGGCAAAGCGCGAGATTGTGCTCTGTGTGATGGGGGTTTCCTCCCCAACCTGGCCACCCGACACCGTGTCCGTCACTACAAAGTCAATGGGGCTCTCCGTCGACCGCCCAATCTGAAAGAGACACGCTCATTACTACATTACATGCAATATCCCAGCATGCTTTACCTCATGGTACTGCTTTCAGTGTCCTGTCATTCATACTGTACTTTGTATGTGTAATTACCCTGAAACATACAAATATTCACTAAGCATTAATATCTTATGATTACCTGACTAATCTCATTATCATTTATCTGGCCTCTTGTTTTGTAAAAATGTCTTTTCTGGCCCATGTTCAGGAACATAACCCCTGCTCATAACACTGTGTGTATGGAAAATCATGATTCAGTTCAGGACACCAGCGTATGATGGGGTTTCCCAGAATGCTTTGTGCGGTAAAACAGGGATGTGTGTTCTATGCTTAGCCTTAAATAATAACCCCTTTCATAACTCTAATTTCATATCCACAGAAAACAGTTTTGAACCACCCATAGAGAAAACAATGAAAGAAATATTCTTAGCAGAGAAACGAAAACACTGAAATAGAAGTGAAATTATGTAAGAAAATAGCATCAAAAGGCAAATCTAAATCATCACATTATTGTTGTTTAGCAAATATTCTACTCCAGAGCAACTTGCACAGGGCAGTTTTACCCATTCATACACATGGATACTTACTGAGGCAGTTGAGGGTTAAGTACCTCGCCAAGGGTACAACAGCAGTGCCCCAGCAGAGATTTGAACCAGCAACCTTCTGGTTACCAGCCCTAATCCTTACCACTACGCCACTCTGCTGCTTTATATTAGAAAATATGTGCTTTTTCAATGTTATACTTTCATGTTTTTTGGAGGATGTACTGCAGATATGTGTCCTGTGTTTTCCCGGCAGACTTACACATATTTGGATACAGTGAATAACTTGAGCACTCACTGACTTGGACCTGAGGTGGTGAACAGATGTTAGAACAGGAAGCTGGACTGTGGTATTTCTGTTTTGTCATGGACTGTTCCCCATTTCCTTAGCAGATTCAGATTAGTGCCAGGACTGCATGTGGCTTGGAGCACATGTGCTCCACCAGCAGCACGATGGCTCAAACTCTCTCCAGCTCAGATGCAAATAATCCCAGATTGGGCAGACAGATAATTCCTTCATAATGCCATAAACCTTAGTCCTCTTGCAAGTCTGCTATGCTCTCAATCAAGGGGTCTGAGCAAGGAAACTAAGCCATACACAGGTTACTTCACACGGTATTTTTGAGGCTGACTGTAACTGGTACGAGCGGGTTTGACTGCAGTCTTACCTGGAACATGTCTGTGTCTTTGTCGTGGCAGTACTCCACCACCACTGTCTGGTTCCGGGAAAGAGTGTAGGAGATACTGTGCTGCCCCCTGCAGTTCACCGCCTGAAAGAGAATGCAACAAGAGCACATTCACACATCTCAGCCGACATCATCTAAAAGCCAACCACTTTATAGGTAAAAACCTGAGCCTTCTTCAGCATACTACATTGCCACAGAAAAAGTATATTTAAACACCTTTTAATCATAGCCATTATGTTTAGGTCAGAGACTCTGGAGGAACTACTAATTATGAATCCTGTTTCATTCTAGTAAACACAGTGTAAGAACACAGCAATCCTTACACCAAAATGTAAAACTGTTAATAAAGGGGTCCCAAAGTGGCTCAGTCAGCTAGGCGTTCCCTTTGGGCACAGGCTGGCCCCTACAGCCCGGGTTACATCCCAGCAGTGTCATTAACTGACAATGACCATGATCCCACAGCAGTGAAACAAACTGGCTTTGTGTGAGCAGGAGTTTCTTCATCTCATCACTCTAGGGCACCCTGTATTTTGTCAGGCACCTTTAAGTCAAGAGTAGCAGCTATCCTGCAACAAGCGCCTCTTCCTACCATAGTGCACTATGTGACTTGTATGGCAAAAAGCAACCGCTGGCATTTTATACTGGAGTGTTTCAGAGGACTGCATTCGTCTTATTTCAGAGCTCCCACGTGCATTCAGAGGTGATTCAAAAAGTGGCATAAAAGGTGATTAAAGTATTAGAACTAATTTGCCGCAATGTTGAACAACAAGGCTTATAACCTGCATACAACAAATAAAGGAAACAATAACTGTGTTGGAAACTCGAGCAAACAATACATTTCATAACAGTCTAAATGTAAGAGTGTCAGCAGACCACCTTTGCGAATCAAGAATCTGCCAGGAAGCTACAGATTTTGCATTTTGACATAACCGTCTACAAAATGCTAATTTGGGAGAGTCGAACAACAGCTTTGTTCATTCTAAGGGAAATGATTTGAATCCCGTGATGCCTTTAGACAGATTATAGTAAGGTAAAATGCAACATGTAGCTGAATACCACCACACACTAGCCACTAGTGGTGCAACGGATCGTAGTTGATCCGTGAACCGTACGGATCACCCCCCACGGTTCGGCACACATGTGAACCACGGATTAATTGCAAAGTTTAACCATAATAGTGTGAAATACAGTTTTACTGCCGCTGTTACTTTTTAAAGTAATATTTACCTAAATCTCGATGCAGCGTTGCAGTGAAAAGATACAAGCACCATTTTAAAAACCAGCAACCTTACTTAGCAGAAGTGTTGCGAAGACGAAGGCTGTGTCCGAAATCGCTCACTCGTTCACTCACTCACTATTCACAGTCATACAATTAATAATTTTCTGGATATAGTTTTATGTTCGCAAGTTTATTCGAACATTTGTATGAACATCTTTGTGTCTAACTGTGCCAGCTAGCTAGTTTCAACTGACATTAACCTGCTAGCTAGATAATACCGCTACCTATCTAGCTATCACTAGCTAACTTAATGAAAGAACTAGCACCCAGCTTCATATGTTCAAATTAGTTGAAACTAACATTAGCTAGCTAGCTAACGATCCAGTGTAAAATGTATATAAATATGCACTATATAGTGAATAGGGAGCGATTCCAGACACGGCTGAAGAACAGCAGAACAAGCGCTCGGAATTTACGTTGCAATCGAAGCTGTCGCAATATTACGGACTCGTGACTCCGGTGGTTCCTACAACGCAATGGAAATCATGGCTACCGCAAAAGCAAAAGTTCCTTGTGTTCTGTAAGTTCTTTAAGTAATAAATGGAAAGCAAAGTTATATTTGTCTCCCCCCCCCTTTTTTTTTTTTTTTTTTTTTTGCTGATCCGAAAAATAATCCGATCCGTGGCTCAAAAACCGCGGTACGATCCGAACCGTGAGTTTTGTGATCCGTTGCACCTCTACTAGCCACTGGCAACTAGCACTGGCCATCAACTAGACCAGATTCTTCCTTTCACTACGTCATTTTCAGTAGAGCTTTAAAATTGCTCAAAGTAACTGAATGCCAAATCTGCTTCCTGCTTGAGGACTTCAGGATGTATATTTTGCCATATTTTGTGATTCTAATAAAATCGGCTAACTAAGTTTGAAGTCTTGCTGATGTGCTCCCCTCAGGGCTGGGCAAAGCTTGCCCTGCGGCATGATGCCTGGCCAGGCTGGCTCCACGTGACTACAAAGTAATATTGTGCAAACTGTACTTAAGTGGATCAGTAAACAGAAGCTGTTTTTGTGGCAGGGAGCACAAAGGCGTTGTCCAAAATTAGCTTAGCGGGTCACCTGACGGCCGGAGCCTGCGCGAGTGTGTGTCTGAGTGAGAAACACGGAGCGCCGTTTCCGCGCGCGGGCCGCGGGGAGGGGAATCTCATGACTGCCGTTTGTCCTCAGCTTCAGCCGATTCAGGTCACAAAGCGCTCGGATGCCACAGAGTCTCGGCGGGAAGCAAAGCCCCGCACAATCGCTTTATCACTTGCAGAGGGAGCAAAGCAGGGCCGCACAAAACCTCCATTATGCTCACCCTGCACCGAGGACCCCAGCGGGAATGTTGTGGGACAGAGAAAAGGACAGATTATGGGGCTGATAAGCAACACTTGTGCGCCCGTGCTCCGTTTACGCCCTTTCGAGTGCTCCTCGGTGCGCTCCCCCGTCCCCTCCCGGGACAGAGCGGGCCTTTCAGGAGTGAGGAGGGGGCCCGGCGCTGCCCGCCCGGCCGCATCGACGCGGCGCGCTTTCGCCCACATCTGCATCACGAGAGCGCGTGGCACAGGGGAGGGGGAAAGTGGGTCACGTCTGTGAGACCGTGCAGCTGGCAGTGGAAACCCAGCAGCGACAGCGTGTCGAAGCGCGAGGGGGAGAGAGAGAGAGAGAGAGAGAGAGAAAGAGGAAGGGAGAGAGAGAAAGAGAGAGGGAGAGAAAGGGGGAGAGAGAGAGAGAAAGAGGGAGGGAGAGAGAGACAAAGAGGCAAGAGAGAGAAACAGAGTCAGAGAGAGACAGAGAGATTATCTTATTTTTTTACTATTATTATTAAAATTAGAGCTGTAAATTGTATAGTTTTGTTGCTCTTCATTATTGTTCATTAGGGAATTATTGTTACTGGTTACATTATTTTTATTTTTTGGATACTGTTGTGGCAATATGAATGTGCATTTGTCATGCCAATAAAGCATGCTGAATTGAATTGAGAGAGACAGAGACATGATGAGGGAGACAGCGTGAGAGCCAGAAAGACACAGTGACAGAGACGGAGAGAGAGAAACACACACAGTGACAGAGAGAGCGAGCAGTGTGAGCACTCAGATAGCACTGCAGGGTAATACACATCTCCCAGGGCCTGGTGGGCGCTACAGCTCTGCACAAGGACCCCATTTTCCTCCCTCCCCACAGAGCAGCTCAGAGAGGGGGAGGGGAGGCAGATGGCAGGAGAGTATGCCTGCATTTGGTTTAGTACATTGGGGGTCACCATTTGGCTCAGCTGCAGCGCTGGGCACTCTTAATGAACCCCCTACCCCCTTTACCAAGGGCTAGGAGGCAGACAAAGCCCCTGCTCAGATGATGACCAACAGACCCCCTCTGCGGCTCCAAATCACCTCCAGCGGTCCTGTGCTCATTGACACCTCTGCCCTGCCGTCTACAGATGGCAAAGTCTACACCACCACCCAGACAACTCTTCACTGCAGACTGTTTACAGTGCTCCCAAGACCTTCATGTCCCAGTAATACTATAATCCCTGACACTATTCCACAGATGCCCACAGGGGTTAAACCAGCACCTGCAGTTCACTCTCCGTGCTCTGGAGCAACTGGGTCTGCCTGTGCAGGAGACAGAAGGCCCGTGGTCACACTGGTCATGTGACTGGACGTGTGCGTATGAGAGAGTGGGAGCACATGCCGCTGACAAAAGGGATGTTCTCTCTGCCCGGACACAGCGCGCACCGGGACCGGCCAATCCCCTCGCGGCCCCACCGTGTCACAATGCCCTCGTCGCAGGGCTCTCCCCTCTCCCAGCTTGCTCTCCTCAGACACGAGCTGAAACAGCCGCCACGCAACGAAAGGAGAGCCACCGGAGACGCGCAACAATCCGGGGGGGTTCACAGCATCTGCGTCCTCCTGGAGGGCCCCAAAGGAGGGCCTGAGAGAGCGCCGTGCTGGTGTAGTGGGACACGGGGGCAGGGGGGTGGGGCAGGAGTGGTGGCGCACCCCAACTGGAAAGAGGGACGCTGAACCATATGTCCTTGTGTGCCCTGTAATTGGGATCAGGAAGATTAGTGAGCAGAGGCAAGAATTAAGAGCAGCCACGGCAGAGATCGTGCAGCCACCTCAGTCCATTCTAAGGCCGTAAGAGGCGTGGCACTCGCTGTGAGTGCCAGGGAGAGGGGGGACAAGGTGGCCCATGTACAACCTAGTGAGAGGGAGTAGGGCGTTCGTATGAGCTAAGGTCTGAATGCGTGGAAGCCGCCGATATCAGAAGCGGAATCGGAAGAGAAAGCAACTTTCCCAGTCTGCCTTGCGAGCACAACAGGGGTGCTGCCGGAGGGCCCCGCAGCACAGCGATATGATAGGCGGGCCGGAGGAGTGGCCTGGGGCATCCCCACACAACCCCAACATCCCCGCTCAGGAAGGAAAGGAGAAAAGCAAGTGGAAGTCGCCTCCGAGGCCCGGACAACGCCTCCCCAGCAGGGTCCGCTGCGAGCTCCCGGAGAGCAGCGCGCAGGGAGGACGAGTCTGAGAGCCCACTCCAGTCCCCACACAACAGGCCCGGATGAACCGAAGGCAGGGCCTCCACAGCTATTTTCAGCCTCCCCTCTCCAGCTGTGGGGAGGAGCACCAGCCAATAGCAACAATTCCTCCCATTTCCCAAAAATCCCTTGGACCAAAATATGCCAGCGCATTTCTAAGTGGAAGACAAAAAAAACACACCACTATCCGCTCTCTCGTGGCGGCACAGCTCTGCGTGAGAAACACCCTGACGCGGGCCATTCCAGAGACAGTCACTATCACTTTTTACATTACATTATTTAGTGGATGCACTCATCCACAGTGACTTACATAGGTTACAATTTTATTCATTTTTACAGCTGGATATTTACTGAGGCAACTGTGGGTTAAGCACCTTTCCCAAAGGTACAAGAGCAGCACCCCAGCAGGGAAATCAAACCGGCAACCTTTCAGTCACAAACGCTGCTCGTACCACAGCGCTGTTCCCTCTTTCCCCTGTTAGAAATGTCTTACTGCCACGGTTACCAACAGCTGGCTTCCCCCCTTCTCTCTGCTCAGACAGTAACTCGCTGCCTAAGTCAGGTGCGTAGGTCCCTCTGTGTAACATTTATACGGGCCACATTAAAGAACGCCTAAAGCAGACACACAGGACTGCGGCTTCCTCACACAGATGTCTGTAAAGTGAGCCTGCTCACTCAACCGTCACCCTGCAGGAGCAGCACGCTCTGCAGTCAACACGCGGACAGCGCAGCTGCGGAACGGGGTGTGACGGCGCATACGTATGGCTAACAAACACCTCAAATTCACAAGTAAAAGGGTATGTCCCAGTGACTCACACAGGCAAACCTCAAGGAGGCAATGACGGGTCAGCTCTGCCAACCTCCTGCTGAGAAGTTCTGTCAGTGAACACGGTGCTTTTCACAGAAACCAATGACTTGTCTGTCCTGCAAGCTTGAATCAATACTTTGGCTTCTAAACTGTCTTGTTTTGCAGGTAAACCACATAATTTGAGTAGTGAGAATGAATTATGTGTTTAAGGAAGAAATTTAACCGACAGCTGTCACTGTGCCAACTTTTACCAAAAACGGAACAGTTTGTCACACTCATGACTACAAAGGTCTTTCACCGAATGTAAAAATACCGTTTTGTTTGATATTATTGGGTGATTCTGCAGACATTCAGTATTTTGTTTGTCCTTACAGCTTCTGGACCAGTAAGTCTCAGAACAGCTAGTGTGTATGAGAAGCCCGACGTAACCCACTTTCCCCACTACCCCCCCCGCATCCCCCAGGATTTACCAGCCCTGAAAACCTGCCTAGTAACACTGCTAACTCATGCCTCCAATCAGAGGGAAGAGGGTCACAACCCAGAGAGAGAGAAAGAGAGAGCGAGATGGAGAGAAGGGAAAAGAAGAGGGGGAAAGAGACAGAGAGAGGAAGAGAGGAGGTCGAAGGGAGAGTGCAGCAGTCAAGGAAAGTACGGAACAGATTTGGATTCAAAAACATGATTCTCCAATCAGTAGTGAGGGAGGTGGGCACAGAGAGCACTTGTTCACAGGAAGAACTGGAGGAGAGACAGAGTGGGGGGGAGAGAGACAGGGAAGATCAGAGAGACAGGAGGATCCAGAGCTGGGGTAGAGAGAGGAGAGTCTGAGCTGTTCCTAGAGGGCTCTTTCAGTAGGGACTATAGAGATGGGCATGAGTCACCAGCGCTCTCCTGAAAGGCAGAGTAAGCTCCATTTCCTCTCAGATAAAACGCTCTCATTATCTCATAAATGGGGAAGAATTAACAGGCCTGGATGTCTTTTTCTCCTCTTCTGATAGGAACTATGCCCATCTCTTTGGATCTGTGCAGCAGATTCTCCAGGGGATTCAGCCATTGGTTATGACAGGCATCACTTTGACCAGCTGATCACACATTCACTGCTCCTATGCACAATACAAGCCTACTGTCCAAAGCACGAGCACACACCCCGGAACACACAGTCACACTCACACCCGCACAAGGTGGAATGTCCCAGCAGTACCAAAACATGCAAAAGGTTTTGGTAACAGAGCCCAGATACCATTCAGAATTCTGAAACCCACTGCCAGAGGCACCTGCTCCACACCTGACATGGGGGCATTTCACAGGCAGCCTCCTCCAGCTCCACATGCTCTCCCCATTCACTGCAGCCTGTGACCAAGCATCCTGTCATTGCAAGCCAGCACATGGGGACATGCGCGCTAGACCACAGTCACCCAGCCAGTGAGGAAGAGGGTGTGGGTGGGACGGCAGTCACAGACTCCTGACCCCTGACTCACAGCACAGCCTGCAGACACTTCCCCAAAACACTCAAAGGAGATGCTAATGCTAGTTTTACTCATCCATACACACAACACTGACACACATGCACTCATACTCACAGACTGACATACTCTGAGTCTCTCTCTCTGTCACACACACACACACACACACACACACCACCCACTGGGAAAGGCATGAGGAGGAGTCTCTAATGATCACAGGCTGTGTAGCGGAGAGCTTTTTATCAAGCTGGGAGTCTGAAATCCAGAGTGGAAAAAAAGGAAGTGCATTGTGAAACGCGACCCTCCAAGAAATGCTAAAGTAAACAGGCCCTTGCATGTTTGCGGGATTGCTAAGCTACCAAAATAATAGAATGCCAGAGGACAGGCTTCTCGTTCTGTACTGGGTTTTGTTCCTGGCAAGCAGAGACTGAGGAGCAAACAGAGACGGCAGGTTAACCCCTTCAGCGCCTGCCATCTCGCAGCAAGGTCTCTGATCCAGAAGGCCAGCTGAACCTGCGGGACCCCTGGACAGGTGGATAACCTGACCTCCTCTACATTCTCTGCTCCTAAATGGCCTGCGTGTGGTTCCCCCCCTCCCCTCCCGTGTCGGTGCGCACCTTGCTGGCCTGTGGAGAGTTGAGGATGTGCACGGTGCTGGGCTTGACTCCGTTGGCCTTGGCCCTCCGGTACAGGGCAAATCGGCTTTTCCTCCGGCCCCGGTCTCCATTGGGCAGGGACCCGTTGTACCTGGCAAAAAAGGAGAGAGGGCCGTTACACTTCCACATGGAATGAGACGCGCTTTTCTCTGCATAACTTCTACAAACTACACTCACCACGCCACGCCCTGTTTTCCTTTAGGCGGTGGTTAACTGAGAGGGAAATTGATAGCATGTCTTTGCACCTGATGACATTTTTCACCACAGCCAGTAAAAGGAGTAATGGGTTTAAGTCCTCAAAGGGTTAGAGCATGGGAATGCTGAGGCAGAAGGCAAATAAACAACGCTAACATGAGAGAATGTGAGCACAGGCAAGCAACATGAGGTCTCCCCAGGGGACAGCTATTACGTATGGGCTCACGGGTCGCCCCCTATCCAGGGCTGTTTACAATAAAGCGCATATTTTACATGCTATCCCTCCACAGCTGGGTGTATTCTAATGCTGCGCTCCCGCCGAGGAATCAAACGAGGACACATAAACTGACCCCAGATCTGCATTCAGTCCGTTGTGACGTCATTCGCATCGGGCACAACTGGATTCCCACAGGATATAATATTGTGGCTACAGGCGACGTTCACAACCCCAGCGCTGCGCTCCTAGAAAGAGGCTGGAATTCCAGGTTAATGCACTGTCTGCATCGGTCAGCAGTGTTATAGAGCTCCTCCAGCGCGTGCCAGTCTCCCTGTGGCAGCGCAGGGGCCGGCGTCAGCGGTGACATGCTGCCTCCTGGCCGCCGCCCCGAGCGTGCCGCCATCAATTTCTCTGGCAGGTAATATCACAGGCTACTAAGTGACACCAAAACAAAGCGGTATTTCAGGGGAGGACAGCGCGTTTACGAGCGCGCCGCTGCGTAAGGAGCGGTGTCGCAGAGGTGAGCGTGTGACTCCCCCTCCCCCTCGCACACCAGCGCGCGTGCTATGAAATATTCACACGCCCCGCGCTGTCCCGTGCCTGCTCTAGTGGGAAGGTGCGGCTCGAGCATTTGGCATCGGGGCGTGGGTAAGGCCTGGCCCGGCTCACCACCTCTCCCTGGGGGGTTCCCCCACTGCCCCCTTCTGGGTAAAACGGTGGTTAATGAGAAAACCAGAGGCTTCCGCTCTATAAAGTGAACAGGGATCAGTGGCCTGCCCCCGAACACTGACCCCTGGCTCTCCTCAGCCTCAGTCCTTTTTATGAGCCCCCAAACGCAAGGCTGCACATAAAGAGCACCTTGACTGAGAACAGCGCGGAGGTTAAGCCCGGATCTCTAAAGGTAGGGTACACGTAACCCCAGTGGCATCTCCAAACAGCTGCAGGGGGGCACTTGGGATCAAGGTGAATAATCACAGATAATACATCTGGAGGCAGACATCATAAAAGGGTACCAGACCTGGATGCTTGCTTGGGTTGAATAATGTACATTTATAGAAAAATGCGGAAAAGCAGGTTTAATGCATGTGCAAAAACAGCCTCTTCCTGTTTAAAAAAAATCTGTTTTGCCCCACTCAGCTAATTTAAAACGGAAGGAACAAAAGCTGTCATTAACAGTCATTCAGAGCTGTCCACTTAGATGCTCGGGTTTCTGGAGGATTTGTTCCTTTGTTCCGTTCACCTTGCTGCATTTCACCAGAGCCAAAACATCTTTTCAACGCTGATCTCCGAGCTTCACCTCATTATCATAGCATCATAATGCATTACATAAGTGCTTTAATGACTCATACAGCGAGCTCTGAACACCATGGCGGTCTGAACCAGAGTGGTGTTCAGCAGGTCATCCTCCATAAGGACGTCCGCTCAGGACACCTGGGGGGTCGAGTCATGTGACCTGGCCTGGCCACAGCCCCGATGGCACTCTGGCCACCTCTGCACACAGGCCCATGTTCTCTGGGTGTGGTGAATATTCCCAGAAGCCTTTGCTGGGCAGCATTCGCTGGGCATTGATTAGACCAGCGTTCCCTGGCTGTCTTCCCCAAGGCAGGCTGTGTACACTGCCGTTTGTTCCAGCTGCCTCCAATTAATTTAGTCTGATTGAGCTGTTGACGGTACACTGAGTTGGGTTTGACATCACCTGACAGGCATTTGATGCAAGTCCTTGAAAAGACAAACATTCTCTCAGATGACTGTCTGGCAAACAGATAGAAAAAACTAGACTTGTTTATTCAACTTACTCAACTGTTTTTTTCCATTCTCAACGCAGTAATGGCACATACATATCAAGATTAGCATATAATTAACAAACCCAGTCAAAACCTTAATGACAAAGTGGTCTGAAACTAGGAGGAGCAGTGGACTGAGAGCAGGACCAGGTCTGGGAAATACTAGATCACAGGCCAGGGAAGGGGAGGTGGTGGAAAAACACACAGTGAAAGAAGGAGAGACCCAGGAGAGCAATAAAACAAAGAGGCATCCCAATGGCCACACCCCAAACTGGCTCTGTGCTGCTGCACGGGGCCCAGTGACACGACAGGTGGAGAATGCCGCCTTTCAAGTCTGACTGTTTGTGCTGCCTTTTTTCTGGGGCTAAACCACAGCACCCACTGATCTACTGCAGGGCTCAGCTAACAAACCCGCTGTCTGTGCCCTGTTTCCCCTGCAGACCTGAAACCAGGTGAGCACACGCTGCAGGCAAAGCTACCTCAGCAAGCATCACTCAGCTGCTACTTTGGTGGAACTGCCCACAACCAGAACAGCTGCATCCGATGTAGAATTCAAACCTCCTCAGACTGAGACGTCGGTCGGGATTCTGATAAAAGGCGAGGCTTTTTCAGACATACGACTAGGCCTATACTCCATCTGTAGTTATTTGCTGTGATTAGCTGACGCCACGCTCCTTCTCTTCAGCATAATTATGTTGTTTCCCAGTTCCACTCGCAGCTCACATGTAAATAGGGTGCACCCATTGATTCAAGTGGGCAGAGCTGACATGGGCACTGACAAGTGGAATGGGTATGGAAATCCACCTGGAACCAGGGCTGAGCGAGGTGGCCTGGTTCCGCCTCTGCAGTGGAAATGAGGCGGGGCAGTGAGCAGACGAGCAGGTGAAGGTGGGTGGAGCTCAGGGCACCCTGGGCATGTCCTCTGGCTGGGTTCTGCATTCTCACTGCAGTGCCACAGGCACACAGACCCCTCTGCTTTAGTGCGCCGCTAATGAGGAGAGGAGCAAAGCCCCTGATAACTTTCGGCATCTCCACAGGAATAACCAGAGGGCTTCTTGCAACAGTCTAGGTTTAAAACAGATTTCATTTTGTGCCATGCAGACTGAAAGCACACTCCAGCAACACTTTGTTGCTGGGGACAGTTGATCCGCCCCCACCCAAAAAGCACCAGGTGCCCCCGACCCTCAAGCAAATGAAATTCCAGATCTGCAGTTTAATGAGACCAGTGCTGAGTGGAGATAACCAACGTCCTGAGGCAGGAGACCAAAAATCAGCCTCCTCCAGCTGGCTTGTACAGCTTGGACAACCCCATGCTTTACCCCAGTCCAAAAGCACTATCCTTCTGCTGTCACCCCATCCTGCCCCTTACAGAGACTAGAGCTTCTAACCCCAACATTACCCCTTTTCATCTCCATCCATCCACACAGGATTGAAACAGTGGTGTTTCCCCTTCCATCAGCGAATGATAACCTTATAATCCAGCATGTTGCCCATGTGCCCCTCCACCCTTTCCCCCCCTGGACACTACCAATACTTTCCCAGCCTCATGTTACCACCGCAATGGTGCCAAAAACAAAGGCAAACCAATCCAAACGGCCTTTCCCCTCCCCACCTGGACCACCTGTCACTCCCCCGTTGCTGAGCACGCTGGGAGCACATGGTCACAGCTGGGGCTTTTCCGCAGTCGGAACCTGATGCGGGAGGAGCTACAACCTCGAACCACGAACGGTGTACCCATGAAGAGCGAGGCTGGAGAGGTTCCCATTTGCTTTTCCATTCCATTTCCTTTCACACAATCACTCCTGGCCCCTCCTGCCAAACGCCAGACCCAGCCAGACCGGCCAGATTGAGACATATCAACGTCATTTAACAAGACGGCAGACGTTACACAAATTAACCAGCATAGAACCAGTCAGATAAACCAGTAAAGAAAACAAAATAAGTCTGCTCTCTCAACCATTTTAAGTATCTACATCTTTGATCTGTGCTAAATGTGCTAAATATGCATTATAGTTAAGCATTGTGCTCATAGTTTGCAGAACTTGTGAAATAGTTCTTTACAAGACTGTTCCCATTACCAGTGTTTAAACTCTGGTCAGACAAACAGGGCCTCACTGTATAGATAAGAGCTTTCCTCCCCCTTTATGGCTGAACTGAACAGAAGCTAAGCAGCTATAGCATGCACAAGTTAATGTTTAAAACAAGGCTTGAATTCCAGCAGGCAATGAGCATGTACATAAGCTGGCTAATCAGATAAATCAAAGATTAAGTGCTGAGTACTTTAATGAAGCTAAAAACAGATACTAATCTGAAAGCAGCTATTATGTTTTCTGACTTTCACCTTTAGGCTGTCTGACTCCTTGTTATAAATACCTCTCGCTCACCTCACTGGCCGTGCCTTGCAGTGGATGCAACAGCTTAGCCTATGGTTCCTTGTTCCCATTAGCTAGCACCTTGTTATCAGCCTAAAGCTACAATGTTAAACTGTACTTGGTTCTAGTTCCACCCAATAGATAATAAAGTGGAACATCAATCAAAACTAGTTCTAGGGGCCGATTCATAGTTGTAATTCCGACAGTCGAAAAGCCCCCAGTTGAGACATGTCATTATGCAAGGAGTTCGCAGACTGGATTTTCCAGAATGCTAGGCCTTTGTTTTCAATCCAGACACACAATACCAGAGGAATTAAACTGGATGTTGGCAGACAACAAACAAGACCCTGATTTTATGGACAGAGATGTCCTTTTACAAGCACTGGCCATTGGCAGGAGGCAGAGGGTAACATGGCTCCCAAACAAGTTTGCCTGAGACAGTGGGTTTATGGATGGTCGCAGGCAATGGATTTCTGCCCTAGAAGAAGAGATATCACCCAGAATGCAAACATATCTCCAACAAGGCTGAACCATCGTATAGCAGTAAGAGAGGCATCCAGTGACAGGGGCACAATGTGTGAGACACAAGAAACTATGTAAAGAAATGGACTTCTCATTCTAGCGAAAAATAAAAGTCACTGGGTTAGACATCACCTAGGGCTGCAACAATAACCACCTCACCGCCATACCGCGGTATTAGGAGGTGTACCACGGTGTTGAGCCTGTCACCACCATTACCGTCATAACAGCTTTTTTTCCCTTATCTGAGAGTGCTGCAATCCTCCTGTAGCTTTTGGCTTGGTCTGTGGCCTTGTCTACACGTATCCGGATATTTTTGAAAACTCACTTTTTTCTACCAGTTTTGAAAAGGATCACGTCCACAGTACACACGTTTTTTTTAAATCTCTCCACACGAGAAGGAGAAAATGATTCTAAAACGCCCAGACCTCTGCACTGAGCATATAACATTTAGCAAGCGCATCACGTCATTGTAACATTCTGGTCGACTGACCAATCAAATCAATCGAGAGGACTTACACTGAGGAGAAGTGGCTTGCGAGTCTGGTGTTGAAAACTAGTGAGCAACTGCGACTGTCAACAAATAATGGTATGGAGGAAAACATTCAATGTTTTCGCATGTAACTTATTTTACGCTATGTAGCGCGCATGTTACGTTACATAGTTTGTTATGTTTTCTTTAGCGTTATTAAGCTTCTCATAGTTTTCACTATGAGAAGCTTAATTAAGCTTATTAAATCGCTGTTTCCTCAAGCTAGAATTTAGCTAGAATTTTTCCAATCTCGTGATCTCGTGTAATCGCACCGGTTTTAGCATATGCGCTAAATGGCAAATCACACCGGTGTGGTTAACCATAATGCGCAACAAAACTCACACAGAATGCTTTTAAATGTGTGTAATAACTATTTCTTTAGTTTTAAATTAATCAACCAAATATTTAGCTTTTTATATGGCGTTTGAAATGCACGCTATGAATAAACTAGTACAATTAGCCTAGGCAATGGCCTAGAGCTCAATCGATGGATTTTTGTCTTTTGAAAGCGATAAAACAGTAGAAACGATGTTTACGATGTTAAGGGACAAGTAACGACAAATGAATGAATAATTAAACACAGGGGTTTTTGGTTGCGGTATTACCGCAAACCGCAAGGTGGCATTCTTTGAATACCGTGGTAAGGAAATTTCTATACCACTGCAGCTCTAATGTCACCACTGTAGCAAAGAGGCAGCTCTGTTCAGACAAACACCACCAGTCACAGGGCCTGATCCAAAGTCCTCAAATATTCCACGCATCCAGAAACTTAAATTATTTAAAAACATTTATGTTCATACAATTCATATTACAGTGGGCCATGAGGAAGAGATAAAGCTTGTACAGCTCATGTGAACTGGCGTTCAGCCACAGCTACGACGTGCGCATCAGATGTTCCACATCCCTGTCCCAGGTCATGGGGTCTGGGGCACTTTCCTGAGTGAAACGGGAAGTCTCTGAATCTCCCGGAACTCTCACTTCCTGTTCACAAGGATGTCCTCCAACTCTTCTCTAAATAATTGTAATCTCTTTATCTTTGACCTTAGTGGGGTGGACACTGGAATTTAGACGCTTGCCTCAGCGTCCTGCCTGTGACACAGAGACTGGGATTAGCCCTCCTGTACTTTGTCTGTGCTCCACTCCCTGGTTTCTGGGTTAAGCGGAGTTCCCTTCCACTGATCGCTGCTGAGACGGTGTTAATCAGGTGGAAATACTCCAGATTAGCTAAAATAATGCCCTGGCTAATCAGGCCTGCACTTCAGCGCAATCATCTGGCCCAGTGTGCCTGCAGGACATCCTGGTAAACGGAAGGGAAAACAGGCTGTTTAAGCCGGGACCGGTCTCAAGCTGGCCTCACTCCAGGTGACCACGGGATCCAGGCAAGGTTGACCTTCGAGTGTTACGCGGTTGTTAAGCATCTCAGAGGGACAAATGGAAATTTTCAGGGGAGAAAAAGTCATTTAGGGCTCTGGCTTAAAGATAGTGTGCATAAGACCACTTGTCAAGTGCACTTTTGGATGTCCTGCACAAAAAGCAGCTGTGGTTTGTGGTACACGACACATCAGATCAGTGCCTTGCACTGGGCTGGCCACTGTCAGATGTCAAAATTCCATGGTGGTCCTTTAATCGGTTTGCATCAGTGGCATCTATTAGGCGCGCTCAACCAGAGGCATGTTACACAATCCAGAGTTTGCTGCAGCACAAAGCTCATGAGGGAGCACATATTTTCACTGACGCACGCGCTCAGACAGACACCAGCAGTAATCCCATGATACAGCAGCTCTGTCCCACAGTTCTAATATTGCGACTCGGTTACGTAACACACAGGACTCGCATGAATCATGTAAAAACCCTACTGAGCTAACCTGACAGGCTCAATGCGATTGGACCATCTTCCTGTCTTCTGAGGGGGGTTTCAAAACGCTTTCTTCAGTGGGAGAGCCATCCATGCGTTCAGGCTGCCCTGTGCAGCACAGTCTGTTTGCCTACTGGGAGTTGTGTCTTTGGGTGGAGTGTTCATGCCTCGCTGAAAGGAACACCTGCACGCATCCATTGCGTTCTGTTTGTCTCAGCCCAACCTCTGAGAGGTAGACACACAACTGCTTTTCCCCATTCATTAGCCAAAACATCTTGTAGGACACATTAGCCAAGCTGCTGACTGGCGTCTCAGATCAAGGAGACGATCCCAGCTTGCAGTGAGGACAAGTCTCTGTATTGGCCCTCTACCTCTGGCTCACATTGATCACTGGTGGCTTATGGAGTCTCACCTAGATCTCATGGGCTAGTGATCCCAAGAACATCATTAGAGTTCACTTTTTCTGGTGCCACCCACGTGCATCGTATTGTAAACAGTCGCTGGCCAAACCTGTTCCCTTGCTTGCTAAATCATGACGGAAGAAGAAGTACTGCTGCCTGTGCTTCTGCGATTCCTGTTTTGGGCACATCACACCCGAGGGATCCCGATTAGATGCGGAACCAACATACACCATGGGAGGAAAATGATTGTCTTCTAACATGAAGTACCAATGATATGTGATATGCCTGTGTTGCCTAACTATGAGTATGCATTGTTACAATACTTCCTCTGTTGTAGTTGACAAAAGATAAACACAGCTACTTCTACTATGGAAATCCAGCTATGGAGCTGTACACTGATCTTCCATTCTGTGAAGCCTGTGGGCTTTCTAAAACTACATTCTCTAAATTCTGAAATGCTCTAGCCTCTGAGAGAGCGGCTAATGCATATGGATCCACATGGAGCTTGAGAGTAGCATGACTGCATTCAGTAGTTTAATAGTGCAGTTATTTATCATTATATAAAATCTATTTTAGATGATGCATCACAGTCAGGTTACTTTTTAAATGCAACATTACTACATTTTCCTTTTTCATGTTGAAAAAGGAAATCAAGGCCAGCGGAGAAGGCCATTAGCAAATACCGCTTCTAAAACAAAACAGCACTGTGGTGCAATAGTGTGGCATTACTAAGATCTCAAGCAACCTTAATCAAATGCTGATTTAGCAGTAACACCCAGATTAGGACTTTATCAGATTAGACTCGTTTTAATCAGAGTAAATTAGCTGCATAAAAAGCAGGAGGGCAGAAACACTGTGGAGCCTCATGAGAATTAAATGAAACAGGCGATGAATCGACGCTCTGCTGAAGTAATCTAAACATAATTAACTGTATTCAAGGTTCAACGAATTCCAGCTTTTTCCAGTGCATCCGTTTTAACATCATCCACTGCGTGTCCCCGAACGTAAATGTGGCTGCAAAGCACTTCAAAGGGAATCCGGGTCTGCAGAGGGGGGAAGGCGCAGCACCTGCGGGTTCCATTACAGCCTCGCCGAGCCTCTGGATTTTCAGACTCATTACTGGTTGTCCATGCTCGTAGATCACGCTGGGGGAGGGCCCCTCCTGCTCCCGTTCCCCAAGTCACAGGAATACAGAGTGGCAGTGTGTGAGCCAGTCTCATGGTGCCACAAAGCTGTACCTTTAGTCACTGGAGTTATCCTATCCATGTGACCATACTGACACCGTTTTAACATTTCTGAAGAACTGCAGCTGATTTTCAAACCCTTCTGCTAAAGTCTCCAAACAGGCTTAAAGACAGATTCCAGTCGTAATACAGGTAAATACATCATGTGTATTATACGCGTTCCTTAGTATCCTTGGCTTATTCCTGAAGTCAAAAATATGCTGGGGCACTGATGTTCTCCTACAGGTAAGAAAAAGCCACTCCTTGAGGCAAAAACTGTGCCCCTTGTGGGTTGTATACAAATAAGGCAATGTCACAAATTACAGCTGTTGGTCCACCAGTCTCCATCAGTGACTGAAATTAATCTGCAAAGTGGATTCAGATTTCCCCTCACAGCCCCATGTGTAGTGTACGATTTATGAGAGGCTGCTTATTTACCAGCCATCTTTAGCCAATTTTATTCAGAACTTTGGATCAAAGGTTCAGTGCAGCTCGTGTGCATTTTCGCTTTGCCATGGAAACGTGAGCATCAATGCATATAACACGTTGCTCTAACTTTCATCACAGGCATTGCCAGCCAGCAGCAGGACATACCTTTCCAGAGCATCCGTCATTCCACGAGTGGCCACAGGCTGTTCGCTGTTCACAGACATCTCACTCTCATTCTCCCGTTTTCCATACCATAATAACTACAAGGAACTAGTTTTAAATTACTTTTGATTTTGTTTTCAGTTGATTTACAATGCTCATCTCACTTAACCCCCATGTATTTTTTCTTGACTTATTTAGTTTGTTTAAACAGCAGAGGCATGCTAATCATATTCAAGTGCCTTAAGCCTTTCATGACATTTTACCATTACCGTTTGTCAGGCTAAATGCTAAAGGTACAAAAGGCACAAAAATGATTAGAACATTACATTGTTTGCTGAAGGAAAGGGGAATCGAGGGAGTTTAGTGGGCAAAAAATTGCATACAGCGAGAGGTCAACCAAAATGGCATTTTCAGTGGTGCAAGAGCCCAAATGTTACACCAGAGCCTGTCTTTAAGGAGGCAACCCTAAGACTGCTGTGCTGGAAATGTACTACCATCTACCACCATCACAACCATCATCATCATCATCACCAGATAAGTTGCCTCTAACAGAGAGGTCTTGTTCAGGGAGGCACACAATGCACAATCGATAGGTTCAGTCCCACAAACACAATGAACAGAGGGAGCCGGGGACACCGAGCTCCCGCTTCCTAATCAATACTGCCTTTCATTCCCTCCACCCCCGGCCCCCCTCCGCCAGCCTGTGCTCCTCTCCCTGCCAGGGCTCTCCTTCGCACCTGGCCAGCAAGAAGGGAGGACGGCACCCCTGCCCACAGTCAGCCCCACTCAATGACACCAAGGGTGGCTGGACAGACACGACTCTGACCAAGCCCTGCACAATTTCAGCACGACCAATACTTGACAGAGACATGGTCTCGGAAACCCTCTGATACAGAGAAAAGTCAGCTTTGCCACACTTGTGATAAGCAGTTTCTAAGCAATGAAATGGGCACCTGTTGAAGTCAAGAAAGGGAGTAAGACATGGAACATTCCGAGGTCCCTGCACAGCCAGGCCCCATACCCAGCAATATCTGTTTACCTAAGCTGTCTGCTTAGCGTTCCCTTTTCATCTGCGGTATCGAAAATGACAGCAATGATTTGGAAGAGGGCGTTTCTGAGCGTCATGTGTGTACGCATGCAGGTGATGGGGAGAACAGGGAACCCTTCTTTCCAGTGGGCATATAAATCTTTTACAAGCACCTGATCCCAATGCTTTTAACTGATGCTCTGCACATGAAATTCACAAACCATCAGATGCCGGAGAAATCAGTGATGCATTATTTCATACACCCCCATCAATATTTAAAGACAAGCCTATCAAACAATGAAAGCATTGCAAAAGCTATATTTTATTCCCAAATCAAGAAGCTGAACTGTAGGAGATGTGGTGGTCAGTAATGGACACTGAAATCACAGTGAAATATCATTCATCCCTACAGCCACCCAGAGGTATCATAAGGATAAAATGGGTCAAATCAGGCATTTAACAAATTGCCCTTGTCTCTTCTGTAACTCTACGTGCAATGACTCATCCCACTTCAAATAGTAAGCTTTGTCCCTGTGAAGGAGTGGAAACACAGACTGGTGCATAATTATATATAAGTATAATTAGCCTACAGATTTATAGTTTTTAAGATGGTGATATGTGTCATTTGTTCCTTCCAAGACAAAACATGTCATTTTGAGACATTTACATTGCAGCCACATATGGGATACCCGCTGAAGGAGGAAACTTTGCCAAGAGCAACCATTCTAGTTACCCAATCAACTTCATGCATGTTTGTGCCATATGGACTGCCAAAGGATGGTCACAATTTAAAAACCTTGGGCTCAACATAAGCATCAGTCGACTAATTTGAGGGCTTGTTCTACTACTTTTATGCGTATTATAACAATGTACAGAAGTGCAGTGAGGAGAAACAAAACAGGAAATTGGTGTCTCGCTGATAACTGAATACGGATGTTTTCGCTGAATTTCTAATCAACCGTGCTCTTTTCAGAAGAGGTCGGTCTATCCCACAGAAGGCCAGCCTACGCTATAAACTTGGCAAAGACGGCGTATCTGGAGACTACACCAATAATGCGCCTAGGGGCATCTTTCTTCTCAGTTATGCAATTGGCAATTCTCGGCTATGTTTGCCAAATGAGAACGCCATTTGGTGTTGCCTGACTGACGACACTTGTAAAGATCGGTTAAGTGAACCACAGACCCCTGGCGATGCTAAGGCGTGATATCTAACTTCAAACCCGCTGGCTCAGCCGGGAGCGGTGACGGATTATTGCCTGGATGAAAGTAGCCCTGTTAACACGCGGTACACTCCGCCAGAGAAGGAAAAAAAACTAAAATACGAGGCAAAGTACCTCCATTAAACCATATAGGTAATCCGGCTCGGCACTAGTTCATCTTCCAAATTCCTTATCTTCTAATGAACACTCGAGGGATGATGTGTCAATTAGAAACACATTGCCAGTTCGTTCTTTTCTTGCCTTTGGGAAGAGGGGGGTGATTCAGAGTCGGGGATTTGTCTAATGTGTCTGCTTTTTGTACTAAATTCTGTCCAGGCGGGAATAGAGACAATTACATTTAATTATACGCTGTTAAAGTTACTACAACAGTGATTAAAAGCGGGCACGTAGTACGTTTTAAATAGCAGTTGCCAGCAGATTCTTGGGATACGTTCCGTGAAAAAAAACACAAGCTACGTAGTTGAAAGTGGGTCCCATCAAGGAAACAGGGCCCCGAATCACCGATTTACTGCGCGATCGCCCTTGGAATTTACCAACATCGACCACGATGAAGCGCAGAGATAAGTGAAATAGGAAAACTAAGCGTTCCCATCCACATCAGCCGTGTCCTCCAAGTACTTCGTAAAACTCCCGAGTCCCAAAACAGCCCCGTAATCCGTCACAACATATGGCACTGGTGATTCAAGAAAAATGGAAAGTACATCTCTGATCTGACTAATCAACAGTTCAAATGGCACATTCTCCGACATTTCTTAAGGGAAGAAATCCCGCGATTAGTACACACATCAGCAAGCTACACTTTTTCCACCCCTCCCCCATCGCTCAGGAACTACTGTAAGTTACAGTGTTGCAAAACACTCCCCATATTCAACAGTGGAAGCAGCGATTTAGCAATTCTATCCGACTATACGTGATGAAACTTTGAAAATCGGTATATTCCGCACGTCCTTAAGATGATAAATTAATGTACGCACGTGTTTTGTACGTTGCGCTGTTCCCAATGATCCCACAAGCAAGCCAAACTATTCTTAAACAGTAAACAAACATTTCCATTGCATCTTATCTGAAACATACGTACAGCTTTCTTACTCATAATTAACCTTAAAAACGCGTCACCATTGTGATTTATATACAGCTAATTAACTAACGAAAGCGTTGCAAATTGAGACATTGGGGAATTATGGCTATATCAGCGAGGGATCGAAGCGAAAACAGCTTCGCTAACGGGACGCCTGAAGTTTTGGAGCGCCGTTGACGGACGTCGGTAGTAACGATGCCAATGTTTCCAGCTCACCCCAGCACCACCAGCTCCCCGTACTTCACCGGCTCCTTCGCAGGGGCGCAGCGTTCCTCTTGACTCGGCGAAAACATGGGGGCTCCTGTGAAACGACACAACTCTCAGTCACAATATGACCGTATTATTCGTCCTCAATCGTGGAAAAAAAAACCCTAAAGGAAAAGCTTCCCCTTCACAGGGGGCAGTTAACTGCCATTTCGTAGTTCCCGACGTTGCCGCAGCGGCAGTAGTTTTTTCTTCGCAGTTAGTTCGCGGAATTTAGTGTTTTCCGTCACGTATAAAAGAGTATAAACTTTGTTTGAAGTGATATCACTCCGCGCCACATCGTACTCGACTCCGCTTGGCGGTTCGATCCGCTCTGAAGCAGATACAAAAACAGCCCCGAGCAGGGGGCGGGCCATACCATTCAGCGACACACCGCTTTCTAAGGGGGGGGGCAGGGGAGGAAAGTATAGTGGCATTCTTTCGCAAAGCGTTTTGACGCAAATTCTGTGGTTTATTATTAAATTTTAATTTCTGTTAACAACGTGCCGTACTACACATACTTAGAAAAGTGTAACATTTGTCGACCGTTTCGTAGCATATGTTAGGTGTTCTCCCTTTTCAACCTCAAATCGTTGTGTCCTTGTGTGAGGCGGTCTCTACTGTTATGTAAACAAAGAGTAAAGGCTGGGGGATTCGTGAAGGAGAAAATATGTCCCTTTGCGCTAAAAATATAGCCCGCACTCGTCCATCACGTGCGAAAAAATATTTCAAGAAATGTCAAAAAATATTTCAAGAAATGTCGCGTCGTTGCACAGAATGCTTGAAAAGTCGTTTTAAGTGGACTGAGGCGTATTACTCATAGGCGTGTGCGTAAAAATGGGAAGGATCAGTGTCCTTTGAAGTTGGAGCCCGCCGAATTCATCAGAGCGGTGGGCGTAACGCTCGGCCGTGTACAATCCTTTTAAATTGGATCTCTCCATTGTAGTTGGGCAGGGGGAGAAGAATCCGTTTGTGAAAGCCAGACTGTGGAAACAGTTGAATGAAAATTCGAGAATGCCGAGCAGTGTAGCCCAGGTGGGTCTCGCTGGTTACTTCGAAATATTTTAACCACTGTGCTGCGTTGTACAGTACTTTAGCTGAGTGAGATCCACAACGAATTGTTCTGAACATTTTAGATTTTTAAAAACGTAGTTAGTGTTTTTAACAGTATTTTATATGTCATAAAAAGGTCAGTAAAGTGGAGATGCATAACTTAACTCAAGCACTGACGGAGAGACTGAGTTGAATCAGACCTCTCTCACACTCTCAGGTCAGAGTCACTGTCAGCAGTTCTGCCACCAACAGAAAGCCAGGCCAAGTCTATCTACATATACACAGGGTGTGACTGAGGTCAGTCGTTTACTGTTTTCCCTTTCAAACACAGGCACACACGTCCAACAGCCCCCTCTCCCTATCAGTGTGTGTGTGTGTGTGAGAGAGAGAGAGAGAGAGATGTAGTCTAAAAATATAAATATAAAATGAATAAGTATGAAATGAATGAGTATAGAGAATGTGAAGTTGACGTCACGCCGTGTTGAATTTTGATAACGTGCCATCTTGGGAGGATCCCGCTGCCTTTCTTTTCGTGAGTTGGAGGCTGTGTTTTGATTTTCTGTCGTGATTCTGAAAAACATCACCATGGTAGGTCAGTGCTGCTGCATCAAGAACTGCCATAGTAGGTCACACCATCATTCAGGGAGAAAACTGGACAATGGTATACGCTTCTTTTCGCCTTTCCTACGTGGAAAAAACATGAAGGGAAGCAGGATGAGGAGGTGACGAGAAGATGCCAGATGGCATGGGTACTTGCAGTAACAAAAGACATTACTTTTAACAACATTCTCTATGACTCAATAAAACAATCACATTGCTGAATGTTTTTGAAAGTTTTGTATTTTGTTTGGTTTAATAATTGGGCCAAAAAGAGGAGTGCCACCTTACTTTTGTGAGTATGACTGTGCTCTCGCAGTTTGCTGGCTTGTGAATTAGCAGATCTTGCACCCAGCCACTGCAAAACTGTTCATGAGCTTCTAGGGATTTATAACTTTTAAACTCACACAAAGTGTATGCACTCAGTCCAAAAACGAGATAATTTACAATGTCTGGGTATGTGAGTGGAGGTAGTGCATCAGGATCTGTAATCCAGTCTTGGGCTGCCAAGTCATATGGATCTATGTTATTTATAGTTATTAGTTAGTTAGTCTAAATACCGTTGCTTGGCGTTGCGATTTAATTTCTCCCGGTAGTGTCCCTTTTCTTTCTCCTTCCCCCTCTCCATCTCGTCCCTTCTCCATCAGATTTGAATGATTTAAACAACTTTTTAGCCAAACAAAACAAAAGGTATGCAGGTAACCACCGTAGCAGGCACAGGTAAACAGGGTAAACAGAGCACGTTCCTCACAAGATGGCACCCCCGTCCCAATATGCAACACAGCGTGACGTATCTTCACTTTCTCTATATTTTTAGTCACACATGCCACCTGTATGCTAAGAGCTCAGCTCTGTGCTATGACACCTTCTCTAGACCAGTGTTTATCAATCCTACTCCTGGAGCCCCCCTGTCCTGCATATATTCTATCTATCCTTGCTCCAAACACATGTGATTAACATGCTCTTGATTAAATCAGGTGTGCTCAGCTAATCAAAAGTGCCACTGATGAGTTCAGTCAGGTAGGTAGAGCAGGGAAAGATGGAAAACGTGCAGGACAGTGAGCCTTCAGGAGTAGGATTGAGAAACACTGCTCTAGACAGACCTACATCTTGCAGCTACCCACGGGCCCTTTGCTTGAGTGTGAGATACCATGCTCCCTCAGTCAAGAGGAGGCTCCCATGCCTAGCTGCAACATTTCCAGCGCCTGGAAATAGCTGTTTCCTCAAGGAGAGACTATTTTACACCTTCCCACTCTCATCACCTCTGCCACTCCACATTTCACAGATCTCTACCACCTCCATGGTTCCAGCCCTCCCTTTGCCCTGACCTCAACCTGCAGCCTATTCATAAACAGATCAATTTCAATTAGTGGGCTTAATTGCCTCGGAGGGTGAGAGAGCTGGCAAGCTGACCAGCTTAAGCTCTGTGTGCATGTGTTTTGTCACCCTAACTATGCGGTTTTAAAGAATCCTATGGTACAGCCTATGCCACGGAACATTTTTGTCAGGGTACACAGATTGTACTCTGTACATCACATGTCTGTGCTGTGGGGGATTACAACCGATCTTTTAGTAACACCATTATGAATTTTTCAAAAGAGGCAGATTTGCTCACCAAGTTGAACGAGCAGTCATTTAAAAGAAGCACAGTAAACACAGTCCAAAGGGCTATTCTTCTCACCATCTTTACTTCTGGAAATTAACTCCAGCCATTACTGATGGTTCCATTGGCCTTTTCTCCACAACAGACCACAGCATAAGCAAAACTCACATCCATTGTTGTCTAGTTGACCAGCATGTCATCACATTGTCCCTATCAAGTAAGACCATGTGAGGTTTCACTGCATTCACAGACAGAGGAGTTGTGCATTTATAGCTTGATTAGTTTGATAACTTCAAATTATGTGAACACATGAGTTTTGTCTTTTTTTACCATTTTTTCCAGACATTGTGTTTAAAAAAAAAAAAAAAAAAAAAAACATGGTAAATTATGTTTCTGATCGCACTGCATCTTTAATACACTGGTGAATGCCTGGATGTACAGCACACAACTATGGATGGTGAAAATTGCTGAGGACGTGTTCATTTTGAACAGGGGACTGTGTCAACCGCATTGTGAATTCAGTGTGGATTATAAACTATGTTTTGATTTTCTCACTGGCTGCCCCTGTCTGTAGATTGGTCATAGCTGGGGACCATCTCTCAAGCAGCTAATGTAAGGAAAAGAATGGTCTTCATTAAGTGTGAGGTGGTCAGCTTCATTCTGCATGAAGGCTCTGTGGATGTAAATGGAGAAGACTGGAGAAGCATTATAGTATTACAGTGATGATTTGCTTAGCAAATGCCTTTATCCAAAGTGGTTAGATATATGTTACTGCAATTCAAGATGGGTCCCCTGCTCAAGCTTGGCCCAACAAGGGGACAGTGTCTCCAAGCCTTTTCTCCTAGACACTTAGCAAACCACCTGAGTCAACTCACGATTATGTTGACCCAACCATGTCTTAAGAGTGTTAGCTAGCTGTTCAAAGTCTGAGGACAGGCTGTCCATGGTCATCCAAGACCAGGGACTAACTTCCTCTGCTGTTTTTCTGTCAGAATCTTGTGACACTGCCAGGTAACACTCATGTCTGAAGCCAGCTGTCTAAACAGGATGTTGTTGGAGCTGGCCACTAAATGGGAGTGTTGTTTCAGTGGCAGTGAAGCGCTCACTCAGAGGCCTTTCATGAGGCGAGGCAGGGACGTGCCCCATGAGGAGGCTGAGGAAGGCAAGGGTGCATTGCAGGAGCCATGCCCTGGAGGACACTGGCCTGCTCTAGAGAGTGCCTCCGGGCCATGTTCCATACATAACATTACATCACTGTCATTTAGCAGAAGCACTTGTCCAGAGTGACTTACATATGTTTCAATTTTATCCATTTATACAGCTGGATATTCAGTGAGGCAATTGTGGGTTAAGTATTTTGGCCAAGGGTACAACAGCAGTGCCCTAGCAGGGAATTGAACCAGCAACCCTTCAGTTATAAGTCCTGCTCCTTACTGCTATGCCACGCTGCTGCCCAGGCTGATGAGCCAAGTAATCAGATGGAATAATAATCAGATGGAGATGACATCAGTCCAGGGAGGCAGATTCCGGTCACCCTGCAGCTCGGGTCATTTAAAAAAATCGGTGAAGGAAGAGCTTGTGTATCCCCTCCCCTCTCCTCACCCTGTACTCCAATCAGAGCTGGGCTGTATAGTCGCATGGAGCCATGTCTGTGACCTCTTCAAACGAGCAGACAGTGGCAGCTTGGGTGGGTTCACTCACAAGGAACCTGCTGCACGGATTCTGCGCAGCTTGTTGTCCCTCATTGGACAGATAAGCAGACTTTGTGCTAGGAGAGCGATCCCTGAGACAGTGCTCAATGCCTCGCTCACAGTGATGGCTCACTTACACCGCAGCTGCTGAGAAAGCCGCTCACTCAAATACTGTGAATCCCAAATCGCCGCTCTTCAGCCTTCAGCCCTGTTTATTCACTGCATCCTGCTGTCCAAGGGAACTAACAGTGTTTGTTTTTAATGTTACATGAATCATGGACCTGCTAACATAGTTGAGTTTTTGCCAAAGCAATGTGGTTTAAAAGGCCATGTTTAAGGCTAAAACAGCATGTCTGCAGTCTTACATTTTTCTCATGTCCAAATATGGCATTGCTGCGATTAACAGGTGTTCAATCACATAGCATCGGCAAATGTGTTTTGTCAAATACGCTCAGTTCAACCTCTAAGGTCTTTAGGCACTCACCTGTCTCTAACAATGCCTCTATTCTCATTACAATGAGCCTGGCACACTAAGGGGAACATTGACATGGCCTCGTGACTCTCGGTTGATTCAGTCAGTTGTTTGACCTTGGTTCAGTGGTGGGTCAACCTCTGTACTGCTGATTGATGCAAACGCAACTCTAAAAACATTGACGAACAATTGGTCCTGTGGCTGTGGGAGTGGTATGTGGAGGGACGCAGGTATTGTGCCTCTGTGACTGATTACAGAGAGCTTCAGCTCACAGAGGTCTGACAGATACTTACACTCTCCTCAGCTGCCTTTTAATCTGTCCTGAACGCAGCATGCCAGACTCTGTGGAAACCGGATGGGATCCACACTATGGCTTTGTTGGTGTTTTTTATACTCATGTAATCTGGTAGATGCCGTTCTCCAGAGCAAGTTACAGAGTGTTACCAGGTACAATTATAGAGAAAGCAGGGGGAGGTGATGCGTAAGCTTTTTGGCGAAAGTGCGCCTCTGTTTCACTCCAACCCAACCCGTTTGTGTTTTCAGCCTCAAATTGGGTCGTTACGCACAATAAACCCCACGTTGTGCCGCGGCGCCTCCGGTGCTCTTCACACGTTCACAAATATTGACACCCCTTTTGTGTGAGTGTCGAGAAGCCCCACCTCCCCCCAGGTTCGCTGCTATACGGGGGGCAGTCCTTTTACATCTCCCCTTCCCCCCACCCTCCCACTGAGGTCCATCCAAAAGAATCCCGCTCCTCCACTTCCTGCCCTCCCTCCCCTTGGCTGTAGGGAGAGGGGGGATCAAAGGAGCTGCGGCACACACTGTACTGATTGAGAGCAGGTGCAAAGAGCTGCTGTGTGAGGGTGGGCCAGGCGTGTGTGTGTGTGTGTGTGTGTGTGTGTGTGTGTGTGTGTGTGTGTGTTTTTATGGGGAGGGCACAGAGGACCTCTCTATGTCAGAGACCCTGCCTCCCCGCCACACACACACACACACACACGCGCACACACACACACACCCCTTTCCTCCTCCCCTAAAAACACAAACAGGAGCAGAGCGGGGCTTGGAGGGGCAGGGGGCTTGGGGGGTGGGGAGGGGGCACACCCAGGGCCACAGCGGAGGGAGACATTCCTCCAGGAAGTAGATGCGACAGCCCTGATGTGCAGGGGAAACATGGGCCGTGGCCCAGACCTCCCACGCAGCAGAAAGCCTGTGTGTGCGTGTGCACGCGTGTGTGTGTCCGTGTGCACCCTGGACGCTCAGACCCACGGCCAGGCCCGTTCGCACACCACCCATTTATTCTGGGAGCACAGATAAATAGATCAAGGGTTTTAGCTTTCCCAGGAACTGAAGAGTGTGATTATCTTTGGTGAAGGGTGAGAGACATGCCTTTGGGGGGTGTGTGTCAGCCAGTGAGTTCCTCTGGTCTGTGTCAGTCTGTGCCTGCGGTCAAGAGCGTGAGATACAGGACGCACGCTGCCTGTATGACCACGTTATCAGGCGTGCAGTCCTTGTATCCCCTGCTTCCATATCGCGAGGACATGCACACTCTCATTAGACGCCGTCTTCAGTAGCCTGTAAGGCTGACAGGTTTATGCATTGTGTAATCCAGTGTAGACAGCTGGATTTTTTCTCTGAGCAGATGAGTAAGTCCTTCTCTAGACTTCCTTGCCTGCAGTTCTAAGGCTCAAGGGCCTTCATTCTGACTGCTGCTCAAACTCCAGCTCCCTTGGGCTGGTAGTCAGGGTGGGGTTATGTGGTGATGTTGTGTGGTCAGTGACACTTTGATGAGTTAGGCCATTTAAGAGGGGCAGCAGTATGATCGTGTGAGTGTATGCATGTTTGAGACAGAGAGTGGTGTGGGCTGGGCTGGCCTATGACCTCGCACAGCTCAGCGGTGGGTGAATCAATGAGCAGAGGCCCTGTTAACACTCCAGCTTAACCGCAGCTCTCATTCTGATAGGTGGGGGTCACTTCTGAAAAAGTGACTCAGCAGAATGCTGGTCTGAGGGGGCAGTCAGGCAGGAGGCTGTGAAGGCATGCTGGGAAGGGCCAGGGGCCGGCTCCAGCAGCGGCAGCTCCGGGGTGGAGGGCGATTGGTGGGTGTGTGTGTTCTCAAACTCCTGTAAATTGCTGTACTGGGGGTGATCTCGGAACTCAATTAGCCACCTACATCCAAGCGCTTTAACTGTCAGGGTTCCTTTCCTCGCGGGCTCTCTTCGTGCCGCAATTCACAGAACACAATGGCTCTCTGAAACGAGGCGATCCAGCTGCCTGTCTCTCCCCCGACAGCCCTAGCGTACGCACTCAAACAAAGAAAAGAGGCCGCAATCACCCGCCACGGCTTTGATGCCATATTGAATTTCCTCACAATTTGCTTTGGCCCAGCATTGGAAGACAGTTTAAGTCTCCCCACTTTGCGCAGGAGAAAGAAAAGCATCTCGATCAGGAACTTCGCGTCAAAGCTGATACATTTTACACGGTCAATGAAACTCAGCTAAACCCTGTGTCCTCATCTGCCAGGAGCTGGTGACTTCGAATCCTTCCCAACACATCAATGGTAAGTATTTAATGTGATTTTATAAAGTGCTCCTGAGGGCACTGGCTCTAAGCCTTCTCTGATTGAACGGATGCTTTTTCAGCAGGCTGGTTTATGAGTGTCCCCAGTTCCACTGCACACCAAAACAACCCCTAAAAATTAACAAATGCATGGGGCCAACTGCAGCAATGTTAACAGGAGTTCAAACCTCAAGTTTATACTGTTAGCCTTCAACGTAATCTGCGCTCAATTAGATTTGGAAGGGCTGCTCCTATTAGATGATTAAAACACACGCTAAAGTCGCTGCATTCAGCCTGTGGTGCTGGGTTCTCTAAACTGCATGTAACTTTTATGCATTTTCATCTACTCCGGTTTCACTTTAGGCACAAGTACAGTTAAATTTTCAAACCACATTTTTTGCAAATAGGTGCATACATCAGCATACCCTATGTATAAGTTACTCTTGGGAACCACAGTTTCGTATGTGCAACATTAGTGTAGACCACAGCTGACGAGAAGAGCTTCCTGAGAGAAAGCTGTGCTTGCACTCACTTTTCTAGTGTTTTCAACATAGAAGTGCAGAGGTAGTTTTGAAGGGACAAAAGACTGGTCTAATGGTTTGTAAGTCAAACTTACCAGGAGGTTGCAAGATCAAATCCCTGCTGTTGTACAGGTTAGGAGTGGTGCTTATCCTGAGTTGTAAATATTCAACTGTACAGATATACAATGTAAGCTTTGCTAGTTGTGTCATAAGAGTGTCTATCAAGTAAATAATGTAATTGGTATGTGAGCAGAAATGCTCCTTGCCAATGGGCATCCCCCAGTTTGGAAACAGGCCCCTACACACATCTTGATTTTGAGGAAAATCTCACAAAGTCAGTTTTTTGTTACATGATGATCTTGCATGCAAAATATCAATTTAACACTTTGGAGATTACAGAATGGATTATCAAAACAAATGATGCTCCATGGAAATAATTTCCTACAGAAAACTCTGTAATGGAAAAGTACCTTGATGCTGGGAGAGTTTGTAGGGAAAGGTCAGGTCAGGGCTTGTGAAGTGCGTGACTTGCTAAAGGCCAGATCATTGTAGGGACAGACTCTGTTCAGTCACGTGCATGACTGTCTGATCTGAGGCTAATTAAGCAAGTGTGTTTATATAAAGATGGACTTTCCAAGTATAGAACGTCTTACTTGATCACAGAGACTTGGCAGCAATCTAAAATGACAACTATGGAATCAATTGTATAAGATGCCCCCTGTATATTTAAAACTCCCTGCTATTTTAGACCACAAATTCAGTAAAGCACAGCGCAGCATGTTAATTACTCTCTGCCTGAAAAGTGCACGAAAGTGGCGATGCAGCAGATTTGACAGCACTGGGACTCAGCTGCAGTTTGCTCTCCATTGAGAATTGACCCAAGGACAGGAAACCTCCAGCAGTTACTAAGCAGGTTCTGTGTTGTCACAGTGACAGACACGTTCTAAGAATGGCCCATCAAGTGGATTGGAAAAGAGCAGGAGGGCCAGCAGACCAGGCCTAACTAACCCTAATGCCAGCCAATTACAACACAAGCGCGCGCTGTGGCAACATGTGACTAGCTAGCGCACATTTATATATACAATAATGCATTGTGATGTAATGTGTTCCCTGGTGCAGACACCACCATTAATTCAAGGTGAACTCTTGGTGAAACATCAGCCCGCAAGATCACTGCAGGCATGGTGATACTGCCATGTAGCTGACCGCGTGATCCCGTACGAATTTCAATGGGGTTACAAAAGCAACCCTCCCCGTCAGCAACTTCTGCTGCCCTGCTCTGACGAGGGCAAGCAAATCGCATTCCCTCTTTATCCTGTTCAATTCAGCGTCCACTTTGCATGAAGGCACTGCCATCAATTTGAGTAACCGAAGGGCAACCCACTCCCCTCCTGGTGCAGGGGAGAGAGGGTCATACCCCCTTCTTATGGTGGGAACAGTCGTGGTGTAGCGCCCCGCGCCGGGGGGAGCATGGCCTGGCCCCAAATCAACTGACTGCAGCCTGACAGCGACTGGCATCCCGGGAATGCGCTGAGCTCGCGCTGCGGGGACACTGCTGATCCGTGCGCCTCACAAAAGCCTGCGTTGTTGCCCCTCTCGTCGCCCCCGGCGACAGAGGTCAGCCCCCCAGCTGACAGCGCGCAGACGGGTCTCTGTCTCCCCACCCTCTGAGAGGGGTGTCGTCTCCACCCTCCCACGTGCTCGCCCTCGGCCTTCCTAACCCCCACTTCTGCACGGCTCTGACCCCACAGGAGGGAAAGTGATGTCAGAGGAAAGTGGGGGTACATCACAGTTTCGCCTGTACTCTTTATTTCACCCTCCCACACAGCGCCCCACCCCTTTTCCTCTTTTCTCTCATCACCCCCCCCTCCCAGGATTGCAAAGAATGCAATTGAAATACCCAGCTAACAAGAGAGCAGAGGGAATAAAGTGAATCAAGTCTCACAACCATCTACCTCAATGCTCACATTTCCCTGACCCCCTTCTGGACTAAGCATCTCCCCGACAGACCTCCCTCCCTTTGATCTCAGATCTAATTACTTTAGCGGCTGCATTTCGGAGAGGGAGAGAGAGAGACTGCCGCAGCTGTGAGAACAATCGGCCTCTCGTCAGATCATCGCCGTCGATAGCGGGGTCAGCTGACGAAGGTGAACGGGCTGGCGAGGTGCCGAGGCCTGAATCCTCCGTCATCAAAGGCTGTGAGACGCCGGGGTTTCAGATCTGCGCTGCACTGACTTCCCCCCAAAGGATCCTGGGAAATGCGGTGTGCTCTCCAGGCCCAGTTGAGGGATGATGGCGCAGGCCCCTCCCTCTCCATCGGCACGTGCCCATTAGCTGCTCACATGGGGAAGGAGGTCAATCCGCCCTGCCTCCACTCTGACCGCATGTGCCAGGGCCTCTGCGGAAAGGCATCTAATCCCCCTCTACTGTGTTTAATATCTCCCACCCCCACCCCCGCCACCGCAGACTGACGGGCCAGTGACAGCCAGATGACAGGCGTTTCCCCAGCCCACACGCAGATTAAAAGGGGCCCTTCACCTCCTCCTGCCTGCATCACAGGGATGAGACCAGGGACAGCATGCTAATGAGGCCCATGCGCACACACACAGTATTAATGTCACTGAGTACCAGAGTTTTCCCTGGCATGGGCCCAGCTCAGAGAGGCATTTAAGCTGGAACATGAGATGCTGTTTCAACAAATCTATCAATCAAATTTGACCTATCTGGGCAAAGAAGAGCAAAGATACAAACAAGTCTCCTGCAGTGATTAATATTTAAGTTACATGAGATGAAAAAGTTGTATTTTAGCTGTGCAGGTTTGTGGACAAGACATTGTCCAAATGTAATACCTTACACCTGTCTACTGTGTAAAAAAGGTGTCATGCATAAGATTTTCTCTTGAGAGGACAAATGCACATATACACCCCCCACACACACACACAAAAAGCACAGTAACCAACAAAGTGTTGGGAAAGGTGTAAATTTTGGCTCCCTAATGGCAGACTTGTCTTTTCTCCATGGGAGATGGAGGAATTGAGCTAACCTACAAAGACACTAGGCTGGAGCTGATGCTGGCGAATCACAGCCACAACCTCCATAGTATAGTATGTCATCAGACAGCCAAATGAGCAAAGAAAGCTACTGCCAGTCTGTGGCGATACGTTTAGGGAAGGCACGCTGCTTTGATCTTAATCTCATCTGGAATGACAGACAGCAGAAGGCTAACCACATCCATCACTTCCATGTAATGTAAGTATTAGCAGATCACTGCACTGCCTGCTCTGTCTATAAACATGCATCTGCTTTCCTCTCACACTGTGCAGGCCGCCCTCCAGCCATATAAGCAGAGCCCCAGACAGATTGACGGATAAAAACTACAAACTTGGGGGACATCCAACTGTTGGGTTTCGGACATGATTTCACGTGTGACAATCCTGCGTGAGAACTTCGTTCATATGGCCTCAGCCTCTCAACTGTAGGACCCAGCTACATAAGAGCACTAACCTTTTAAAACAAGCAGGGAATTTTACCAAATTCACTCACTGGTCTCGCCTGTGAAAGTACATTTTAGTTTGTCCATCTTTTGACCATTAAGTGTGATTTGTTTTGGAAAGAAGTGAATGTGCACTGATGGCTACCTGCATAGCAACTACAGCGCCACAGAACTGCTGAGAAGCCATCACATGGAAGAGGACAGGTAAAAACCCCAAACAGGACCCATGTCTCACCGAAACACATTAAAAGGTGAAAAGGGTGTAGGTTTTATCTTTCCTGGTCTCCGTTAGATGTCAATGTGGGTTTTGCTGCATGGTTGAAAGAGCCACTTACGAGCTGAACCAATACAAGGCTGTCACTTTGCAGACGACGGGGAGATGGGGCACACGGGATGCACTGTGACGGGTGACGCTGCACCTCACTTTGAGCAAACCTCAGGAACTGGAGCCCTTCTCACCCCAGGTAATGGAGCAGGCAAAGGCTTAACACACGATGAATGTAGTCTGTAAACTGCATAAGCTCTGCCCGGGCTCTCACTATAAATACCTTTGTTGCTATGCTTCCGGACAATCTTGGCAATGTTGCCTAAATCAGATCACACATAAAGTGACTGCCTCTGTGATGTCCAATAGTGTGTGTCTGTGCGTAACTAGAACAACGCAATTTCTGAAGACGGAGCAGTAAGATTATATTTTGCCTAAAGCAGAACAATGGCCAGGGACGCCCCGTATTTTTCGTTAGCGATTTGTTTTTTGGGGGGAGGTACAGAAGGCCCAGTTCTGATCCCCCCACCCCCCACCTTACTAGGCAGACATACACTGGACAGGCGAGATTAAGACCTTGCGCTGATTGGTGATCATGAGGAAATTCCTGCTGCTCAAAGACTGGATCGTCTGGACATTTCTCACACCCTGCATTGTATATCTTCAGATCAGACTGCTTACGATAGCAGTGAGGCATCACACATGACCACCAACAAACTGGAGAAAAGGGCATCCAGTGAAGCTTAGGCAAAGAGATCTTTCTGTGACTTTAACAGCAATCCACCCCCACCCCCCTCCGCCATCCTGAATTCCTCAAATGCTATGAAGCGGCCTGCTCGTGACACAAAAAAAGGTTCCCACAGTGCATCAGGGAGAGGTTCCCATGACTCCCTTGTGGCATCCTCTGGAGGTTTCCCATGATGCTGTGCTCTCCCTGGCCGTCTCCACTCCATTTCACGCCCGTCTGTTGGGTGCGGGCTTTGTGCAGGGAGTTGCAGGTGATAAGTGGATGACTTGGGTCAGGACAGCGGTCTCCTCAGGGCGATTCAGACTAGTGTTACAGACAGGGAAGCTGAAGTCTGAGACATCGGCGCCCCCTTGTGCTGGTCAAAGGTACAGCAGTGTGGGTAATATGTAGCAAGCAGCACAAACGAAAAACAGGGAGCACAAAACACCCCTCCCCTTTTCTTTTGACAAAACAAGCAACAATTGCACTTAGGGATCGAAGATTAAATCACAGAGCAGATGACACACCACATATTTATCAAGCATCCCTTTTAATCTTTATAACTGTCACCTTTTACAAAAAAAATATTCAGTATTAATGTAATTAGCAACAATATAGGGAGTGTTGACTACAGACGAGAGGCCTCTCTTCCTGGTAGTTAAGTAGGATAAAACCGCTACTCTGTGCGCCTGGCCTGCTGCTCCATCACGGGTCACAGCTGTCCCTCGGAGCCACGGTCCCACACAGACCCGCGTTCACACACCTCCACGGTGACAGACCTCAGCTTCCAGGCCAGGCCCCCAGAACTAACCCACAGTACTCTGCGCACCCAGACTGTCATGTGTATGCGTGTTGCGGTGCATGTGTGTGTGCCTTTGCGTGTGTTTGCATTTGCGTTTGTGTGGTTAGGACCAAGGGGGAGTTCAGGATGCAAGACACAGCGTAGATCAGTAGGTCCTTACTGGTACGTTTTCCTGGTAGAATTTCCATTTTAAAAAAAGAGGACTAAAAACTCACAGACTGACATTTTTTCTTTTTTTTTTTTTTTTTTTTTAAAGAAAGGAGCCGCCTCATCTACCTCCCTCTCAAAACTAACAAAGAAATGCATTGTATTCAAAGGTTGGGTCTGGAACAGTATCGAGGCATTGGGAGGTCAGACAGCCTGAAGTCTTGGGGGAGCTGCTCTGGTTCTCGGTATGTCACGTCAGGAATGTGGTTGTGTTATGCAGTAGGGTTATTTCATTTTCAGAAGTGTGTCGTTTGGTGGTTTTGCTGGCCCCGCAAGCCCTTCCTGAGCGGGAGGCCTGCGTTCGAGGAGAGGGCGTTGAGTGTCAGCCGTTGTCTACGGCCGAGAGGGGCGTGGGCAGACGTGGACAAGCGGACAGGAGCTAGCCGGTTGGTTCAGTGTTTCTGACTAGGTCTGGACAGGGTATGGTGTGGAGGATGGGGGGAGGGGCTTCTGTAGTAAGGCTGGAGGCGGGGGAGAGGCGAGTGGGTCCTCTGCACTCTATACCTCCGGCGTTCCCTTCTCCACGTCCTGCAACAAGGCAAACAGAGACACGGTGACACTCGACACTGGCTTACAGACGCTCCGACAGAATATGAGCTCTTTCTACTCCATGCTGGGGTCCAATCCAAGCTTCTCAAAGAGCCAGCACAATCAAAGCTCCACCCCAACAGCTGATTTGGTAAGCTCAGGGATGGACAGGTGAGATTTACGCCAGGCGTTCAGGCAGGAGCGGTCCTGGGTGGTGAGTTGAGGATACCTGTCGCTGTGAGCCTCCTGAGCGCGTCATTGACTCACCCCCTCATGTCCCTTGGTGAGCTGCCGGTTGACAGCCTGAAGCAGCTGCTGGAGTTCCCTCACGGTCTGGTTCAACCCCGCTGTCATCTTCTCCTTCCTGTCCATCTCCTCCTGAGGGAGATACAGCTTGTCAGAGGGGGAAGGGACGCTAGGGACTCAAACTGTCCCAAAGTCTCTCTTTATACACAAGCATGCACACACACGCAGATATACACGCACAAGTATTTGAACACATACATACACACACACACAAACACACAAACAGACAGACCATTCTTCTCTGAGCAAAACCAGCAAACTAGCCCTCCTCCGCATCCAACCCCAGTTCCATTCCTTTCCCAGACATTGGAAAGGAGCAGCTCTGCTCTCCTAGGGCTGGTGGAATGGTCCTGGTATGAGGACTGATCAAGGCTCACCAATGAATAGTAATATCACTCTGTAACCCCTGATTGGAGTGTTTCCTACTACTGAACAATAGTACTGCCCTGTACCCCTGACTGGAGCCTCTTCCACTACAGAAAGATAATATCATGCGGTACCCCTGACTGGAGCCTCTTCCACTACTAAACAATAATATCACCCCGTACCCCTGACTGGAGCCTCTGCCTCTACTGAATGATAACATCGCCCCGAACTGGAACATCGGCTTCTTCCATGAATGCTCGTATCTTCGCCCTCTCCCTCTGCCTCTTGCACAGCCCCTCCCCAGTCAGCACACACACGACGGTGCACGAACACATGCATGCACAAGCGCGCCTCACCCTCTGCGTGGCGATGGTGCTGTTCTCTATCAGGTCCACCTGCCCCGCCTCCTTCAGGATCTCTGCCTGAATCAGCTCCAGGGACTGCTGTGCCTGGGAGAGGATGTACAATTGGCTCGGGGACCTGACACTCACACTGACACTCCCGGGCTGCGCCCGCATGCAGGCTCCACCCCCGAGTGCAAGCCGAGCCCCAGGTGAGCGGCCCCGCCTTACCTTGTAGAGGTCTCCCGCCACCTTCTGCCTCTCGCTCTCCTCCGCCTCCAGCTTGGACAGCGTCTCGGTCAGCTGGGTCTTCAGCTGGAAGGCAGGAGCAGGAAACCCTCGGATATTAGCACCCCGCAACTCTGAATCCTGAACCCCAGCACAGCCTGAGCATTTGAGTCTTAGCCCTTCTAAATCTAGGCGTGAATCAATGGGTCCGCCAAAAGTCTGCAGCTAATTTGAAATTTGGAACGAACTAGGTTGTTTGCACTGGAATTGTATTTGTATTAACTGCCTGCATTTAAGAGTAGTTTGCATGCTATTCAAATATCAGAGGGCGGGCAGTCTGCTAAGCGATGAACACATTTGATTTGCCTAACCAAACCTATATAAATACAAAGTAACAGTAGAGATTACTGAATATATACTGAACATATTACAGAAACAAGCAGAAGCTTATCAGACATACGCCTCAACTCAATTGCAGTGGCCATCAGCAAGTTGTCAAGGTGTTCTATGGATACTGAGAGGACTACTGGTACAAAATGAGCTTGAACAGCGAAATAACATGGAACAAGGACAGGAAGCAGCCAGGTGCATGCCAGAGCAAAGAGTGGAGGAATACAGCAGCGACAGTACTGGCATTATGTTGAAGCAGACAGCATTTATGCTAAAGCAGATAGCATTATGTTGAAACGGGTAGCATTATCTTGTAGCAGAGGGCATTACATTGAAGCAGGTGGCATTATGTTCAAACCGCAGCACCTATGTGGAAGAGCGTCTCGTGCTGATGCTGGCCAATCTGGACACATCTGTATGGGCATCTGTATTGCTCTCTACAGCTAAGTTAGGGCATCTTGCATCACTTAGGGTAGAGGTGAAACTTAGCGGTTTCAGTGGGGTGAGTGAGGCTGGTTCACCATCCATTACCTCAACTAACTGACAGAGGAATTTCCTAAGCTGAAAGCAAAGCATTTTTTAAATTGCGCTTCTGCGAGACTTTGAGGGTTATGGAGCGATTTACCCTGGACCAGAAGAAACATGAGCATTTTCCCTGGTGTGTGTGTGTGTGTGTTGGGGGGAAAGGGAGCACTGGAAGGACAGTAGCTGCTCTACTCAGTAGGGCTTACCAAATTCAGCTCCTCATTCTGTCTGACTGCTTCAGTATATGAGCCATCAAGTTTGCTCTGCAATTCAGTCAACAGATCTTTGAGCTGAAATGAAGTGTGAGACTGTTTTAGATGTCGGCTGCTGGCAAACCTGCCTGGAGAAATGTTCTACACAAGAAAACCACAGCACAGGACTCTAGGGAGTGATACAGGCTATGGGCTCTGAAGCTCAGAGTGCCTGGCTTATCACTCTGAGCCTAGCCAAAACAACATTGCTGGGATGCTGCAAGAATGTAACAGCTCTACAGCAATGTTGTGACAATGTTATAGTAACAAAGAGGAAAGATGCCAGTGACTCAAAATAAATAGGGAACACTCTATGCCAGCGTTTCCCAAACCTTTCCTGGAGGACCATTTGTCCTTTGTTTTAGATCTCTCCCTGCTCCAATGCAGCTGATTCAAATGATAAACTCGTTATGAACTCCTAAAGGTGCTTAATAGAAAACTGATCATTTAAATCAGCTGTGCTGGAGCAGGGAGAGATCTAAAATATGCAGGACAAGTGGTACTGCAGGAGAGGTTTGGGAAACGCTGCTCTATGCAATCCTTAGTGCTGGGACTCTCACACACTTGGGTTGAAAACTATGGGAATTGTATCATGGGACCAGGTGGTCTACAGTGAGTAAAGTGTTCTGAGGATAGTTCCAGCAATAAGTATTGGCAGATTCAGTGTCTACCCTGTTTATTGAATGCCATCACCCATCCCATGAATATAGCAATTTTTGCAATGGAGGAAAGTATGTGTTGTGTGCAGATACAACAAAAAGCCATGTATGGATACACGCAAGAAACACACACAGACACGCACACATAAGCATGCGGGAGATCAGACCAAAAAAAAAAACGAAAAAAAAAAAACACAGTCACACACACACACTTACATTCTAGCATATTTCTGAGAAGACATGTTGTGCCACAACTGTGTTTTTGGTGTGCATTAAGGTGTAAAGGACAGCAGTCAGGACTATGCCACCCCTGCTCACCTCTCTGACCTCCGTCACATAGGTGGCACTCTCGCGCTCAGCCCTCTCCAGTTCAGCCTCCAGGTGCTGCTTGTCCCGCCTCAGCTGTAGGGTAAAGAGCATAAAAGGACGAAAAGGCTTTAACAGAACCATCTCCTGAGTCGGTAGGGTGCACAGAAATACCAACGGCATCAAGGGGCTACGACTGGACACGACTCTCCGACAGGGCAAGGCCGACGGCTGAGCACTGGCCTTTGTGCCATCCTCTACAAACTCACGTTTTCGAGCTCCCCACTGTCCGAGCTCAGTCTTTCCACCTCGCTTTCCAGCGCTGCCACCTTCAGGCTCATCTATAACACACAGAGACAAGGAGGAAATAGGCGTGGCCAGCGATGCCAGAGGAATGAGGCTTGATAAGCGTTATCAGTGGTATGAACCAATCATAATGCCTGGCTACGGACAGCAAAGCTATTTGATTGGACCATGCCAAATAGTGACTGGCAGCATACAGTAGCCCCTTCCTTCTTGGGGTTTGAGAAGACTCACTTTCACACCACTACTGAAGGACATGTAAATTAAAAACCTATATCCTCTTGACTGCAGCACCCACCTCTTCAAGCTCGCCCTGCGCCAGCTCCAGCTTGACCCTCCAGCGTGACTCCTCCTGCTCCACACTGCTCTGGAGCCGCTGCAGTATGCCCTCCTGTGGACAGAGGGGGAATTGACTTGGGTCCCTAGTACAAGCCCCTGAGGCATCCCAACCCTCTAAGCGCCCTCTGTCAGGGTGGTCTGCCTCACCGTTTCGGCCAGGACTTTCTTGTAGGTCTCGCAGTCCTTCTGTAGAACCTTCTGGGCCTCCTCTGACTCCTTCAGCTTGTCTTCCAGAACCTGGAGAGAATAAAATGGCTGTGGTCACACAGTAGTTTACTATACCCAGTATGAACCTGTCTCATCTAGATATAGTGTAGTCCTCCTAATCTACTGGTTTTAGTTCCAGCCAAGCAATCAGTTACTATACTATATACTACAATGGCTAGGGGGTGATGGCATAGCACTACACTACTATTTTTTCACTTGTGTGAAAGGTCAAATTGGTTTCCAATTGGCTTAGAGTTGGAAAGCAGACTAGCAGACACAAGGGGAACCACACAACATTCCTGATCAGGGTTTGGAAAGCGCTGTGGAATTTCTTACAGTCACATTAGCGTCCTCTGAGTCGGGGGCCGGAGCGGGGACAGGCTCTGCCCCGGCAGCTTCCTTTGCGGCACTCTCGAACATCCGCAGCCACTCCTGGTGGTTCTGGAAGGGGAGGGGGAGGCAAGTTAGGCTGCGAGGCGAGGAGGGGAATCTCATGCGCTCCCGGATCCGGGCGAACTGGCAGGTTGACGCAGACGGGCTCCGTGACTAAGCGATGTTCTGCTTTGATGTGTTCACGCTTTAAAAGGATCTCCTGCACGCCCTCTCGCCTCCGCAGCAATCCGTCGCTGGGAATTTTACGCGTTCCTGCCTCTAACCACGACAGCAGAGGCTCCCCCAGCCACATCGGGCTGAAATGCAGGGAGGGGGCGTGTGTGTGCGCGCGTGTGTGTGTGTATATGTGTATGAAACTGTGTATGTGCCCATGAGAAGCTGTGGGTGAGAGAGAACTAAGGATACAATAGTATGTTTGAACCACAGTGCTGTATCAAACACTTTCATTCAATAATACGGTACACACAGCGTGTACCTCAAATAAAAATATTTATAATATATACATTTTACATTTTACTATGATTTATAAAAATGGTTAGTGTACCACTGTGCTCTAACCACCTAAGTACGCAAAAATAAAAATCACAAAAATCAGTTGATGGGGTCACACTCAAAAAGTCACACTGACAAAGGCT
Organism: Megalops atlanticus; assembly: GCA_019176425.1. Taxonomy (NCBI): domain Eukaryota; kingdom Metazoa; phylum Chordata; class Actinopteri; order Elopiformes; family Megalopidae; genus Megalops; species Megalops atlanticus. The sequence continues at coordinate 32,753,567 of CM032887.1, forward strand.
CCACAGCCAAAACGTTTGTTGTTCTTTTACTGCTCCCATGTCTGCAGAGATATATTAAACAAAAACTTTTTGCTTTGTTCTTTGAGTGCGACCCTATCCACTGATTACAATGATTTATAAACAAATACCAATATATTCATGGTATATTTTACTATAATTTATATACAAATAAGAATATATTTATGATAAGTTGTATTTTACTATAATTTATAAATGATTGTTGCCGATTCCACAGACTGAAGCCCATTTGTTTGTGGTAATCTGCAGTTTTGCAGTGTAAAGGGCTTCATTGCGCATAGTGCAGCAGCTTGCATTTCTCAGACATGTCACACATGATGCCTGATAGCATCTCAGGCAGCAGTCTGATGGCAGCAGATAAACAATCTCTCGCCCTGTCACCATGCTTTTGTTCCAGCTCCACCGCGCCAATGACACACGCACATGGCTGGCTACTACTGGACTAAAAAGCAGCACCAATACTTTCCTCTATTTAAGAATCTAGCAAAGGTTTTTGCTGCATTAAAAAGGCAAATCAATAAATAAATGGAATACAAATATTAGTGGCTAGGTTTATTGTTACTGTACCTAAAAGACCTATATAACTCCGCAAACCAGCTAGCAGGTGAACAGAATGGTATCGAGTAATGCTGGAAAGCCAAAATGATGACCTTTCTATAATTAGCACTCTGCTCTACTATACAAAACCATACTGGCAACAGCACATACTGCAGGTAAGTGTAGATGTACTATGCAAGGCTTGATCAGACTTTACCATTACGTGCAGGTTTTTGGACACAGGCAAGTTATGGGTCTCATTTTAAAATGGCTGGCATGATAAACAATGCTATATAGTGTACTGAGGTACATGCTAAACCAGTTATGTACTGAACAGTTAACTCTGTGAACCACGACAGATAATGTGATAATGTGTGTAAGAGATAATGTGTCCCTTGTCACTTGAGTGCGGTTATGAAAGACTGACTGGTGTCTGAGAAGTACAAAAATTGTGTGAGGGGGTTGTGTGTGTGTGCTGATGACTTCATAGTCCGAGACTGTGTGTGTGTGTGTGTGTGTGTGTGTGTGTGTGTGGAATCAGTCATTTGTTTCCGGAGTGAGTACCTGGCTGTCAGGGAGGGGGACGTCGGGAAGAAGCCTGTGGAGCACCTCTCGACAATCTGCCTCCACAGACCCCACAGCCTCCTGAGTCTCCTGGAGGGGAGAAGGGGGAGTCAAGACATACAGCCTCACACACTGACTCAGAGCCTACATTGACCCACACACTGCTTCACACACTACCTCACACACTGCCTCAGAGCCTACATTCACCCACACACTGCTTCACACACTACCTAACACACTGCCTCAGAGCCTACATTCACTCACACACTACCTCACTCACTGCCTCAGAGCCTACATTCAACCACACACTGCTTCACACACCACCTCAGAGCCTAAATTCACCCACACACAGCCTACGGTCACACACACGCGCGGACACATGCATGCATGCGCACACACGTGCGCACACACACACACAACCTCCTGCACAAAGAGACATCTCCACAGTTTCCCCTCCAGTGCAGGGGGACACACACTTGCCCACACCACACACACACACACAGTGGCCAGAGCTCAAGCAGGCTGGGCATCTTTTTGAGTGAGCAACCATAATCCTGTCCTTTGGTTAAGGGATTTAAATGATCTTCCATTCGACTGCATTTCCTTCACCAGCCTTTAAGAGCAGAGGAGCCCCAACATCCTGATGAGGCCGCCAGAGAGCACCAACACGCTGAAACCCCACAACACAGGTCACAGAAAAGCCCTCCAAATGCTCCAACGACCCCGTTATAACCAGTGCTCCACTGTCTCTACTGACGCAAGTCCACTGACACCTCAGTGAGTGAATCCAGACAACCAGAAAAAATACTAAAGAGACAAGTTTGTACAGAACCCGTTCCTCAGCTCCGCCCACTTTCCCACTCCACTTTCCCCAACTTTTGGCCCAAGTTTCTCAGACTCCTCTGCAACACTCACATATCAGGACTGGGCCTACAGCCATCTCAACAATGAGTACAAACTGACAATTTTGCAATTTTGTATGAAAAGGCTCCAATGTGAAGGGGTCCTGATAACTGCTAATTGTCACTCTTATAAATAAATAATGCCACAGGCTTATGCAGCATGCCTGAACAGGGGACAAGCTATGGGGCTGGTATGATGGACACATCTGCAGTGCAAACTTCACAGCAAATATTTAAACCTGTTATAGCAGCAGCAAATCGGCTACTACACTGTGACAGCCACGGCCATCTACTTCATGGACCCATCCAATCATTTCATCCCAACTGTGGTGTTGACTCAATATTGCCAAGGCAGTGAGAACCATGGGAACAAACAGAGGAGACAGTGGAGTTACTGTATGCACAGTGGGGATATATACTCTGGGCTCCTACTGTTACACAACAGACACAACACAAAACAAAAATGACACAAAAACATTCCATCTCTGTCAGAGGCATCTGATTGGTCCATCTAACATGGGATGGTCTTGATGATGACATCAAAGTCAGCAGCCAGTGCTGCTACTACACCAAACGTCGGGTGAAGGAATCTCAGATTTATCTTGCTTAGGACAGCTACGGGATAAGGCTATGTTACTGAGGGCTTTCTTCCATGTTTCTGTGTGTTTACAGGAGTTTCTCCTGACCGCCTTCTCCTAGGGTCAGGAATCCTTCTTTCCAGTTCTGACTGACTGGCTCTTCTTTCCAGAACTTGACAAACCACATAACTGACCTAGCACTTTGTGACAATGAAACTGTAAAAATGAAAAGTGCACCATCAAAAATAGATTTTGATTCATTGATAATCCTTTCTGTGAAATACACAGGCCAAGGCTGACTCTTCTGCTTGCTTCTTGGTTCAACCACATGGACTACACCCATTTCCCGGGAGAGAGGCTCAAACCTTGGCTTGCTGCACTGCATATTTTACAGACATTAATGCCTCAGACCTACAGGCAATGGTTTGCAGGCGTATGCAGCACCATTTGAAGGCCATTTATAGCTGGTGTCCCTGAAACTGATTCATCAGCTTCTCCTTAAGGAGACACGCCTACTCAACAAGATGGTGAAGGTCATCTGCTGGACCACACTGTTTAGACAGAGGGAGAGTGCTGCTGTACATCTGCTCTGTGGGAACAGAGCTAAGGTACAACAAGTTATGTGTATGCTGTATTTGCACTCCATATCTGAAATTTTTCCTCCTCTATTACTGGGTTTCTAAAATGTACCTGCAAGTTGTATGCTAAACATCAAAGTCAAGTTTCCACATATGCAAACAAGGTATGATAGATAAGGAAATAAACAAACAACACTGTTATGCACAGCTGGTTCTGCTTAGTGGGTTCCAGACTCAGGAAAGCTGATAGTGAACGAATGGTCATTTCCTCTGAGAAATGTAATTATGTAACGAGTCACGGCACCCATTTCCATCCAGACTGAATTCTGGTGTGCAGTGAGTTGATCTTACAGAAGAATAAAGATGTGGCCGGTGAGGGTTAGCAGTAATTCTCTTATCGTAATCAGGACAGCGAGAGCACATGTTGAGCGATCAACAAAACTGCAATGTCATCAGTGTGATTCAGCTGAGCTGAGGTACTGCAGTGGGAGAAAAAGCTGTGCTTATTGTGTTCGTTGGCTTGAACTGCATTTGCATTTCCAAAAAAAAAAAAAAAGTGTCAACACAGTTATTTTCAAATGTCTACAAGAGAAAAGAAATGTAACCGATTAATTAAAAGTTGTGAATTAACCGAATTTGACAGTGATCACCGCATTAGTGACTAGAGCGAGATGCAAATGGAGGGAGGGATGCTGATTGGAGGCTGAGGTAATGTCACATGACAGGGGTGGGGAAAGGAGGGACACAATGAGGATTAAATTATGCTCTGACTGATGAAACCTAAGTGAAATCAGTAATTAGTCACTGCATACTCATTTCAAAGACTGCCAACAACTTCTATAGTGCACTTGCTATTGTGCAAAACTGTTTAAATACTGCTTGACTCTTTGCCCACTGAAAACATGCATTTACTGTATGTCTTGAAGAAGTTAATGATTTCAATAACTGTGCTTATGAAGGCAGAACATTTCAGAGTACAACAGGAAGAGGACAATGCATTTTTTCTAAAATATAAAATAAAAATGTATAAAAATACATTGTTTTTTTTCTAACGATAGTTAGAAATCAGTTTTTTGATAAAATGCAAGTGTGCAAACTATTGGCTGCTTTGCAGCACAAAATTAGCTAAACTGGAGGTGTGTCCCTCCCCCCAGAATGGGAGAACTGAACAATCAACAACAGATGCGAAATGAATATGCAGCAGCTTGCGATGCAGCCTTTTCATTGGACAGTTATGGTAATTGCTTTAGGGATGTGTCCGATTGAACTCTAACGTAAAGCAGATTGGATGTGAAGTTCGAACCTTAGCGGTCCTGTTGAGCTTCCCTTGAAACATGGATTCAGTAGCTGCCAGAGCCTCCATTGCGCTCCAGTTTTTCTCCCGAAGCTCCTGGTCAGTTTCAGAGAGACACCATTTTCAGGTCAGCCACAAGTAAACTTCCAGCACAGCACTCAAAAAAACATACACAGCATACATTACGGATGAGACCAGGTATTTTGATCATCAGGTCATGGGAACACTAGTCAACTGCTTCTTAATTAAGAAGTTCTGCAAAAATCTCATTTTTGTTTGCCAATCGCAAAGTGGAATAAGGTGTAAAATCATGAATGTTAAACGGGGCTGGCAGGATGGAGTTTGAGCTGTAACCAGATGAGTGCAGGTTGGAGTGGGGTAGGATTCTGATGCTTATGGAGGGTACTTAACCTGAATTGCCTCTTCAAAAAAATCAGGCTATAGTCAACAATGTCCCAGATTCAGCACACATCAAAAGGTGCTGAAAGCTACTGACGAGTCACTTGCACGCATTCACCATGGCAGGTACTACACCTGTGTGGATCTCATAAAGATGGGGTACTTTTAAAGGAACTCGAAGCCTCAAAAGGAACCCACCAGCACCCCCTCCCCCTTCTCACAATGCCCTGCCCCCACCTCTCTCTTACAATACCCACCCCTCTCTCAATGCCCCACCCACCTCTCACAATGCCCTGCCCCCTCTCACAATGCCCCACCCCTCTCTTACAATACCCACCCCTCACTCAATGCCCCACCCACCTCTCACAATGCCCTGCCCCCTCTCACAATGCCCCACCCCTCTCTTACAATACCCACCCCTCACTCAATGCCCCACCCACCTCTCACAATGCCCTGCCCCCTCTCACAATGCCCCACCCTCTTTCTCAGACAATGCCACGCACCCTGTCACAGCACAGCTCCTTCCTGTTTCTTAATTCAGTGACCCTGCTGGGAGCCCATCGCTGCCCGGCATCCACAATGCCTGGAGATGACCACTCCACAGACAGGCCGGAGCTAAGCCTGGCACATGCACCTGAACACGCTGCTGAGTAAGGCTAACATGAAGCTCAGCATACCAACACCGAGGGCTGTGTGGCAGCCAGCCTGCAGATGGAGAGCGAGCCAGCACAGCTCCTGCTCTGCGATTCGGCCCCTCCCGGCTCTCCCTGGGTACTGTCAAAGTGGACTGCAGTGGGAACCTTCACACCCCACCCAAAAAAACCACCACGTGCCACTGCTGAACTAGCCCAGGAGCAGGGGTGTCTACAAGCCCCCCACCCACATGAACACACACACATACACAGTCACACACACATATATACACATACGCATGCAAGCGCACACATACAGACACAAAGCGCATCGTCAGCTGAGATACGTGTTGCTTGAACTACCAGCGAAATGACCCAAAGGTGGTAAATCAACACCTTACATTACCTGCTTAAATGAATCAAATAGACTAAACCAGTACTTTCTGTCTTTATATTCTGTATCTTCACCTGAAATTAATCCCAACCTGGAGCTTTCATAGATTTGACTTGTTCATCCATTATCACCCTGCCAAGAATGACTGCAAGTTCCACCAGTGTGGTTTACCTTAACCTTTAGTATTAAGAAGCTTCACCCAAGGGGTTCTTTAACCTTCCTTACACTTAATTGCTGCAGGTGTGAGGTGAAAGAGTGAGAAAAGGCAAACATCCATCACTGGGGCCACTCCAATGACAGGGGTGTGTAGGAAAGGAGATTTGAGGGGGGTGGAGCACAGGACACCTACGTTATTCTTCTTCCTGTGCAGCTCCAGGGCATCCCGCAGCTCAGCCAGCTCGCCTTGAAGCTCCGACACCTGCCTGTCCTTCTCAGCCAGCCTGGAGGGGAGAGAGAGAGTCAATCACCAGGCACGTCCCAAGTGATGTGCGGGCATCGCAGCTGTGAGGAGACAGGGGTAACACTCACGCTGTCAGCAGCTCCTGGCTGGGTGCTTCTGATTGGACCGTCTGTGGAAACAAAGACAGTCATTTCTGCTCTCTAGAAAGCCTCTCTCTCCCCCTCTCTCTCTCTCTCACTCCCTTGCTTGCTCTCTAACACACTTGCATGCTGTTACAGGGATGGAAATAGCTTTCTTGATTTGCAGTTTTCAATATCAAATTTTGTGAATGCATATTCTGATTTTGGAAATGAAAGAAAATGCAACAAAACGCTTGTTACACGCTGAACCACTGAAGTGGATTCAACTTACATTCTTACATTCTAAATCACATGCTGTTCAAATTTTTCCATTTGGGTACTTCATCACAGGTTACAATTTCTTGTGTGGCCATTTAGGTACAGGGCATGTTTTTCCTGTGGTCTTAAAAACCCATCATGATTTTATTTTATTAATGTAATGCCATGTACAATTGTAACCACGGAAGCTCCTCAAGCCTCATAGCTTACCTATGTGTTTATAACACAGTTGCAACAAGATGTCCATGCATTTCCTGGCTGAACTTTCAAATATGGGCCAAGAGGATGATGTTATTTTACCTAAATTACAATATAGGAACTGGAGGTCATTTTCATCTCCGGAGTGCAATTTAGATGCAAAGAAAAAAAAACTGATGACAGAGTTAGCTGGCTATCTGAAAGCAGATTAAGATTCAGATTCACAGCTAGCAGTCTCCACACTGTGTTTCTTAGAATCTGTGAATGCAGCTCAAACTGGCTGCTTTCAGAAGACCACACACTGACTGCATGGAGCAGAGGGCACTCCTCCTGCCTGCATGTGTTCTCTTGAAATCGGTTCTGTTTCGTTAGCAAGATTTGTTTGTGGAAACCACAATTTTGCACGTGTAGTGAAGCAAATATTTAAGTGCACCATATGCCACATGATACAACTAGAGAATTGCGAAGCAATACTATCTTTTTCCATTCCTTGCACATACACACAGACACATATATGCCCTCACATACCTACTGCCACACACAGAAACTCTCGTTCACTCATACTTACTCACATAAACTCACAGACACAGACACATAGACCAACACACACAGACACACCCAGCTCAGCACCCGCATACCTGCAGCTCCACCTGCTGTTCCACCTGTTCCACCATCTGTTGTTCCACTGGTTGCTCCACCTGTTGCTGCAGTTGGTCCCTGAGCTGAACGCCTTCCTCTTGCAGGGCCTGAGCACAGAGCAGAGAGGGTCTGTACGACAGGGACAGACTCGTCCTTGCAGAGGACCAGCTCAGCCTCACCGCCGTCCCTACAGCCCCTGCCCCCGCTCACCTTCAGCTGCTGTTCCATTTGGGCTGCCTCCTCAGCCCTCTCCTCCAGCGCCCTCTGGAGCCTCTGCACAGCCTCCTCCCTCGCCGCCAGCCTACAGGGGGAGAGCACAGAGCTCAATGTGTGACATCATAATGCAACAGTCTCATGACCCGCCCTCTCCGCCAGCTGTTCGCTGATGTGGCCAAGGGCGGGCTCTGACTGCCCCGTGCTCGGTCCGCGAGGGAGAGCTCAAACTCACAGTGTCTGGAGCTCCTGGAGCTGTGCGTCAGAAGAGTTGGTCTCCTCTGCTTCCCGGTCCCTCGTCTGCTCCATCTTCATGGTCTCCAGCTGCTGCTCCAGGACCTGCATGGCCACGGGGGCAGACGGTTAGACCACAACAGCAGGCCAATAAATGCTTCAGAGGACCACAACACACCAGCTCCTGAGCCTGGAGTGGCAAATTTTGCCATGCCCCGGTCAAACTCTAGTGGAAAAAAATTCTGGGGCAGCAGTGTAGCTGTTGTACACTTGGTCAAGGTACTTAACCCAGAACCGCCTCAGTTAATGTCCAGCTGTATAAATGGATGACATGTTAAAAATTGTAATCTATGTGAACTGCTCTGGATAAGAGTGTCTGCTAAATGACAGTAATGTAATGTAACATAAAAGATGGTATACCCCAGTCAGGGGAAAACTCTAGCAGTGAAAAATGCTACACTCCAATCAGGGGGAAAATCTAGGGAAAAACTGCTGGAAAACACACACAGCACATGGCAGACACAATATCACAATCTTATTCAGAAGAATTTACTTAACCCAATTTTTACATGCTGTGCATTTATAAAGCGTGACATGAGGCAGTTTGGGTTAAGTACCTTGCCAACAGCTGTGGCCCACCTGGGAATCAAAAGATCAACCCTTAGGTTATGAGTCATGTTCCTTACCACCTTGCCACACTGCTACCCTTTAATTTCTACCAAATAGCTCCTACCCTCCAGACACTACTGTACAGGGTCACAGGAAGGACAGCAGAGAGAGAGAGAGAGGGAGGGAGAGAGAGAGAGAGCGAGAAATTGAGGAAGCTTGAAAAAGGGAGGAAGAAAATGAGAGGAAGAGTGGTAATGAAGAAACCGAATGAATCCTCATAGAAAAAACAGCCCAACTCGTTGAAAAGAATCATTAGCGCAATGCATTAATTGGGTTGGACAGTTATACAGGCTAGCATTACAAGGACTTCCTGCAGATTCAATTGAGATTCTCTATTACAAGTAGATGGGATTACAAAATGTCAGGTTGCAATGTACTGTGTGCGCACAGCTGAGGCCACCAAATCAGACAGGATAGTTTTACCGAAATCAAATGACACTGAATAGTGCAGACCACTCTTGTAATTCTATGGGTCCATTTGCAAACTCACTCTGACATACAAACCAAGAGAAAAAGAACGCTCAGAGCACTAGGAAACCTGTATTTACTCTGTAATAGGAGAATTTGAATCAATCGGAAGGCAGAAGCAAGCAAAACAGCGGTCATATTATATGGAGATGGGGTTTCAGTATGGGGCAATTGTACATTTTTAACCAGAAAATCAAAAATAACATGTGCCTGTATTATAAGTGGCTGGATGCTGAAGTACAATGTCCACCCAGTCCACGTAATGGCATCTGTCACATATAGTTGTTCTTTCACCATTTGAAACTGGAAAGCTCTGGCCGTTGGACCCTTCAGTGGAGTATACAGTGTGCGTTCCATCAGTGATTTTAAGAATGCACACACTGACAGTAAGAGTGTGAACAGCAGCAGCACGGAACCCCAGAATAAGCATGCTAATCTCTGAGGGCTGTCAGTCACAATTTACTGTATTCAAAGAAACCACTGAGCCATAACTACTGCAGGTTATCCAGTTAATCTTGAACATCTGCAACTGTTCAACCCCATCTCAGAGCTTGCCACGTGAAGGCAAGCAAACATGCACACACATAAACATAGACACACACATACATATGCGCACACGTGTGCACACACACACAAACACACATACCTTGATGGCTTTCTCCTTGCTGGATACATTCTCCTGCTCTGCCTGCAGGTTCTCCTCCACTGATTTTATCCTCTCATCTTTCTCTTGGACCCTGTACGGAGAACACAAAACCTCACATCAGCCCTCATATCTCCCCAGAAATAACAGGAGCGTGCGCGGACATGAGCAGAGCATTCAAGCGCATGTATCAGAGCCCTGAGGATCAGAAGGAAGGGAGATGCATATGCCCCAGAAGCCAGCTCAGTAGCATCGATTTCCAACACTCACCTGAACTCTGGAGTTACAAAGCCAAAAATGTTCTATTATGTTCTCAGCACCTGACTTTAAAAAGGCATGAATTTTCTGACTCCTGAATGGCTCAGTCAGCAAGACGTTCATCTTTAGCACAGGCTGAGCCCTACAGTCTAGGGTCTTACACCCACCATGACATCTGATAACTGACCAAGAGCACACGGAGGCAGATTAAATAGGCTTTGCTCTAGGTCAGCCAGGGTTTCCTCATGTCACTGCTCTCAGACACCCTGCGATTCATCAGACGCCTGTGATTTGCTCAGATGATGTGAGTGGAGTGGCACCTATCTTCTAATGAGTGTCCACTTCACTGTGTTGAAATGTGAGCTTTGCGGTACAAAAACTAGCCATAGGCTGCATATAAGCATATCAGAGGACTGCACTCGCCTCGATTCAGCTGTCCCTGCTTTCCTCAGATATGGGACTGAGACGAGCCTAATCCTAATCTACAACTGGCCATTCAAAATAGGGTTGCATAATGGAGAATAAATTTAAAAGGAAGCACAGAAAAAGCTCAAATGACGTGATACATGTTTGTTCTCTAAATAAAGGCTTCTGCTAATCCATTCATGACATTTTACCAGGAGCTTCTACCTATCCCTGTTCTTGTATACTGCCTCTTTGCTTGAAATGAAATTCATTTCAATGTAACAAGTGTCTAACACAGTGTCAGATGACACCTGGTCTGTGGTAGAGTCCTGCAGGCTCAGTTTCATGCCTGGTGTCTTATGTTTTACATTTCTGCAACTGACTACGTAAAGACAAAGCTTTCTTATACATTGTTATTCAAATCACTTTGGCAGTAGTGGGTAGGACAGACTGATGATTTGAACGGTTGGATGCCGGTGTATGTAAAAACTCTAAAACCCAGGTTTTTGAAATGGGAATTCCAAAAGCCTTACCGATTACAGTATTAGCCTGAAAATAAGGCAGTCTTGATTATAAGGCAATCCCCCTTTTCAAACAGGAATTTTCACAGAAATGCATCAACAAGTAATACAGCTTCTGCTGAAAACAGGTGCATCTAATCCTCTGGTAAACTATTCAACGAGCAGCCAATGGCTACTTTATACACAAGCCCATTATAAGTATTACTGACAAGGAAAATTAACGTTCCAGTAATGGAAATTCCTTTCATCCACTTGCCCAAGGATATCATTTTCTTCTGCTTTGTAAATAAATTAAGGTAAAAAAGGTCATTTGGACTGTCATGAACACCATCTCCCTACACCTATGCAGGGAGGTAAACATACAGTGTTTGTGAAATAACTAGCTACCTATACATTGCCAATGTAGTTTTAGCTACCTCTAGTTGTGGGCATGAGTAACCACATCTTAGCATTCAGTTAGTAAGTAGCTACCTTCCTAGACCCAGCAGGCACGACCCAATTACAGTTCAAAATCAGTACTCGGAAAGTATTCTACATCATAAATATAGCATATTCACGGTGCTAGATACTGTAGTTAGCTAGTCAATGTTACAGTGAAAATCCTTCCCCTTCCAACTCAATATTGACACTTCTTAGCTTGCAAGCTAACTTCACACAGTTGTATAGTTGTATAGTCAACTGTCGATCATTGGAAATTTCAGTATGTGAACATAATAGGTAGAAAACTAGCTGCATAATTTGGGTGATTAATGTTTACACAAGTGATTCATTCACAGCCTCTGATACACTGATGGCCATGACACTGCAAGGTTCTCCAGCTTGATCATATGGGAGACAAAGTACAGTCTGAACAGTGCGGTTATTATGTTACAGTTGACGTGTCTTCAGAAATCAGCAACCTGTTGCCTGTCACCCACCATCATCACATAGGGTATAAACTGTATATTACAGCTGCTGTGTAATGTAAATCTTAGGCATTTTAACCAAAACACGGAGGAAACCTTGGTACAAGGAAAATCCACATGTCAGTGAGCAGTTAAAACATTGCTAAAATTTTATCTAAACAGACCAGTCATTGGTGACGTTTAAGTGAGCTCATAAACATGTTTACAATCAGTACTAAGTGATCATTTCAGCTTATAATGTACTGTAAAACAACATACACACTGTATACCTCTTGGAGGAGCATTTCCCTATGTAATACTAGGCCTTTACTGTGCTAAATAAAATAATTTTTATGGATATGAAATACGTGGGTATGTGGTTTTAAGTCTGCAAGGCTAGTCAAATCATTGACCATACATCACCAATGAACAGTACATCACATTTAATTAGCTTCCCTTCTCCAGTTTGCCACAACAGTTAGAACAGCAGAGTCACTGTGCCTTTCCCTGTGTGGACTGGAAACCCAGCTCTTCAGACTCTTAGCTCTGACCCCCTCCCCCTCCAAACACTGTGATAAAAGCCTGTGCTAAAACCTGACTATCTATATAAGCAAGATACAAACACTGACCAAGGCCACAGGGTTCCAAAATAGCTGATAAAATGACAACATTTGTAAAGATGGGGTTTAACTTTTCTCCTCTTCCTTCACCGAGTTGCTTGGGAAGACTAGCAAGTTGATTCCTGGTGTGACAAAGGTTGAGAACTTCTCTGACTGCTGCTGACATTATTACCATCAGAAACAACCAGAAACGGTGGGTTTGGTGGGGAAGTGGCCATCTGACAACAGCAGCTTAGTGGATTTTTCAAGCACTGTCCAAGTTACACGTTAACTTTTCACATTTCTATCTATACATTTGTATAGCGGGTATTTATCCACAAGAGAGGGCAGCACAACCAGACGCTCTGCATGTAGTAGGACAACAGCTGTCATACACTAGTAGCATACATTAGTAGCCCTGGGATTTTCTCAATTTTCTTTCTGATGTTGATGTTAATGTTGAATAGTCAATGAATGGCAAACAAATACAAATCTTACAAAAATCATTCACTTTTGGTATGGCAAAAGAAAAGGACCAGCAGTATTTCAAGTAAGCCTTGCAGAAATTTCAATCTACTACCGCTAGCCTGGCAGTGCCAAAGCCTCTAATTTCCACTTCTGCCTGTTATGGTGAGTGAGGAAACGGTCATGTTGGCTGATAGAGCCCATTCCATCCAAAGGCATCGCTTTAGCCAATGACACAACACTGCTGTGAACTGACAAAGGTGAAAAGTTTTTAGTGTTCTCAAAATCAAGCAGGTTTTATTATGTACAATTTGGGTGAGAAGAACCCCACCTTATATTTAGGGCGATACCGTGATGTGTCCCCTTCAAAGGACTGAGCAGCTTATATTTGTATGTGACAAGAAAACGTATACGAACTTGTCCAGCTCAGGACAGAATCCTAAAGAATTTTGATCCAAGAATCAAAGCAAATCGAAAAAGCCAAATATACACTACGCAGCTTCCTGCCCTACAAAGCTCTAGTGGAAATCAGCACACTCAGCCATTTAGTGCCATGTATGATTCCAGGGGACATTTCATGAACAGAAACCGCAATCTCAGTAAAGGCACCATTCAGAAAAAAATCGATCAATACATTTATTTAAATCTTTTTTTTTTTTCCTACAGAACACAGCGTAAGTTTTTGTGTGAGATTATAGGGATGAGTTACAAAGCAGCTAACAGCGATAGTCAAGCCAACACGCTGATTGCACAAACTACCTACTGACACTACAAGCGGAAGTTCCTACTGACGCGAAACTAACGAGGCAGTAATTACCCTTCCGAGACATACTGCTCTGTGTCAGACTCTGGCCTGTGGACCTCCCAGTCCTCCTGTGAACTGGTCATTGGCTCAAACATACGGGGGTGTATGCTTGCATCGCCTGTCCTGAATTTGTACAGTAAGTCCAGGTCCTCGTCGTCTGTTGTGGCATAGGAGTCCTGGTAATGTGTGCTCTCGCTCTCGCTCCAATCCTCACTCTCTCCATGAGGGTCAAAAGAAGCTGCCTGTCTGACGTGCCTGGCGCAATGTCATGCACACATTAGCTGCGGCTAAGCAACACAGGTCATTTCAAATTCGAACATAAAAGAGTGAAGTTGGGAAACAAAACACAAGTTTTGGTCTTGATCAACCGCACTTACGTTCTCTGCAACTCTTCCAGGACCAAATCGGATGATGTCTGAGGAGAGAGGATACAGGGAGAACCATTAAGGACAATGTCAGAACAAACTGCGAGCTGAAAATGCAGCGACTCAACAGACTCATTTTCAGAGGCCAGCAGAGACTGAGGTCTGTACCTGCTGTGTTGCCTGCTGCTGCAGAGCGTCCACCTCTAGTTTCAAAGACTCGTTCTCTTGTCTCAGAGTCTGTGGAAAGAGAGAGACAGCACAGATGTTTCTTTCATAGGCTCTTTCCTTTGCTCATCTCCAAGAAGCCACTTCAGCAGATGAGATTCTTTGGTCAGTTATCAACCTGACAAATCCCCCACCTTCAACTCATCCTCCTTATTGGCCATTTCAATAAGCCCCGTCTCCAGCAATGTCTCAACCATTTTAATCTTCTCGTCTTTCTCTTGTGCGCTGTAAGGAACACACACACACACACACACACACACACACACACACACACACACACACACACACAGAGTGAAGAATCAGCATCTCCTCAGCATCTGATAGGAGGAAATCTCTCCACTTCTACACCACCGTTGAGGATTTGTAGAGTGGTTGTATCGAGAGCAATTCTCAGTCAGAGTTCTTGGGCATTACCAGCTGACTCACAGAAAGAGCAGCAACAACTACTGTCCAAAGAACATGCTGCATGGACAGACTGATGGGAAAGGTTATTTGTACAGGCCATGACAGCTTATAATGAATACCCCTCCCCCAGCACATGAAGGAAGAGCAGACCTACCTCTTCTGGTACTCATCCAGGACCTGCTGTGAGCCCTGGGACAATTCAGCCTAGAGAAGGAAAGAGGGACGGATAGAGAAAGAGAGGGATGAAAAGAAAAAGAGAACAAGATAGAGATGGAGGGAAAGAGGGAGGGAGGAATGGAAAGGGAGAAGAGATGGATGACAGAGGAGAGAGAAAGAACAAAGAAAGGAGGAAAGGGAGAAAAAAAATAGAGAAAGCGAGGTCAGTCATAAAATCCTAATGGCTTGGTCATAGTTAAAGGCAAAAAGTGGAGTTAGTGATGTCAAAGTCCTGACCTGTACAGAAATCTGGGCCTGCAGTTTCTGGATTTCAGCCTGCAGTGCCAAGTTTTCCGAGCGCATGGCCTGTTGAGGACAATGGGACACTGTCAGCAATGGAAGCCCCTGAGGTAAGACTGAATCACCACCACCAAGCACTGAGAACTGACATCAAGCTCTGCGATACACTCTTACGCCAGCACACACTTCCCAGTCCTCTACCAGCTCTAACTCCTTTGGCATCCCTTAAAACTGCAGTGTCTGTCACATGCTACCTGGCTCACTCAATGACTCAACAGCTCCTGCCGTAGCGATACTTAACTGACCAAAAAAGGCCGGCAAAGTAGCTCCAACCGGTAAAATTGTACCTGCACACTTTTGTTCAGTAATGAATGAACCTTTCAAATATTGCATTGCAGAAGCCTGAAATGTGAGATCATTTTTGAACAACAGACACGGCCAGACTGCAGTCCCTTTAAGAGTGTGTCCCAAAGCGCAGCGACAGCGTTGTACCTGCATGTCAGTCTCCCTGCTGGCACCACTGCTCCTCTCAGCATTCAGGGAGTCCTCCAGGCTCTTCCGCTGGAGTTCCTTCTCAGCCAGTCTGACACACACACACACACACACACACACACACACACACACACACACACACACACACACACACACGCGCACCAGAGGACACGATAGGATCAAGTAAGTCTCAATAGTCTCCAGGAAGGCTTTCAAAACCACTACTACAGAGGGAGGTTGGGGCATTACTGTAAGGGTAAAGTATTCATTTGGAAGACTACACTGTTAAATATACATTTCATGCAGGGTTCAACATCTATCTAATACTGAGACTCGCTATGACTCACAGCTTCTGCAGTTCTTCAAAGTGGGATGCAGTGGTGGTCTGGCAGAGGGAAACAGAAGGGAGAGAGACATCAGCATGGCTACCACACCCCAGGGACACTGCTGTCCCTTTACCATATAATCATTTAATGGTTATCTGTACTCAACAGGTCATACCTGAGTGGCAAGCTGGGCCTGCAGGTTCTCAATCTGCACTTGCAGAGCTTTGTTCTCTGTCAGAAGGTCCTGGAAAAGGCCACATGCTTCACCATTACACAGTCCTTAAAAGGGTGAGCTGCTGCCCACATTGAGAGTGTGTAGTGTTGTAAAGATGCTCCTTAAAAATGTCATCAGCTTGTCTAGTGCTAATCCCAAAATCAAGCTACTGTTGGGCAAAAGCAGTGCTTCTGCGCTTCCAGGGAAGTCAGGGGGAAAGTCAGTTTTTACAGCATTCCCTATCCTCACACAGACATGGCTTTGGAAGAGCATGATCTGGAGATGATTCAAAATTTGACACAAACAGTTTTACTTTATTTCAAAATTCCCCATTACATTTTAGAGAGCCTGCTTACTGCTGAATGGAAAAACTAATTTATTGAGGATGTAGTGTATTTTTTTGTATAATCAAGGTTTTCTTGTATTGTGTCTGCCAAATTTTTTTTTTTTAGAAAAGAGGACCTGCCATTATAATATAAACAAGATAAAAAGCAAAATATTGCTATGCTTATCGGATATTTCAAGTTGTATGCACATATGAAGGCTGCCGATTTGGTGTCCCCGTACCTGCACCTGCTGCGAGTCGTCGGGGCGGCTGTGCTGGGACACCTCCAGCAGCTGCATCACCTTCTGCTCCACCTGCTCCTTGGACACGATGGTGTCAGTCAGGCTGCTGTGAAGCGTCTGGATCTCCTTGTTCTTGCTGCTCATCTCCGACTCCACCGCCAGCAGCTGACTCTGCAGCTCTGCAGGGGAACCACAGAAAGAGCACCGAGGGTGGGTTGGCACATTATTCCACTCTATTCCCGCATCTCGCCGCCGATTAGGAAGAAGGGAAGAGCTGTATCTTTCAAAATATCATGTGTTGCGTTTCATGTGTTTATATCAGATTTAAAGTTATTGCGTAGCAAATACCCTACCGCGCAAAATATAAGGCAGGTTTTTACCAAAAAAAAAAAACACCAAACCACCTGTGGTCGTACATTCATGAACAAGTCAAAATTGCTAGAACTAATACTAATTGCACCTTTGGAGTAATAACACACTCTATTGGCCCAAACTATTTCTTCTGGGAAATAACTTTCCACTTGCTCCTATGGGCACAGAGCAACAGTTCAGAGCTCCCTTTGTACTGGTTACATAATCAGTGGTACAGCACCAAGGTGGCGATACAGCAAAATCATCTGCAATCATGCAGGGAATGTCTCATACAAACCAAACACCGTATCAAATGATAAAAGGGCACTCCACTAAAGTGCAAAGTCCAATAGCACTGCAGTCTACTATTGCAAAGTAAATGGGCTTGCAGTCTGGCAAGGTGTCAGGTTTCAGGATATTCTGCCAAAGTGTGTGAGATTTATTGCCACTCAAGAGCTGCTGTAAATTACTGGCGTATGCTTCCATACTGCCTTGATGAGTCGAACATGCCATTGGCCAAACTGTGCAACTTGGCCACGAAGATATTACAAAAATAACTCTAAACTTTTGAGCCATTTTTTATTATACGACCATTTCTTTTTTTTCAAATTACAGCAAATGCACTTAAGAGTTGAGAGGAGTTGTGTGGTCTTACTTCTGTGACTACAGTATCTAGCCTACTGTGCAATGGGGTACAAATTGACTAATTATTATCTTGCCATCCAAGGTGAGGCACCACTCAGGTGCCCTTGAGCACCGTATTTAATGAATTTCTTCAGGAAATATCAGGCTGTATAAATAGATAATATGTTAAAAATGAGAACTAGATAAGTTGCTCTAGAAAAAGGTGTCTGCTACATAAAGTATTTGGATCAATGTTATATGTTACTGTGGAGATCAGAGTTTGCTGAATGGTGTGTGTGTGTGTGTGTGTGTGTGTGTGTGTGTGTGTGTGTGTGTGTATGGCCTATGTGTATGTGGTGAGTGTATCTATATGGCTAAGCGTGTGGCTCTATGCATATAGAGCACGTGTGTGTGTGTGTGTGTGTGTCTGTGTGTGTGTGTGTGTGTGTGTGTGTGTGTGTGTGTGTGCGTGTGGTTTGTGAGTGTGAGTGTGCGTATCTGCATGGCTAAGCCCGTGTCTGCATATGAGTGTCACCTTGTTTGGCTGCCTGCAGTTTCTCCCTCTCAGTGTTGACGCTGTGCAGGTAGCTCTGGAGCTCCTCCCATCGCCGCTTGGCATCCTGAAGTTGTGCCTGGCCAGCCAGAGACACACAACCACTGTCACCAAGTGCTCCTCCATCACACACACACACACATACACACACACCTCAACATCACAGGGTGCTCACACATTAACCTCACACACAAACACACCCTCACATTACAGGAGCGAGTGTCCTGACTACCCAGGGCACCACTTACATTATATTACATAACATTCATTTAGGAGGAGTTCCAGCACAAGAGAACAGAAGTGTATCCATTCACAAGTTATAGGAGCAATAGTGTCAGACCAGGGTAACATCATTCCCAGTCCAGTGAGTGCAAGACCAACAGCATTCAAGTATCATCACAAGTTAACTTGTGCTAATCTGAAACTAGACAGCCTAGAAAACTATGACTGGGAAGTCATTAAGTACATACACTACCATACATCTCAACGTCACTAAATTGCAGAATCCACATCCATAACACATAGTGATACTACAAGTTGTTTTTTTTACTATACTATGTATTACTATACTTACTATATTTGAGGTAAATTAAGAAACAGGAACAGTGAAAGGTAAATGGTAGTGATTACATACAACATTTAACACCCTATATTCTCTCAAACATTACCACTCCACTCCAGTCTACACTGCCTCCACCCTTTCCCTGTCACTCACAATGTGGGCTTTCCCATGTACTGTGACCTCACTTCCTGTGTGAGCTGGCTGCGCTGTGAATGGCCGGACGCCCTGCCCTTCCCCCTCCATACCTCCAGCTGAGAGACGTTCTGCTTGTAGTTGACCTCCAGCGTCTTCCTCTGCAGCTCCTCCTGCTGCAGCTTGCTGTTGTTCTCCGCCAGCTCCTTCATCAGCCCCGCGTACTCCGAGCGCAGCTTGTTCAGCTCCGCCGACTGCCTGCAGAGCAGCGGCGCCAAGCGCAGTGTCAGGAAAGCACCCCTCAAAACACCTCCCCTGCCCCCAGGGGCACCAAATGTTGTAGTCTCACACAGACACTGAAAATGTAACTGCCTCACACACCCAGCATATTACACTGCACTGTCATGAACCTCACATAAGTATCTCAGCAACTCACAGTGATACCATGTATTACAATTACATCTTGTACAGACCTCAGGGGACCTTAGTGTTTTCAATGTGATGTGCCCTACCATTAAAGAATGTCATCACACAGGCCACACTGGCGGAAAGAAATGTGGCTGAGAAACAGTTGAGTCAGTGACATCACACCAATTAGCACTGAGAAGGCCTGGGGCAGCTGTAGTTTGAACAGCTGCAAATATATTCAAATACTCTACCACCGCGAGGTGCGATAAAAGACCTATTCAATTCCCTGACTCCAAAGCAGCTCAACCCCTCCTCATACATCCTATGTCTCTTAAGATCATCATTCCATCATTGTGAACCATTTGTGGTGTGCACAGTCGCAGTAAATGTTAACGGCACATATATGACTGGGAACAGTATTACAGCAGCACAAAAGCCTTGGCTGAAAGACAACATGCCCCTGTCTGGTTTGGAACAGGGAGTGTGAGGATGAACATGGGTGTGGGGGAGGGGTGTGTAGAAAGGGCTGTGCGGCCCTCAGTAAGCGCCTTTTCCCTGTTCCTGGCAGCACACGCCACCCCCTGCGGAGGGGGCGTGGCCGGGTGGGCTTGTGGGCGGGGTTGTGCTCACTTGCTCTCCATCTGGTTGGAGGCGGTGCTGACGGCGTCCCTCAGGATGCCATTCTCCTGCTGCAGGCGGGCGATCTGCCCCTCCAGCTGCTCTCGCAACTGCTGGAACTGCCAGGGGAGGAGAGGAGAGGAGGGAGAGGAGAAATGAGTCTCTACCATAAAGCAGTGCACTGCAGCGTGAAGGAGCGTGGCTTGGTAACATTGCATTGCATTACATTACATTACTGTCATTTAGCAGATGCTCTTATCCAGAGAGACTTACACAGGTTACAATTTTACCAATTTATACATCTGGACATTTACTGAGGCAATTGCGGATTTGGTAGCTTGCCCAAGGTAAAACAGCAGTGCCCCAGCAGGGAATCAAACCAGCCACCTTTTGGTTATGAGCCCTGCTCTTTACCACTACACCACGTTCAACCCCCCCAGCAAGATACTCAACCCAAACTCCCTCTGTGTATGGAAGATACCACTAGCATCTGCTAAGCAAATATATATTCTAATGTAATAAATGGCAAAACTAGCATGTGACAGCAAGGTCCAGGAGATTTTGGAACTTCAAGCAGACAGCACGCGGCCCCTCGGTGGCATCCCGGACCCCGGACCCCGGCTCACCTTGATCTGCATGCCCTGCGCCTCCTGGTAGCTGCTCTGGGCCTTGGCCTGCATGACACTCAGCTCCTTCTCCATGGCCCCCCTCTGCTCGCGCAGCACGGCCTCTGCACGCCCGGTCTTCTGCTTCTCCACCTGCAGCTCCTGCAGGCATACACACACACGCGGGGCTTAGGTGGGGCTCCTGTCCTGCAGCTACAGCCACGCCCATGGCACCGCCACTCAAAAGCGTCACCTGCTGTCATTCCCCGCTGACAGCAAGTGCTGCTTTTGGCGAGTGCATGCCTGCCAGGGACACGAATGAGGGGCAATTCCAAAACCGGTTCCTGTCGGCGGGTGCACTTATTTCCACAGACAGTATGAATAGTATCAACAAGCTGCTTGAAATACTTGTTGTAATACTTCAAATTCATGTAGTTGTGGACTTTTAGATCAGTTGCTGTTATCAGAAACATCTCACCTGGCTTTTAACACATCTACCACAGCAGATGAGGTCCAGTCAAAGCTGATGTCTGAGTGAGCATGCAGTCAATTATTGCTTGTTGTTATATAAGCAGTCACTCAGTCAGTTGGTAGTCTTAGTGACAGGATTCTAGGGATTGGTTTAATGATAATGACCTGAGATGGACTGTCATGTATTCATTCATTTCACTGACACCCTTTTCTAACAGCCGAAGATCCTATACAACACCTGCACCATTTCAGAGGTCTCAAATCAGAATATTATTAGTAGGGGCAGCCAAAATTTTGAGGCACTTGCTTGGAATGTCCTGACAACATGGGGTCACATTGTCATCCTGTCCCTCTCTATGTACCCCGAGAGGGTATGGCCTCAACACTGTGACTCCACCTCTAAGCAACCTTGTCAGCCCACACAGAGGCCAAGATTGCTGCCCCCTTTCAAAAGTGCCTGCCCTGTGAAAGACCCTCTGACCCTCCTCCTCTCCGAGGAGGTCATGCCTCTCACAGCCTGGGGTGAAATCACATTCCTTACCAGCCACACCCTCAGGACTGCTATGCTAGTCGGATTTACTAACGCCCCAGTGACAAGCATGCACATAAGTGAGATAAGTATGCACAAAGAGAAGCGCTGTTTCCTATTCGCTTGTCCCTCATGTAATCAAAGTAACCTACCGCGCACTGATAAGCTCATTCGCTAGAGTAAAGGGCTTGCTGCTTTTGGCTGTTTGGCCTGTGTATGTACATCATCTTAAATTAGGGCATGGCTGTCATCAGGCACATTGTCAGGCCCAGCACATAGCAGCTGAGCCAGGCTATGCTCTGCACAGACCCCGGAGAGAGCAGCTGAAGGCTACACATGCAGCAGTACCGACAGACCCAGAGTTCACTGCTGCATCACATTGGTGTCCATGCCACATGGAGGTGTGCAATGGTTGACAGTCCACAGTTCGGTGCACAGCTACTTTTTTGTCATGGCTCGGAAAGCCCTGAAAGATGCTATTCTGCCCTGTAATGACTCCCACTGCTTTTCCCCCTAGAGCCAACAGTGAACATTTCAAAATCAGAGGATGGCGACATAGTTCAAAACCCACAGACTGGTAGAATAACTGAGATTTTCAATGCAGCTACCTTAAATTTTAAACACCTTTTGCAGAACAGTGTTTGCTTCAACATGGATAGACTGGTTTGGCTGGTTGAGCTTAGCTCTGTGTTCCACCCTTATTGACAGTTCTTCCCATTCATAATGCTGTTGAAACTGACAATGTACCAAAACACACTCATGTTTAAGAGCTTAAAGAATATCACAACAAAGACACATCAACAGCTGTGTGATCATGGAAGCACAGAGTGCTGAAATACATTCAAGCAGCAAAAAGGTCAAAGGTGAACAAAGCTGCTATATTTCCACTAGATGCAGTGTTTCATTTTGCCAGCACAATAGGCAGAGCTCTTATTACACCAATGTCATTTTCCTGCCAAACTGACTTGGTAATAAGTTTAAACTTCCCTCACTAGGCAGTTAATCAAGTCTGCAGAGAGCTTTAAGTAGTGTTGCATTAAAGCTAGAAGGCCCCACCTGTTTATGTCACTGGCTGGACAATGGTACAGAGCTCCTGTGAATGCAGTGCTCACTGCAGATAGAGCACTGCCCCCTGGAAAGATGCATACTGCTGCTACACTCAACACAATCAGCCTTTTTTACAAAGCTGCAGGCTGCCGAACATGCAGGCACGGTTTTTATTCACAGTACATCTCAGCCCAGTACCACATTACTCAACTGAAGGCCATTTGGTGCTTCCGTATGAAAATGTATTATTATGTAACGTGACAACCTGGATCAGGCTTCAGCTGTGTGGCGCGCGCGCGTGTGTGTGTGTGTGTGTGTGTGTGTGTGTGTGTGTGTGTGTGTGTGTGTGTGTGTGTGAGAGAGAGAGAGAGAGAGAGAGAGAGAACATGGTTTTTTTCCTCCCTTGCATACTGAGGCCACTTTAAACAAATATTAAAAGGGTCCACTGACTAGGCAGATCTAGTTTAAAAAGGCAATAACAATGCACATTTCATTTCCTTCATTACAAAAGATGCTCAGACTTGCCTGTGTTTCGCCATGATAAGGAGGGAGGATTATTCTAATCTCTTTAAAATTTATCTGGTGTGACAGGGAGAGAAGTGTTGCAACACCTTAACATCCCTGTTTAATGATCCCTGAACACAATGGCGGCGGTACCTGGCTGAGCTGCTTGACTTTCTCCTTGGCGATGGACGCCTCCTCCTGCAGGGTGGTGAGGAGCCTCTCCCTCTCCTGGAGCTTCTGGGCGGAGGGCTCGGCCTTCGTGGACTAGGGGAGAGAGAGGAGAGCGGGTGCAGTCAGGTGCGTGCCGTGTGCTCCCTCTCAACCGCGCGTACGGAGGCACAACCTTACCCTGTGCCAGGCATCCAGGGCGGAGGGGTTCTTCTCCCTGAGAACGGCCGCCACGCTGGCCGCCTCCTCCTCTGACAGAGCCAGGCTGCGCAGGCCTGCCAGGAACTCCTTCAGCTTAACCTCCGAGTTCTCTGCATGGAGAC
This sequence comes from Megalops atlanticus, assembly GCA_019176425.1. NCBI lineage: Eukaryota > Metazoa > Chordata > Actinopteri > Elopiformes > Megalopidae > Megalops > Megalops atlanticus. Next base: position 32,777,207 of record CM032887.1, read on the forward strand.
GCCAGGAGAGACGCTGTCAGACCACCTCATTCCCACAGATACCAGGACAGACACAGGCAGGCCACCTCACTCACTCACACGCTCACTGTGGCCCTTCATACCTTTGTCTGCCTCGTTCTTCAGCTTCTTGCCACTGATCTTGGCAGGTGCATCCTCACTTTGGATCTTCTGCGGGTCGCTGTCCAACACTGGGACAGGGACAGAGGGCTGGATGGGTGGCTCCTCCAGTGGGACTGAAAGCCAAGAGTCAGGGTCAGGAGTGAGGAGACTCAGCCAGAGAGGAGCAATCTCCCAACCACAAACTCACCCCATGAATTTCTAATATCCTAGAACAAAAATATCTAAAACATTTTTAGAATGTAAACTATGTTACAGGTTAGTAACAGCAACTTTTTTTAGTTCCAAGAAAATTTCACAATTAGAGAGTAAACAAAGGGCTGCTGGCACACAGCCAATATCAATGGAAACTCCTCTACAGCTCTTGACAAAAACATGTTCAAGCATATTTATCAAGCAGCAGCCCCTGCCCAAAGCTCTTCAGATTTCCCAGCATGTTGCTAAGGCTAACACACACTCCTACAGGCAGAGGAAACTGCTTGTGTTGATTTATTAAATTTACTTTGCATTTTTCACATCCATTTTACACTCAAATTTGTTTTAAGGCAACTAAACCGTCCAGAAATAGAATAAGCTGCCTATATTAAAGTCAAAACTCTAATCTTCATGTCTGCCTTTTCCCAAAATTTCCTAAGGGATGACATCATAGACTGAAATGCGCTATGGGCCATGCTATAACACACTTGACACTAAGTGTATTTTAAGCACAGCTCCCACTCTCTCGCTGTCCCATCCCCCCCCAGTGCAGGACGCGTAGCGAGAACTACAGACACAGCTTCTGTGTACTGGAGCTCTGGGACAGTCTGACACACACGCTCACATTCCTGAAGATCTACCATTCGCCATGCGTACAGACACGTCTGCCTCACCCACGCGGTAACAGCCCCGATGCACATTGCTCTCTCCCTCACAAACCTGGCTCAGTCTTCTGCTTCTTGGCGGAGTTCTTCTTCTTGCCGCCGCCGCTGCTCACGGTGGTGGTTGTGGTGGTACCGGTGGTGCCATCCTGGACTTTGGCGTCCACGGTCTGTGCCGTCTCCTTTTTGACTGGTGCTGGAGTCTGGTCCACTTTGGTCTCTGGTTGGGGTTCATCTACAATAGTGAGGATGGAGGTGTTAGCCTAAGGGATCTGTGGAGGCTAACGTCCAAAATACATCAGCCGATCCACAATCATTTCAAGAAAGATTTACAAGCAATTAAAGTGTTCTGTCACTGACATCCCTGTCACTGTGGATGGAGTGGCATGACACAGCAGATGAACAAACTATGACTGACCCTCCAGGGTTATCTGTTAATGCAATTTATTTTACATCAGAAAGCACTAGTATGACTCTCAGTATCTGCTGAGGTACTGAGAGTACAAGCAAGGTCACCCTGGGCATGAGTGTTTGCTGTACAGCTGGTTGATTACTATACATGAGGAAGCCATTCTGTGCTGCTGGTTGAGTGAGGTTGTGTAATGCATGTTATTTACTGAATTGTTTTTGTATATTTAACTGTTTACTATTTACAAGACATTATGAAATGTCTAACTGAGGCAAGTTTCGTGTGATCCCCTGAGGTCTACAGGTTAAGGAGGCGGGAGAGGAGCAGCTTGCATTCAGTGGTGCCCTGCATTCAGGTGGAATTCATTTTAGTTTTTTAACCATTGAAACTGACTAAATGAAGAATTTTAGATTTTGGGCTTTTCTGGGGAGGACTGTCGCAGTTGGTCCCAATGTATCGCTTCTTGCCATTTCTTCCTAGAGTTTATCACTTTTAAGTCTTTTAAAACATACTGTTGGACAAGCTAAATGTCAAAGCTAAAATTTCCAGTACAGTAAAAATGCAAAAAAAAGGGTAAAAACAATTTCATGATTCTTACCAGGCAACTTTTGAATATGATTTTTGATTGGTTGAAGAAAACTGGAATGGTACACCAGAGAGGGTATTTCCAGTGTCTGAAATTTGTGTGTGGAGATGGAAAAGAAGGACTTGTACCTTCAGCAGGACATGACCCAGAAACAGCAGGATGTCCAGTTCCATAGTTTTGCTCTTCTCTTACTAGACAGTGTCTGCAGGTGTACTGTTTTAATACACTGTAGCTGTGTTATATACATGAACAGAACGCCACCAATTGCGTTTACTACTACTGGAAACTTTTAATGCGCTCCCTGCCCAGGGACAGCAGATGCAAACTGGCTACATGGTTAAATCTGATGCAACTAATGTGTTGTGCATGGTCCCTGCTAAATAAACTAATAAACTGAGCTACACCTAAATCGAGGGTGACCTTGAGTCATTTACAAATGGTAATATATAAATGCTAATGCTCTCATTCTTATTTTCAGAGCAAAGGTCCTCTAATCAACATGACAGTTTCAGTCTGATCCCACTGCGACAGCTCCTTCCTCCCTGGTCTGTCTACGCTTTATCCAAAACGCCTGTCTGGATTCACACAAGTGGGTTGAGTGTACTGGATGCATGTACATAGGGCAGTGTGCACCACCGGGACCTCCCTCACCCGCCTCGCTCTTTTGCTTCTTCTGGGACCCCTTCTTTTTCCCCACAGGCTCCGTGGGGGGTGGGCTGGGCTGCTTGGTGACAGGGAGGGGCGGCTCGCCCTTGCGGGCAGTGGGCTTGGAGCCATTGACCTCCCGGGCAGCGCCGGCAGGGTCATCGGGGGGGGTGGCGGCCAGGGCGCGGGCCGCGGCCGCCTGGTGCTTCTTCTCCTTCTTCTTCCTCTCCCTCAGGCCCGCGGGGGGCTCGGCGGGGGCGGGCGCCGGGGGCTCAGGGGCCGGCTCCTCCTCGTCGAGGGCAGGGACAGCTGCTGCGTCAGCCAGGTCGAACTCCCGCAAATCCTCCTCAGACTCACCACCGCCACCCCCTCCTCCGCCCCCGCCTCCGCCCCCAGCTCCGCCGCCCTCCTTCTTCTTGCTCTTCTTCTTGTCGTTCTTCTTGCGGGCATCGGGCCGGCCAGGAGGCAGCTTGAGGTCACGCTTCTGCCTGGCCAGCACCTCGTCGTAGGATGTCTCCTTCATGAAGAGCCAGAAGAAGAGGAACATGAGGGCGATGAGCAGGGAGGGAGCCAGGATCAGCAGGTACTGAGAGTCATACAGCTCCATCGCCATTCTGCAGGGACACAGGGAGAGAGAGGAAGACAGCCATGAGTGCACCATTCAAAACTTCACACCTTGGACTCTAAGGGCGTACTCACACTAAGTCAGGTTGCCTTGTACCGTGCCCGAGCACGATTGTCCCCCCTCCCCACTCCCCCGCTGGCCTGCGCTCACATTGCGCTTAACGTTCCGGGCCCGAGCACGCTTACGTCATCACGATGCGATTTTTTGTGTTGAGGAAAAGCGCTCTCGCACAGCACAATAGAGTTCATGATTGTACTTACTTTGTGGCATATTTGGAGGCGTTTTGGGCGCGGTGACACACGGCACTCTCAAATGCCTTATAGATTTGTCAATTATGCAACGCAGCGATTTTCAGTTAACCGTGCTGCACGTATAAGAAGATCTTTACGGAGGCAGCTGACGTTTCTGAATATTTGGGTTAATAACGGGCCTGGTTCTCGCCTTACTGATGAACGTGAATTGTAGTCGGCGAGTAAAGCTCCAAATTCCTCTCTTAACGTCAGCTGCCCCCGTAAACATCGTCTTATACGTGCAGCACGATTAATTGAAAATCGCTGCGTTGCATAATCGATGCTAACTGGCTAGGGAGCTAACGCTATCTAGCGATAGATTTGACAAACATAGCTAGTTAGCTAACAGGCTACCTATCTGAACGATTGTTGAAGACTAGCTACTTAAACAGTTTGGCTGCTTCATTTGTGATACTCTGACTAAGCCCCTGACAACAATGCTTACATCGCCGAGTAAATTATGGTTAGTTTTATTTCGCTTGCTAGTAATCAAGCAAATGTGGGGATCCACAGAATTATTTTTAGGTATAGATCTACTGAACTAACCAATCAAACATCATTTTGGAGGTAGCCAGTTTGTTATATTTAAGGAAGTCAGCTAGCTAGTCAAATGATGGTTTAAAGGATTTACTATGACTGGGCGTGTAACTAACAGATATCCAGTTAACTGTTGCTATATAACGGATATATTTGTTAAAAGGGACAGTCGCATCATTGACGTCATGTTCGTGTTCTGTGCTCGGGCACGGTTAGCGATCACACTGATGCGTACGGTGCCCGAGTCCAAGTGAACCGTGCCACAGCCCACCTCTTCAAGCGGGCCCGGGCACGGGAGCGATCACACTAGTCAAGCGAACTAGACTTTGGGGGTCAAACGTGCTCGGCCACGGTACGGATTGCCTAGTGTGATTACACCCTAATTCGACATTCAAGTCACGTTGCAATTATGGTAAATACAAGAATCTGACTGGGGAAAGGCATTCAAGTGACACTCAGTCAGAACCACAAATGGAAAGACTGGAGCATTTAAGTCAATTTGGATAAAAGCGACTGCCAAATGAATAAATGTAAATGTAAATGGCTACCCGACTTAATTAGTTCCACCACCATTTCACCATTGACTTTTATCCTCTAGCATAAAACCATGGCGAAAAACAATATTTTACTGAGAGCAGACACAGTTTTACTAGTTGTCACCATCATATTTAAAGTTTTAACATGACATTCTATGTAGTCAAACTTATTTTAAGCACCCGTTATTAATTTAAAGATAACTACGTGTAATTTTGCTAAACACTTTTAGGCGCTAGCTTGCCAGCTTTTCGTCTTTTACGAGCTAACGGCTAACAGCTAAAACTGAACCTAACCTCCAGTTTATTTGCTCATGCACGCTCTGGCAACAGCTGTATTACACTGGCAGACACGTATCCTTGGGTCAGAGAGAGCTAGCGTAATTGCTTTTATAATTGGGCTTAATAATAATAGTAATCACTAATCAGACGCTATAACATTTTTAAAAAATACACAAATTCAAGCTACACATTTAGATTCGTTCTGGAGAAGAGTAAGATAGTAATTCTGTACGTCTTGTTGAAATGGAACTAGTATGCACACGATGAAGTTTGTTGATTGGTCACAGAACCACAAGTCCCGACATCGAAGCACTTGAACGCGACGAGATCGTACATGTGAGCTGACAACTGGCCAGGTTCTTAAGTGTACTAGGTGCACTAACTTCCACTGACTAGTCCTCTTCTTCAGACTAATTATTTTGGTAGAGACAAATGGCACTGTATTGCGTTTTGCATTCAGGACATAAACGCGATTCCAGCTGTATGCATTTAACAGAAGAAAAATACAACTCAAGGAAAACAAGGCATACATTCCCGGGCCGAGCTAAAACGACTGCTCGGTCTGTGTGACTATATACAACTCACTCTTTTCACCACGTACGAATGAAAGACTGATATGCTATTAAGTATTTGTGTGTAAATCTACCCCTCTGATATTTGGACAGGTTACGATATAGGATGGTTTTGGCTTGTATTTCATCTTTACAACAGAGTTAACAGTCCTGCAATGAAATAAGAACTTTGAATAGTAGCCTATAATATTATAGCTTTATTAGTAACAAAAAATTGGTTTAAAAATATTCAACAGTAAAAAAATAATAAACAGTGGACTGAACCAATGCAGTCAATCACCATTCTGTATCCTCATTGTACATTTAAAAACACCCCTACTCTCTCAGCTTTGACAAAATATCAAACCTTAACTCCTCCTTTGGTGTCATGGCTGCAAGCCTCCTTTCAGTTCGCAAAATGAAATGTCGGTGACTCACTCAAGTATCCCCAGTGGAAACGCTAACAGTGTCTTAATCAAAAATCTCAAAGGCAACTAGCCTGGAATCACACTATGCAATTAGGACTGTAGATTTTCTGTTCAAAGAAGATCAATTTTGCTGTACAAATAAGGCTCACAGTTTAAGTATTAATTATGACATCATAGTCTAGAATGCACACATACAGTTTTTGCTTTTTTTTACTTTTTATTATTGTATCATAGTGTAGAATGCATGAATTCTACACTGAATTCTGATGGAATATATTGATATTCAACAAAACAAATGTTTAAAATATTCTCTATTTAACGTTCTCTTTGTTGCATCTTATTTTAATACACTAAGCCACTAAGGGTATTTAAATGAGAAACTAACACCATTCATAAATCAGCCATGTAAGTGCCATTGAATTGGGCGCTTTGTACATCCAATTTAACATTTTCCCTGGGGTTTATACTCACTCAACGCTTTCTGTAATAAACGCAATACTGACAATTCAACAGAAATTAAATCATGTTTATGGCAACAAGCTACTGCACAGCATGAACCAGCTCAGGGAGCAGCTCTTTTCTTTCTTAATGCATGGATCCATTTGACTGTTCAGACTGCCAGACTTCAGAAAATCACATCAACAAGTGCAGACTGTTAAAAGTAAACATGAGGTAAACATGAAGCTATATTACAGAAGTGTGTAATATATCTTCAGTGACTAACAATGCCTTACATTGTTTTGTAGTTGTGGTTTTATTTCATTATTATTTCATACATTATTGCACAAGTGTGAACTCTAGTTCATTTCCCAGCAGGAACCCAGACAGACAGCCATTTAAGATTGCATTACATAAATTTAATAATTAATTTAAATGTAATGCAATGTGCGTCCTTCTAGGATTAGGCTGCCGTTACATTAGGACAGAAAACACTATTACTTTGTTCTGAAAAGCTGCTGGCTCAGCACACACACCATGCCCTTCATATTTATTTATTTACCGCTGACTTAATATGGACAAAAACGCTATACAAAATAAGTATGTTTTTTCCAACCCAAGAGTGTTTCACAAAAATTATATGTCCAAAACAAGCAGTCCAAGCTGTTCAGCATCTGCACATCACAAGATGTCAATAATATATTACAACCTGAAGTCAGTATACAGGGACCACTTAAGTTAACACCTCCGTGTTCTTTAGAGTAGTGTCAATCAATGTGTCTAACTTCTCCCTTATTTTATTGGTCAAAAACATAGAACAATGTTTATATATTAAATCTCACAGGATATTACACAGGTTGTTGCTTTGCAAAGCTACTCTGTGCTGCTTTAGCCAGTTCAACTGGAGTGCAGGAATGCGAGCTCCCATTTTCAGAGGTCAGTTCTGTGTATCCTCCCCATCATGATTAGTGAAATGTGTCTGGAATGTGGAAGCCAAATAGAGCATACCATCAACAATTGCTAAAACCCATCCCGCCCACGCTGGGGGGCATGGAGTACCACCCCATCGGCCCCGAGGTGGCATGGCACCGCCGGCGAAAACAGCCAGCCCCCGCTCGATCAGCTGGAGGCCGACACTCACAGGAGTGCGAGACATTCCATCCGACCGCGCTCCCAGCCCTGAGGAGCTGACAATGACAAACTCGCACAGCCCGACAGACTCTCTGGACTGGCTTCAAAGGGTAGAATCTGTCCCCGGTGTTGGTATTAACATTCAAGACTGGTCATTTCAAAGCAGTAGCTGCGTGTCTGGTTCGGCTGAGGTCCTGGATCGGGGACCTGTTCTGAGCGTGTGTCTGCCCTCTGACGGTGAATCCGTGCGTATGGGAGATGGGGCATCAGGGACCGCTGCAGTCTGCACGCACGGCCAGTGGGCTGTGCAGAGGCCCAGACCCACAGCATGCTGTCTGAGAGCATGGAGACAGCAGAGCAGAGTGAGGGCCCTGGGCAGACCACCCGCAGCTGCAGCAAGTGGAAGACCAGCATCCTGGGTCAAAGCCTGGCGAAGCCTGAACATCTGGCGACCTTTGACCTGCTTCGGTTCAACAAAAAACCCAGGGGAGCGATCCAATCGGTTTAACCTGAGCTGAACCGCAACGCGGCTGTTGTTACTCTAGTCTGTGAGGGAGGGAAGAAAAAGAACACCACTGTGATTTTTTTACGTGTCAGCTTTTATGAGGCATGGGCCCATTAGCAGCTCAGCACGCCTCTGGGAGTCTGCAGAGGGGTTTTACGCTGACCTCCTCACCTGAAGAGGAAGACAGTCTGACAGGCAGAGGGAGAGTCGGGGGTGGGGAGTGGGGAGGGGGAAGATGGTGCCGAACGGAAACACAGACGTGTCAGAATGGCTGTGCGTCCTCTTTCCCTGCTCTGTCTTTCTGCGCTTCAGCGCTTTGATCCAATTACCCTATCTGCTGAACACAGTAATCTGGACTTGCCAACTGCCCCGCAGCTAAATACCTTCCATTCCACTCAGGACAACACACCCTGGGACTGCCGGGGTGCGGGGCGGCATCATCCACAGCAGAGGGCGATGGGCGGTGGGGTGGGGGGTCAGTGGTATTACCCACAAGACCGCTGGTCTCCCACCCCTGGGGCCTTCGAGCCAAGAGGCCACCTCCTCAGTTACCCACAGTGTTCCCAAGCAGCCATTCAAGCAGAGAAAGGGGCTTTCCTCCATTAATGCTCATCCTTTATGCACCTCCGCCCTTCCGTGCCTGCCCCCCCCAAAAATCTGCCCGTACGAAACAAGCTCGGCACTAGGCAGGGCGTGATCCACAAAGACTGCTGCAGAACCTGCTCCTGGCTCGCAGAGCGTGCATCGGGGCCGTTTCTCCAGCTCGCTGTAGGCTGACATTCTAAACTCAATGCAGGAGGGCTTTGCAAGTGGCAAAAATACTTGCTGTAAATGTCACCCGCCACCCCAGCTGCAACTCTGCACTTCGCTGCAGAAAGTCAAAAATAGAGAGCTCGTTTTCCTGGACCTGAGGCGCAGCGAGCTAGAGGTGCAAAGCCCTGAATCTTAGAGCTGCAGATTGATCCCCTGCAGGGCCTCGAGACTTCCTCATCCTTTCTTCAATGAATTGAACATTACAATAGCCAAACTCGGCAATCAAACATGCCAGACATTCTCTAACCTTTCTTGAAGCTCCAGGCTTCATAAGAATATGAGCAGGGTTATGAGTTTGTGTTATCAGTCACAAAGCCAATGCTGTGAAAAGGTGCTTTAAGTTGCACTGGTGTTACCTGTGGGAGTCCCGGGAGTACATTGGTTTTAGAAGTGGGTATTCCCTGGAGTATTTCGTCTCTGCCTGTATTGGTGTCAGTGGTGGGAGGCCATGCTCTTGGCTCTTCCCCATGGATCGCCCCGCTCATACGGGGCTCATCTTAGGTGCCCGGGATTAAACAGATTACCCTGATAATACACTGAGAATAGCTTTCCGCTGCAGTGCCTCTCAATGTGGGCCAAGTCTGAAGTCCTGTTTCATCACGTCCCATCAAACCCCACCCATTACTTCAGGTCAAACACTCTGTTGCAAAAACAAGGTACAATACATTACTGCAATACTGGATCTTCAGAGAAAGACTGTTTTTTGTCATCATTTCACATCATGAAATAACATTTTAGAAAACTTTCATGAGGCCTACAATTTCAAAACAGGCCTCACTGTATCCGTTTTTCTTCGCAGTGAACACTGCACGGATTGTTATCTGGGCATTTTTGTTGAGTAATTGCAGGCCTTACATAAATGTTCTTTGCAGAGCCTGACCCCCATGCACAGTACACCCACTGTCGAGCACATTTCAAACACCTTAGCGACGTACAGTGCGTCAGCGGGTGTGCATTCCTCAATATACAATACATTCTTGGCATGTACTCGAGGCAAGTGGCAAGGCTCTCACAAGTTTCTCTTGGCAGGGGGATCAAATGTATGCACATATTCAGTGCTGCATGCCAGGGTGCAAAAATCATTACAGTCCATGTGTCATTTTCATCATGAAAACAATCGCTACTTGCCATGAAATTTTTTTTCTCAACAGACTGTGTTGAATGAAATTGACACATAATTACCGTCCCCCCAAATTATCCACAAACCTTGTCTTGGATAGGTAGCCTTACAGAATAAATATTTATCGACATGTGATTTCAAATGTTTACACAGGGTGGAAACACTGGGTACACCCGGTTCTCCGGAAATTCATAGGTGACCTTCAATGCTGCGTACGTATTTTCATGCTGTCCACCACAGCAATGAAACACAGTGTGCTCCCTTGGACGCCCTGCTGAAAATGTCTGACTACACTTCAGTAAGCTAAAAGACAACATTTATCACAACCACCTGTTCCAGATTTCATCTGCATTTTTATCCAAAAACAAGGATCAGGTTCATCAAAAATGGCACAGGGTAAATTATTATCCTCTTGTCAACAAATGAGGTACTGACGGGCCATTCTGTACGTGGTGTGACAAGCGCTTTCGGAAGGCAGTGGCAGAAAGCGACAGGTTGGCATTTACCTGGCTGACATATGGCACCATAGATGCCTTGCTGAAAATGCCTGGCCACACTTCAAAACCAACACTGCCATGAGAGGAGAGGCAGAATCACTGGCGCTTACCCTCCTGTTCATATACAGGTCATTCAAGCCAGCCACAATGACAGAAGAATGAGCCGAAACTCATTCAAGCCAAGCCTTTTTATGTCCACAGAACATACTCATCTCAGTATTTTATAGAATTTCATACAAATATCACTGAACTGACAATATTTAAACATGGTTAGCTACAAATATACAGTTCTTAAACTGGTTACCCAGCAAGCAAACGCTGCCAAGTATGCTGCCATTCAAGTGCAGATGAAGAGAAACAATGACACTTGTGTTTTGCTGTAAGGTGGACACCCAGTTCACACGGAATGTGATGAATAAACAATATCTCAGGTCACTTCCCTTCCTACAATGTCACCGCATTATCGGGTTTCTTCACATTTATTTATAAAAATGGTTAGCGTTTGGTTTACACATGACCAGACTTTAACTTCGAAATGGTTTTACATGTATTAAGATACTCATGAAGTATTTTATCACTTTATTGCTTGAACACTCTGCTGTTTGTGTTTCATGACTGATAATGAGAATCTTTACTTTCTCTGAGACGTTGTTATGAAAAATCCTTTCAGATTTCAAGGTTAGTTATACACTTGATTTCTGACAATCTGCTATTTTCAAAATCTTAACACCAAACCAGAGGGGAGGGAGTTTCAAAGAGTATCAGACAGTATTTGAATACCTTAAGAGACACGGTCAAAATTCTTGAAATATCAGAAAATTCTATTCGACAGTACAAAAACAAACTTCTGGGTTGAACAAGTAGAGGGATAGCAATACATCTCTGTGGACAGTTATTTAGTGCCGAGTAACAGTAGCTTATTGCCATTAACACACACCCAATATGTAGCTACCACTATGTAACAGCACAGTTACATGTACAGAGAGGGAGTGGGGGAGCGATGTAACGTGAGGCCACACTCCGATAAGCTTTTTTGCTCTCTGACGTGGCACTGCTCTAGCATGGAAATGAGCCGGCAGACAAAGCGCTCTCGGGCCACTGGCTCCCCGGAATCCAGCAGGCACTTGGCCTGGCCCCTGCTTTGGCACAGGCACTATCAAAACCCCTCACAAAACTGGATCAGCCCAAACCAGAGAGAACCAGGGGGCGTAGAAAGGCCTTCAGCTGTCAACATCCTCCTCGCGTTGACATTCTCCACTAGGAGGCCAAACAGGAAGGGATGGCGGCAGAGAGCAACTGTAAGCAGACACAGTCAGACACACAGTGATTACAGTGATATCTGATGATAGCTGATGTTTAAGTGTGGGCGGTTGCAGCACCTTCCTAGAGCCTTAGGGGAGGGGAGGTTTGCCTTAGTGCCTAACTCTCTCTCTGGCCGGCTCTGCCTCACACAGCCTGGAGCAAACATGATGACAACACCATCTGGGGTTGCATCATTAAGGATACAGAAGAAAGAAAAAGAAACATTGGTTGTTTTGTTATGTCTGTGGCATGAGGAGAAGCATGTACTCCATGGGGCAATGTTCTGAATGCTTAGGGGTGAGGATTAGCATGAGTGGACAATGGGCCATTAAAAAGAAAATCTGATTACAGTAGGAATTTCAATAAATGTAAAAGCCAGCGATGAGCCCGTCACATTTATAAACTAATACCAGCCTCCTTGATCTACCTTGATCTGTAGTTCATCCAGAGTATGACAGTGCCCTGCGCCTGTGGCCACTCCAAGTAGTATGGCTGCTGGAACGAGGTGTCAACTGATATATCGGCCAGCCCATAATAAGCCTCTTCTATGTCACTGTCATCGGCGTATGAAATACAAACAATTGGCTAATAATGCCTCCCATAAGGACATAATGTTTGCTGTCACTTTGGAATTACGAAAATCATGAGTTATCATGAATTATCAGATTCTTCCAAATGATATTAAATGTATGCTAACTAGCTATAGTGGCTAGTAGTCTAAAAGACTGTTAATGCATAACTATTTTGCTAAACAATTATGAAATCTAGGAGAGCAGGAGTCTTTGCTAACTATGTGAAGGTCTCTGACACACGCTACAGCTCTTATTACTAGGATGGGACTGATGTAGTTTAACCAAAATGAACCAGAGTTCCATAAGATACACCATAAGTTTCAATAGCTTCTCAAACTGTGCCATTTATTTACATCATTGTACATCATAAAACTAAAATGAGCATTTTCTCCTTGCTTCATTCATGATTCAAATTTGAACATCATTTAAAAAAACCATTACATTACTGCACTTAACTTGCTTTCAATGAAGCTTTAATAATGTAATCAAACTTTTCTTCTGCATGTGGATACCAAGCTAATAATGGGATGATGAGCCTCCACTGACAACATGGGCTGTATAATAATGTAATTTCTGCCTTGTTCTGACAGATTCAATATAGCAGTAGCAACCAAATGAAAGAAATGAAGCAGTAGTAACCACTTTTGTTGTTTGTGGCCAGTGGTCCAGACCACTTAATAGTTCAGACTGTTATCCAGCTAGCTAATGCGGCCAAGACACTTTTGGACTGTTCCTGTGCTCTGTCAACTCTTTCAGGGTCCTGTGCCCTGTCGGGTTGACATTGTCAAACAATTTTTTTGCTTCTGCTTTCCCTTACTGAACACCCTTTTGTGCTGTATTGATGTTTCTGGAATGCTTAAAAATGTTTGTGTTCAGAGCAAGGAAAATGTGTTTCACGGCTGTTCCACTAAACCAGCAGGTACTCTGGCATGCCAGGAGGATGCTCCGTACTAGACAACAACTTCACCTCTATCGTCATCGGCCTGGGAACTCAAAGGTTTCTCCAGTGCAGGGGCTCTCTGACAACACAATTCAGAAGCCTCCAATTTTTTTTTTTTTTCGAATAAATAGGAACACTGGTGGTTATTTTAAAAAAGAATTTATATGGTGAAAAAATATTTCTGGGCACATTCTGTTACTGATCATGAAAACTTACCAATAGTTTTGGAGAAATCAATATTTTGTCACAGCCTTAAAATACACATACATGGTTGTATTTGTATTTAATTATGGTGGTAAAACAGTCAGTTCCCAAATGAAACTGACACAAAATGTTGGATGTTGTACATGTACGTACATTACTCAAAAGGTGAGATCAGTGCTTATTTGGAGTGGTTGTTAAGGACACTTCTTATTAAATAAATTGACTCACTTACATTTTTTGCCAGTCAAAAAGTCACCACAAGGTGCACTATCACTTCCCCCTCTTTGTAAGCCATGCAGCCTTTGCTAAGGCAGCTCAGTTGTCTCCTGAAGTCCACTGTAGCTACACTGAGATGTGACGGCTGAACACTCCTCCGTCATGCTGCGGTCATGTATTCTGCCAGTCTCATTCCCCCCCCCCCCACTGGGTCGCATTTCTGCAATTGTGCAGAGTTCCAAACGAAATCTGTGCTCTGTGATATACAAGGTAGAGCAAGGTAGTGAAATGAAACATGGCAAGCACTAGCTACCATTATATAAAATATAACCCTATTAACCATAACTGGATTAGCAGGTCCGCAAGTTAGCCATGCACAGTTTACCTTCATTCAAGTAAAAACACTGTAAATGAATAATATATTATTCATATCATAACCAGATTCTTAACAGTGATGGCCATGAGCCATGAGTTATGAGTAAGTGTTATGTGTGAGGGGACTTAAGTAATGCTTAGAGTGAGGTGGTGAAGGAGGGCGGATTTAATTCCAAAGCGGTATGTTGCACACTGTTGTCCTCACCTATAGTCCAAACAGCAAGAAGAACCAACCTTCAATGACAAATGGTTTCTCAGAACACTTCAGGTCTAAAAAGGACTCTAAGTCCAGGAAACAGACAAGTGTTACTTATTTTGCCAACATTTAACCAATATGACTCCCTGTAAGTTATGTATCTACTGCAGCTATCTTGGGAAGTCAAACATTTGTTGTTCTTGCCTTTATAAGGTGAGCTAACATGTGCAGGAACTACTAAAAGCATATGGTACTTAACAAAGAATTGCCTCAGTAAATAGCCAGCTGTACAAATGGATAACATGTAAAAACTTTAACCTATGTAAGCTGCTATGTAAGGCACTTGTTCTTGGCACATGCTGAGCCCTACAGCCTGGGTTTGAGGCCAGCTGTATCATCAGCCAACAATGACTGGTGGCCCACGGGAGAGGAACAAATTGGTTTTGTTCCACCAAGATACATTACATTATTGCTAAGGGCAGTTTAGTCAGCAGGCGTTTACACAAAAGCCTCATCAGGTACCTATGACCTGTGCAGATGATGTCAGCAGAATCACACCATTCCTCCAATTGCTGCTTGCTTTACTGTGGTGCACTGTGAGCCGTATCGTGTCATTATAGTCACCGCGGGCAGCAGGCATGCAGGTGTATCAGATGCTGGCATTCACTGCCCCCAGCACTCCAATATGAGGTTGTTATGGTGACACAGACCTAATATGCGATTGGCTATTCCAAAAAGGGGATGTAAAAAGACATTAAAATTATGTCCAATGTCCCACTGTAACTAGCAAGCAATGTAACTGCTGCACTAGCTAGGTTAAAATCTTTTTTTAGACAAAGTTACAGACCAATGGTCCAGACAGTGGTCCATAACCACAACTATCATCAAATCTAAAACACCAATCACCCACTCTTTCTGTATTTGCTATCTAGCATATCAGTCACTGTATATTAGATGCAGCCAGCTAGCTACTAAATTTGTTGCAAGGTATCAATATGCTTTTTTAGACTAAATTTAGTGCTTTACAAAAAGTCTGTTCTGTATGCAAAATAAGTATTGAAATGAACAATTTTAACAAAATTGATGTGACCTCAGCCTTTGTTAACTCAAACAGTCCAGAGGTGATTGTCCGTATGAGTGGTATTGCTAAGTTCAGGCAGCTAGGCTAATCTCTGTGATAGTATCACATCATGTAATGAGGGTAACCACTATTGACTAGAAACACTGCTTTAGCTGAAGAGAGAGAATACATTGTAACCTGAGATATATGGGTTCTCCACAGTACACACTCCTTTGGTCTATGAATCTCTTCAAGGTGATTCAACATCTGCATAGTCACATAAATGCACTGAAAGTACAAGCAGCCCCCTCCACCCCCCACCCATGTCACATCCCAAAACAAATCACAGAAGAGACAAAAAGAGGCTTAGCACAAAACGTCAATCAAGCACACACCACCAAAAACTTCCCTATCATTATCTACAACATTAGGACAGCATGGGAGAGGATGAAAATTTCACTCCACAGACGATTTTAGAAACCAGGCTGAGAGATTTCCGGGCACTAACTGGATTTGCATCTAACAGAATCAAAGTGAAAGCAACCTGTGGTGACATAAGAGAATAGTGGCATCTTGGGAAGGGGGGGGGGGGTCTCTGTGTTGTTGTGTCAGAAGAAGAAAGTCACCAACACACCCATCTCCCCAAAACACACACAGGCACAATCAGTTTAGATGAAAAGCTCCCTGCTCTTTACCTGCGAGCCCCCACACCAGGAAGAAGCAGCTGCAACAACCTGGCCGGCGCAAAGAGGCAACAGAAAACACAGACTCTGCCCTCCGACCCTCTGACATTTGGTTTGGTGTCCCTGTGATACCCCTGCAGCGCAGTGAGCTACACCACGCTCACACCATCTGCAAATAAAAATGAGCCAGTGAAAGGAAAGGCTGATAAGACCTGGTCTATTATATCCCTTCCTATTCAAGTTAAGCCAGAAGGCAGTTTACTGCCGTGTGGGCGCTTTGATTTCCCATCATGCAACATGCCTGACCTGAAGATAAGGTATCAATGCAGCTCAGCCCTTAAGCACAATTACAGCCCCTCATGCCACACCTGGAAAAAAACATCCGAGGCAGAGAAATCTGTTCTTCGTACATGCTGTCTCCCTGCTTGCGACAAACCAGGGATGGACATTCTCTCAAAGCCAGTTTATAAGAATTTGACACTAAAAACAGACGTGGCTCCTTTAATGGCTCTGAAGAAAGGGCTGTGCTAGAGGGCGATTTCTAGTGACACAATAAGCAGTGGATTTTTTTTTTCAGTGCTTGCTTATATAAGACAGACTGTCTTGTTCTTCTTCCTCAAAATAAAGGACGTAGAGGGACGCTCACGCCAAACCTCAATTTCCTGAGAGGCACACAGACGCAAGGGAGGAACTGGTCATCTTGCTCACTGAGACGTCAGGGTGGCATGGTGCCAGCCCCCCGCCCCTGTCCCTCCCAGTCCTGGGCACATGTTACCTGCACAGGCGCATGCACGCGCGTGCACAGTCACACACGCAGGCGAGAAGGAACAGCCTAGAGCACTCTGCTCTCGGGGGGGAGAGCAGGCTGGAACATGTGGGAAAGCAAGGAATCAGGAAGCAGAGGGAGCCGCAGCTACCACAAGAACACTCGGACACAAGTGCGCACTTCCCACGCACCATGGCAACCTGGGAAACGTATTGCCATAATAAAAGCACTTGTCGCCAAAACAGGAGAGGGAGGCATTTCAAAAAAGGGGCTTGCAGGACAGGCACATGCTGACCGCATCAACTCCCATTACAACATGACAAACTGCTGCACACCTTGGTGACTGACAACCTACTTAAACTGCCACATGAAAGACACACATACTGAGACTGGATGTGATAGTCGCCCGCAGGGACCAAACCAAACACTTCCAAATTATTTCGTCTAAAACAACAGTGTAGAAAAGCCAGGGGAAAGGACGAACCCAGTCCACGGGCTCCCCAGGAGAGATGCCGAAACCCTTGCTATAAACACGACCACTTCAACACACAACATGTCACAGGAGTTGACCCTTATGGCTAATATGGCTACGAGGCCAACCGCCCCTTAACCTGACGTGAATAACTCTGTCAGTAAGTCTGGGTTGCTCAATCCCACAGCTAAAAAGCAGCCAAATGGCCGATACTGAGAGCCCTTCAACTATTTAAGTGCACAGCATGCGTGCGTAAGTCACCCAGGAGGCCGAGCAGCAGCCAGAAGTTGTAGCACGCTTTGGGCCCCCCTTTCCCACATTCCCCTGTACATGGTATGGAAGCCACAGGAAGTGGTAGGACAAACACTTTATTAATAGTATCCTAATCACTCATGGCACCAGAACTGTGCTCCAATGTCAAATCTGTAAGGCCCCTGGTTAAACACTGGTGGCTGGTGTGTGTGTGTGTGTGTGCGTGTGTGTGCGCGCGCATGTGTGTATGTGTGTGTGAGTGAGAGAGAATAAACTAATAGCATGTGTCAAGAAAATGTAACAGTACTATCTCCTCTCACTCTTGCACATACGCTGAACAATAATCCCATTTGTACATGCTGAGCACTCGGGGCTGAGAGAACTTGTGGCATTAAGGAAGTCAGTGAGGGGGGCAATTCTTGCATTACAAACCTTTGAAAGGAAGTCTATTGTCTCACAGTCTACTGAGCAAAAAGATCATTGTTCACAGACTACATCGCGGGTAAATGTTCAATTGGGTTGTTAATGGAAAATGAGTAGGGTAACTATTGAAGTACCGAGGACACCAGAGAGGAGAGGACAGCAGCAAGAGGAACCCATCGAGGAGACACGTGGATTTCCTTCAAGAGCTAGCTAGCAACTAAATGAGCAGCACTGACATGCTGGACTGGAGTCCAACGCCTCTCGTACAAATGGATGCAGTTTGATATAAATTATTCATATCTGGTGGGGATCGAGGCGTTGTGTTGTCTTACTTAAGCCCTGATATATAGCCAAGCAGCTAATACAATGACAGAGAGGAGCTGGCTACTGTAAGCCGCCTTAAAACAATAAAACGTCTGACGCGCGCTGGTAAGGAAGGAAAGTCAAAAGACACCACCCAAGCGCGAACGCCTTTCGTACAATTTATCAAGAACACGATCGGTTAGCTGACCGCTTCTGTCATTAGCGAGCTAACGTAACATTGTTGCCTGCGTAAAGCACTGCTCCAGCCATGACCTCTCCAGTAAGTGGCTACGTGCAACGCGAGGTAGATACTGATAAACCCGATTAACCACGCCGGCGGTGGTTACAGTAGCTACCTAGTTACACTCCGCTTGACATTTGGGTTTACTCAGTCCCGTTTCGATCGATTTCATCATAAATTAGCGAGCTACCTCAGTGAAGATGCAAAACAATATTTCAGCAAGTGGCAACATTTATCTACCCAGCAGTGCGCAATATTTTAAGTTGACGGAAGCAATAAAACCGTAAGCTAGTTAGCATTAGCTAGACAGAACAGAACACCCAAGGGTGTTCCACTCCTACGGGGAAGAAACACACGCTGGGCCCCGAGTAAACTGGGTCACTTAGTCTGACCATCCCCTCTAAATATGATTCGCAATACTCCTCCTTATAACCCACCTCCAACTACACGAAAGCAAACGGCTGAAATTTGACAAGATGTCTTGTAAATCTGCCACAATAATGTCCGTGTGAACCACCTGGCTTATATTGGCTTTGCCATTACAGTTGCGGTGCAAATGGATGCAGCCCGAATCCAGACATATTAACGAGGCTTCGCTACTCCGGCTATCCAGCACAGGGTCGAACACCTGAGCCGAATCCATGACAAACCACGGGCCTTCCTTCAGCACGCCGACCACCCGCCTCTCCTGAAATCTCAGACCCACGCTCTCTTCCCGGTTTCCAGACACTGGCCCCCGGACAGGCCCGTGGATTCAGCGCTGGTCTCATCGACACCAATCTACTTCATTCGGCAACATCTACTAGCCCACAAGACAGAATATAAGTCACCCAGCTCCCCGTACCTTAAAGAGTGTCAGCGTTACGGTGATGGTTCGGATGAAGCAGCGTTTCCCTGCTGTTAAGTGTACGGCTGTGTTTGGAGCGGCTCCTGCCCGTTTCTGCTGCGGTCTGCTTAGAGCTTGTTTCGGTTACGCGGGGGCGGGTCTGCACGGCACAGCGAGCGAGGGAGGTCAACCAGAGGGAGGAGGCTGCCGTGAGGGGCTGGGCTTCTTCCGCTAAGGTGGAGCGGCTTCCACCCCCACACACACCCATGCGCCCGTCTTCCTCGGCCGTATTGGAAAATTAGCAGCTCGCACATAACCTCTTCAACTCTGCTTAGCGAATTTAAAAAAGTGTTCCGTCAATACTTGCACATTATAAACTCCAAGATAGCTAACAAAAATTAAACATAATTTTTGTAACAAGTACTTACTGTGGATAGATAAAATCTGGCTGTCAAACCATGAGTTATTTAAAAAAAAATAATAACACGTGATAGATTTAAAATTCATTAACAGTGTTTATTAACAGTTCGGTTAAGAATTACATTTATTTTCAGCAGCTGAAAGTGTATTAATATCAGTAAAACACACACACATACACAGAACTTACTTCATGGAGATATCATATCAATCAAACAAATAATACATATTTGCATTCATTTTAACTGTGATCTCAAGGTGCAGAAATAACCACAAGATAACTTCCCGCTCTTAAGAGATCTTGCTTGGTATCAGTTCCTAAATTTGGAAATTGTCTTCTGAGCTCAAACCTACTGAAAGCACGTGTGTCTCTAGTAAGTGACGCACACGCTCTTGCGATGACCCTGTAACCCAGTAACGTACTCAGAGCAGACTCAGAGCATCTTGGAACTTATTACGTCTATTACCAATCAAAGTATTAGCAAACAAGCCGAGTCTTGGCCGGGCCCTCGCTCAACCACTGCCTTCCAAAACAACAACAGCTCTTGATGCCCTGGCAGGTGGCCCATCCCCACGTCCCCGCTCCGGCTCACTCCTCCGTGTCCATGGATGCAGTCGCCTCGGCGGCCTGGAGCTCGGCCGCGTGCCGCCTCCTCAGGCCCTTCAGGTAGATGCGGAGGCTGTCGGGGTCCAGGCGGGAGTTCCTGGCCGTCTGCAGGAGGCGGGTGGCCAGCCGGTACACCGCCCGCTGGCACAGCGTCTCCGGGTCACTGTGCTGCCGGGCCTGGGGGTGAGAGAGCAAACAAGCAGAGAGACAGAGAGGAAAGACATCAGTGGAAGGTCTCATTGCGGACAGCAAGGTGTGTCTCAGACACTCTCGCTCCCTTTCAGTGAAGATTATTTGAAACATTTTGGGCCACAAATCCTCTGAGCATCCTCTGTGCATTTTCAAAGAGAGGGAAGAGCTTTGCAGGTTTTAATTTGAGATTTTTTAGTATTCCATCCAATGTGCAAATTCAGTTGCACAAAATAATGCTCATTACACAAAATTTCATACTACAATACATACAGTGAATCTTGGTAACTTTGCATGTTTGTTCTCTGACATGCCCCATACTTACATTACAATTTAAAAAGGAATTCTATCAATTTCACTGTCAAGAAATCCTATCCTTTTAACGAGAAAGACAAGATAAGCAACAGTCATTTTCGATATATATCACCTTCCACTGTAGCAATCAGTAAAATAGACGAAACTGCTGCAGTTCAGGTATGTCAAAAAATGCTCCAATAAATTTAGATAGCGTGTCTAGACACATGCAGCCCTTGCATAACATTTTTTGGCTCAGTGATAGGGCGAACTTCAGAGAATTATTTCACCAAATCTAACTTGGCATAAGTGGTTTTAATATTCATATGCAATACTGCCAACTCTGTAACTGTAACTGTAACTGCAACTGTAATTGTGGTGTAAATGCACTAATTTTGGGAAGAAGAAAACTTTTCCAATCTTCATGATGTGATATCTTCAAATAAGGAGTAAGCCTGTCAATATCCAAAGTTTAAAGAGAAAAAGAAAAATTGTACTCTCAATAGTCACAGTTAAGAATCCTTAACCCCAAGGAGTTTTCCAGCACCAGCTATTGAAATCAGGACAGGCAGTTATTCAAATCAGGGTAAGCAGTTATTCAAATCAGGGTGAACAGTTGTATAAATCAGAATGAGCGAGCTAGGGATAGCCTACCCACAACTGTTGGCTGACTCTGGAGGCTATCTCTTTTGCTTCTTGGATTACCAATAGCGGTAATGCCGTCATCTCTGCTGCCTTCAGGCCTGCAATTTATATGCTATATTAAATGCCCTCACAGCCAGAAATGAACACCATAATGATGTTGATAACACATACACACAGTCAGGCCATCTATGTTAGTGTTGAACCAGCCTCCTTAAATATGAACAGCCTGAGATAATATGCAACGTTCTCTCAGCGTGTTAGAGCGGTGTGGAGAATGTTCTGCACTAGCTGATCAGCCAGTGTGTCCATAATGGGTGCTGGTGGTACCATAGTTCCTCTGCTCTGAGCAACCCCGGCTCAGGAGGTACGTGTAGACCACTTTCTCCGCGCTGGACTCAGCAGTGCGGGTATGCTGGACCTCCATGTGCAGGTTCTCCACATTGGGGTAGAGCGTCTCCAGCTGGCACAGCTCCAGGAAGTGGGTGGCAAACAAAGTGAATGCCTAAGGGACCGGCAGGGAGGAGCAGAAGCAGTAGCAAGACTACACCAAGCAGACCTGAACAGAACAGAGCAGGAGGGCCTCCCTCCAGCTAGCTCACATAAAGTGAACCATGAGATTAAAATCACTTTGTTTTTGACTTCCGCTGAGAGTGGCAAGGAACTGCTGCATGGCGGATGGGTTTGGGATAAGTCTGGGTGATTTTCATGTGCAGTTTCTTTTAACCAATCATGTGGAAGTGCAGTCTAAGACGACCACCAGAATTCAGCTTTTACCTTCATCAATGAATAAAAAATATCTCCTCACACAAAGGCCTTTTTTAAATTAGAGGCATTCTTATGTGTGATTTTAGGGTTCATGGCCATTAGGGTTCATGGGCACATCATGAGATATGCCCAATTAGGTGCCTCCCACCATCAGGGTGCCACAATAATTCATGGCATTCCTGACTATCATTAAGGGCAATTTAAGGATCTGTACAGTGGTAAAAAAAAATGATAAAAAATACTCATCCCCATGAAAAGACAAACATAGGATCTGACTAAGTTGCAAAATACAATTTGTCCCCTTCAGAATGTAAGACCAAATACACAGAGAACCAGATTCACTCTGTAGCGTGTTTGTGTAAGACAGATTAAAAGGCTGTGCTCTGTACCCGGAATTTGAGGAGGAACTCGCAGACAGCATGACAGATGCCGATACCCTCCTCTGCACTGGTGCCCCGCCCCAGCTCATCGATGATGATGAGGGACCTGTCACTCACATTGTGAGTTATGTAAGACACCTGAGGAAGTGTACAAAGAACAGTGCACACAGAAATGACACAAATTTGCTCAGCCAATTTGCTGTGTACTCAAACTACCCTGACAGGAAAATGAATCTAAGACTGTTTCTGCAGATTAAAAGAGACAAGACAGAGACCTTGTTGAAATTATGACCATAATTAGGCATAAAATAAAATGTGTTACCCACTGTCAACATATCTCTACATAAAGTATGTATGTATGTCTACAGGCCAGAAAAGCAACAATTTCTTGTTGGACTGACAGGTAGGAGAGTACACACAAATAAAATGTGTAAAGGGGTGGAAAAACATCATTTATATATGAAAATATGAAAAGTGACTCTTCTCTCTGAAAGTATTAAAAGACATATGTAATAACATATTATGTAATAATATATGTACTTTTGTTTGCTAATGTCTTTGTTTTAACAAATTGCATAAAACGGTGGGTAGAACGCCTAAGCACCTCTTTCATTTCTACCATGAACGTGGAGGAGTTGGTCTCGAAGTCGTCATCCACCCCAATCCTGGTGAAGATCTGGTCAGCGATGCGGAAGGAGGCGTATTCGGCGGGAACAAAGGAGCCTGGGAGATTTGAGGGCCATGATGAGAACAGCTTCCAACCTGTGAGCTGGCTATCACAGGCACACAGAACATATAAACAGCATATATTATAATATATTATATTACATATGCTGGTTATATATTATAATTACATTATAATATATAACCAGCATATGGCCTATATGCTTTCAGTCCATGGACGTAGCACTTCACTGGGGAATGGAAACATAGAGCTAACCTATTTTGCGCGTACACTTTTGTGTTTTGTTTCTCCTGTTAGCTCGTTAGACCATCCACAACCCCAGCTGAATTTGGAGAAATCACTTGGCGAAAGCAAATAGGAGGCCTGATGACTACAGGAGGGTATTGATGGCATACCATGAGTCAGCTCTAATAGTGATCCGCCATTTACACTGACTTTGCAATCACTTTTTCTGGTCCTGCAGAAATTCAGCTTGGCTCCCTGTTATTTGGTTTCTGATTCTCTCAGGTAAAAAAGACTAAAATGTATTAATATGTATAGTACTAATGCCTTGTGTCAATGCAAAACTAAATTGTTGGGCAAGTCATAAAAAATCAAGGCACTCAGGCACTCCTCAGTGATGCATATATTATCAAGCTTTTGCAGGACTGGTATATCAACATCACAAAATCAAAAGTTAAAAACCTTAAGTAATAGGAACTGGGGCCCAGATATGATGTTATATGAGGATACCATCCAACACATAGCAGCAACAAGCCCTCCTCAAGGAGTCCATTCTTTCAGTTTTGAAGCACTGTGTAGCTGACCCGCCCACCTATCTGAGCCATGATCTGGCACAGCGCCACCTGCTTGAGGTAGGTGGATTTGCCACTCATGTTGGGTCCAGTGATGATGACGAAATTGCTGCCCTCTGCGATGTAGCTGTTGTTGGAGATGGGCTGCTGCCCAGAGATCCGCTCCAGGATTGGGTGTCGCCCCTGTTTGATCGCCAGCGTGTCCGTAAACTCTGGCCGCACTGCAAGGGTGTGAACAACAATACAACACAAGAACAATCAAAGTTTTCCTAGTGAGCCCTACCTGTATTGATGCATCTGCTGTATGACTCTCCATCTCAGCCGGAGTTTAATCACAACTGTGAGCAGCCCCCTAATTACAATACACAATGTGCTCAGATGAGGGTTGTGGTTCAGATGGTCATTTTATCCTCATAAACAATAATCTAAAGAGCTGTAAGTGTATCAGGTTTGTAATCAGAAGGGTGGAGCAGCCTCATTTTAATTTTGCCTGCTAGTAATTGAATCCCTCTATTTTTCCTTGTTGAGAAAGGGATCAGCATTTTTCTTTTTGATTAAAAAAGAAGATTCCCACTGCACAAAGACTCAAGACGTGATGACTATCATCAACAACACGGCCAAGTTTAGGGGGAAGCCTTTCACCAGTGCACAGAAGGCCGTAATTTGACGGAACACACAACGGTTATGCAAGAGGGGAAATCTGAGACAAATACCCCGGTGATGAGAAAGAGCCGGTACCACCCCCCCTCCTGCAGGAGAGGAGATCCATCCAAACAGCTGGGTGCTGGGGCCGATGGGGCCACCCCACCACACGGTCGCTTCTCTGTCAGTCAGGGAGGGAGGCTCCGCTGACACAACAGCCTTCTCTCAATGCCGCGAGAACGCCATGTACTTGCTGAACAGGCGTCTCCAGTGGCTGGTTACAGTACCCCCCTCCCCCTCCCCCACCCAAAGGGTCTTGCCTCACCACCTCGGTCTGTGCAGTTTCAGTACCGGGGCTGAATCTCAGGAGTGGATGAGCAGGCAGGGGAACACCATGTTGGACGAAAACTGTGGGCTGAAGCTGTCAAAGTATAATTAGACCTGGGAACACTCTGCCGCCTCAGAGCTACAGCCGTTATCCCTGGGAAATGGGAGCGGGGAGGGTGTGCACTGGGAGCGTGGGGGTTCCTCGGGTTATGCAATGCCTCTCTGACTACAGGAAGTCCTTACAACTCCATTCATTTTTTTGCAGATGTTCTCTATTAAGTCCTCAGAGGCCTTCAGTAATGTGGGTTAAAAGCTAAACAAAACCATGAGAGCTTAATGTTTCTGTCTCAGCTAAGGTCTGCTTTCAAGATAACTTTGATTGATTGTGCCTTGGTTTTTACAGAGAGGGGTTTTTAGGCTTGGGTTTGAAACAGATGGGGTTTGAAAAAAATCGGGACGTCCAGTCTTTTTGAGTGCTGTAAGAACAAGGTTCTTTATTTTTAGAGCAGTAAGCATTAATCTCTCCTGAGACACACTGTTCAATAGATAATCAATCATTTTGGACACTGATGACTTGTAAAATCAAGAGCGTCACATTGCAAGTATAACCATGAGCCTCTGGTGAGATCCCATCCGATGTTCAGAGAATATAATTACCCACTACCATTCAGGGTGACTTTTCATGACAGCTGTCTGACATCTTAAACATGATCCCCCTGCAGCCTGTGTTATGTAATCAGGGGTATGTATGTGGTGTGACTTGCCATAGTCGGAGATGGTGCAGGCATTGGCTAGTGACAGCAGCATGTCCAGCATGGAGACGGCGTCAGACAGCTTGTAGAGGCAGTGCACGTGCTCGTGGATCGTGGCCAGCAGCTGACAGACCACCCTGAGGGGGGAAGAGTGGAGGTTCACAAGCCCTGCCACCCACCAAACTCTGAATAGGCCTTCCCCAGGGGACAGGAAAGTGATGGCAACAGTAGCCAGAGGCCAAGCTGCAGGCCTTATACACTGCTGCTGCAATGTCATTGATATACAGGATGTAATTATTATAAAAGCAAAACTCAGCATTGGGCCTAGAGGTGAAGTGGGTACATCAGTGACAGAGAACTTTATCCGTGCTTATTTATTAATTTAACCATAGAATCATGTCAAAGAAAAGCTACCATTAAAGGTAAAGAATATTTCACACATACTGTGCACATGTACATGCTGTGCACAAATGCTGAGAAATAGGTTGTGTTGAATGAATATCGCATTGGGGCTTAGATACTGAGTGGCTTATTGTTCCGCTGTGAATACCACAAAAGAGAAGTGAAACAGCTTAGCTGGTGCACTCATGCATGTTACCCTCTCAATGTTCTTGCAATGTTGTGGCAATGTTGAAAATCCTTTCACTTACACATAGGACATGTGGAAGATCTCCCTCAGGGCCTCATCACAACGGTCGTTCATCTTGATCAGGTCCGCCGTGGTGAAGCTGTAGTTGTTCTTATACTTGGTCACCTGGGGTGATGTCATCGATCACAGCCAATCAGCATCCACAAGACATTGCAAAATGTTATAGGGATGGCTTGGTAGGCACAACTATTCTACTACAGTTCTGAGGCACAAAAATTTTCACATAGTAAGGCTTCAAGCATCAAGGCAATTGGTGCAGACTTTAGTGTTCTTCACCATGGGAAGATGGCTGCTGTGCTTTACTATATAGACAGTCAGCTTGTGTCTCAGTGAGAAGGCTTCAGACTTTGAAGTCAACCCAGTAAACAGAGTCCTCAGATCTGAGTGGAAAAGACCTAGTTTTGTGCACTGAGCAACCAGCCAAGTATACTCTGGGAATAGAGAGAAATGGCCTCAGATCTCCAGAAAGTCAGCATGAGGGTATACAGCATCCCACCACACCACTCATCATCAAACGCAGTAAACATCAGGTTCACTTATTTAATCAGAGGGGGCCTTCCTGGAAACGGCTGGCAACTTTACCGGCTGAACATAATTATTTCCTCTCAGGGGCCTGCTTTCTGGCGCCCTGCAGCCCTGCAGCCTCATAACATCACAGTCCCGTCAGGGGGGAGCATTCACCTTCATGAACTCTGCGGGGAGCTGTCCGTCAGGCAGGGCTATGCCCTCCAGCTTCATCTGGATGAAGAAGCCCCTTGCTGTGCTGAAGCTGGTCCGCAGGGGCAGGCCGTATTTCTCTCCCATCTGGCTGACCAGCCCTGCGGGTCACACCGGCGGGTCATATCCCTGCACCTCATTGGCCTACTTTGTGAAACGCTAACAGGCCTTGTGTTTAAATGTTGTATGTGAACACACAGGGAGTCTGTGTTGTCATTATGGCCACACCTGCAATGTCGTCCACGATCTCGGTGTAGGCGCGGCGGGCAATGTCGAGGAATTCGTTTATGTTGGGCCGCACAGCATAGCACTTCTGTGTGCGCATGCTGAGGCTGCCCTTGGTGTAGCTTACGTCGTCATTTACAACCGTTTTGATTTGCTGCAGGATGCTGTCAAACCTGAGAAAGACAGGCAAGACTACCAGGGGAGATCCTTGGCAGGCTGTCAGAGACTCTCTACAGCAATCACAACAATGCCTGATTTAAGATTTGTTTTAAAGCAGGGGGTATTGAGCTCTTGTGATTAGAGGGGTAAATGATGCACTGTTTCAGACAACTACCTTTACTCTGGTGACCTGTCATTTAACCGGTTGATGGTTACTGTGGAGGTAGGGGCTCACTTTGAATAAACAGATGCACAATTCTCAGCCAGGGATGTCAACAATGTCAAACAAAGGATGCTGCAGCTTCCCAGGCTGCTGTGCCCTTTTACCTGCTGTCCTCCAGGGAGCTGCAATAGGCTTTCAGCAGGGCAGTCTGGCAGTTCTTCAGGGCTGCCTGTCCACACACAGTCAACAGCATTAATGGCCACTCACTCACAGGGGTTCCACACTGTTTTATGGGGTACTGTCATTCACGGGCTTGGCAGACATATCTAGGTCAATATGTACAGCTTCTAGTTTACACACAGTGAAAACCCATGCATAAATATTTCATGGATTTTTCAGGGAAGCGTGATGGAGTAATGAGTACACCAGCATCCTTCCACAACAACCTCACTTTGAGGCTCCAGCGAAGAGAATAGTACACAAAAGTGATCTCCCACAGTATAATCCCCCACCATTTGCACATTTAAGTTCCAATTTTCCACAAAAAATATGTCTTTCACCAGAGATTAAGCTTAGCTGTATTCAAGCATGCTACAGGCTAATGCTTGTACCGCCAAAATCCCACATTCCCACTCTCACCTTTAGTGGTGCCACTAACTCCAGCGTGTGCTTCAGCTGAATCACATGCAGGATCTTTGTCTCTGCCACTTGAACCTACATCAAAATGACAAAGGAACTACCGAAACTGCAAGCCATGCAAATTTTCAATGAGCAAAGTCAATGTTCTGTCAATATGTTAATGCCTTTAATCCATGTCAGTAAGAGTGTAGATGGAGAATGCTTTATACCCCATTCTTCACAGTTTTTTTTCTCCTGTTTTCTCTTCTATTCCATAACTGTTGACAGACACATTCAGGGATAGCAAAATCAGGATATTCTCCTTTTCATACCGTTTCCTGCTTGGGAACCTGCACCAGAACGGAGAGCAGCTGGTCTATGTCCAGAAAGCGTGCAATCACTGTTCCAGAAAGTATACACCGCAGACAGACAGTAAGAAAGAGACCAGGAAGGCCACAAGTCAGTTTTTTTATTCAAGATTGCAAGAGTACCTTAAAAGAATGCAGAAAATGCCACTCGCACAAACGTTTGGGTCAAGAGAATGTGATAAAGCATGGATAGCAGAGTAAAGTAAAGGTTTGGGTGACCGGAGCAACATGAGTTGCCACTTGGCTTTCTCAAGCAGGGTGTGACTCCTGTATCCTAGAAAGGTCTCCTTCACCTGCATTGCGCCTGTGAAACTTGGCTGTGTGCTTTCTGTGTGTGGCCTGAAGGGGCTCACCGTTCTTCACACCGAAGAACAGCTCCTCCTCCTGCAGCAGCTCCTGCACTGAATCCAGCCGTATGTTGATGGTGTCCACATCCAGCAAGGGCTCCAGGATATTGGAGCGCAGCCGACGCCCTCCACCTGCAGTCTTAGTGTAGTTCAGAACCCCCAGCAGAGTATGCTCACTCCTGTCTCACACACACATTCACACACACACACACAAAAATCAAGCTGTACAGATAGGTATTGAAAAATGCCTACTGTAATGCCAAGTTACTCACACATACGAAGTACTTAATCTCTGTAAATCAGTAGCAACACTTGCAAAAATAGGTCTGCCGTTGATATTGATATTGATATTGATAACTAAGGGAAGTCAGGTCACACTGAACAATTTGGGCCACTTCTCCTCACACCAATTACACAAGCACTATTCCAAAACACACCTACCCAAATATTTTCTAAAGTTTTAGTGTCACTTGGTGTTGTGCTTTTTCATCTGATCTTTTTAGCTCCAGTTATTTTTTCCTTCACGTCACAAAATTGTTCAGCATTCATTGACCATGCTGGTAGACTGTTCATTATCTGTGTCCATAACAACAGCATGTTGACAATGTAAACAATGTGCAGATGATGGAGATTGCTCATTGCTCTGTGTAATGTGTTCCAATATGTAATCATAACATGATTTACCTCTAATTTCACAATACTCACTTTGTAATGAGCAATGATTTTACTAAAATGAACTATACCTCATCATTTAATTACTCTCATGTGCTGAGAATAACACCACAAATAGACGAGACACAGTTTAGTAAAAGTGATTTAAGTACCTGCCATTGGGTTTCAGTCTTTTGGCTAATTAATAAAAATAACCGTCTAGAGCAATTATCAGTTTAAAAGTAATATTTATGCCTCATTTATCTGGTGCTCTTGGGCCATTGGTGAAACAATGTAATTATGATGAGCTGCTTGGAGGGTAAGGATAACATGCATTATGAATACTGCATTTTCCACATTGTATTTCCCTTAACTGTCAATGTTGGATTGATCCATCACCCTCCTTTTAATCCAAACACTGTTTGAGTTAATTTTTCTTAATTTATGTTTCACTGAGAGAGAGATCTGCAAACATCACCTTGAATAACACAAACGGAATATTAAATAATGCAGGACCCTCGTGTTCTCCTATATGGCTCTTGAATGGACACCAAAAGTCAGATTATTCTTCACTCTTTTACGTATCAACTAACATGATTCTAACTAACTCAAACAAATAGCTGAATATTGTTTTTGTCACAAGAGGCGTCACCCCACATGTTTATTTAGAGTTCAAGGCTACCACTAAACCATGTTTCTGTGGCCACTCTCTCAGTAGACTTCATTTGTTTGTGTTAGACTACACAAGCTACTTTGTTATATCTTATATCTGGTACCAGCCTCCACAAAGATATAAAAAACATCTATTGGTTGACTCTAAGGTAATGTTTTGTAAAATGATGACAGATACTGAAGTGAAATAGCCTAAGCCTCCTGTAAATTATTCTGTACTACTGGAAATTTTTATAAAGATCGAAATAGGATGATAACATAGCTTAACATCTTCTGTGGGTGCATAGAATGTATTTATAAATCATCCACTATAAAAAAACAAATTTCTTCATAAACGTGAATCAATAAAAACTAGTTTGGATATGGAACTTGCCTGCTGTTGTCATTTTTGAATCATGATAGTTAGACCACTCTCTAGAAGAGGCAGAACACTAGGCTTTAAACTCGGGAGGAATGTTCAGATAAGTGATATTTAAAGTAAATGAAACTGGAATTACAGGCAGACTGATGACTTAATTGAGGTCTCAGCAATGAGGAAACATAACAAAAGAAAGCATTCACACAGGCTTTAAGACCTTAGGCATTTCTCCCATTTTAAGACCAGGATTCCTTTCCATTACCATTTTAAATCTACACATATATTTCAGTATGCACAAGAAGCCAAGAAATGGCCACATGTTTAAGGGTCACCAAGGGGGATATTTTATCAAAAGAATCAAAGTCATGCAAACATCCTATTGACCTCCTCAATACATCATAATCACCTGCCAACAAAACGGGTTGATTTATGACAGGATGAAATTAACCTACTCTACAGCTTCTCAACTTTGCTTTGTTTCCTTCTTCAACATATTGTTGTTATTACAAATGATACACTACTCTACACAGTTTAACAGCAATATTCTGCATACATCTTTTGAGTGGGAATCTTTATAGGATCACTGTTTTACTAGGGAGTGAATACAGTGCTGCAGCAGAGACTGTCTTCCTGGGTGGGAGAGCGGGAAAGAAAAACAGGAGGCCTCTTCTGGGTTCTTCATGGGAAACACTCTAAGAGCACTTTAAAGAGTCATCACATTGTCCTGAGTCAGGAAATTTGTCTGGTTGTCAGTCTCTGAGCCCCAAAGAAGCAGACTGAATTTAATGCTCCTGCATGCAGCTGAGTTTAACTCTGTCATAAGTATGCATATATGGAAAACATATAAAAATAGTATATAAAAAATAATATATAAAATAAGGAAAAGCTGGAAAAGCTTTGGGGACAAAGCTCTTAAAATACCGAGTTATTGATTGAATTTCACTGAATTTCATCTGTTACATTTATAGCTGTTGCTTTTTTTACTGCCCTGTCCCTCTGTCAGAGGGACAGAGACCTCACCTCGAGTCCCTGTTGTTGACTACCAGCTCCAGGTTGCGGGCGGAGGTGGAGTCAATCATGGCTGTCTGCTCGCTGCCTTTAAAACTCACTTTGAGTGACTTGGGGGCATAGACCGAGTTCTGGACAAACTCAAAATACTTCAGGAGAGCAGCTGCCCCAGCCAAGCAGTAGTACCTAAGCAGGGACACGTCAACAAATGGAGCACATCTCATCATGGAAACACCTGAATATAACAAGCTAACCGGCAACAAAACATAAATTCCCCTTCTTATTACTACTCGAAACATTGTACTGCACTGTGCAATTTGTAGTGTTAACAGTGGGTATGAAGCATTCATGCATGGTTATAAAGTGAGTGCTCAGATAATTTTCCTATCCTGTGGCATACTTAGCTTGCACCTCCATGAGAACAGTGCTGAACTCTGGAGCACACAACTGCTGAATATACTCCATCCCTTTTCTCTCATTGAAATACTTCCTTTGGATGGCAGTGAAGCCCACACTCTGGAACATTGACAAAAGGGTAATTGCACACTATGAGCACTTAAAACTTGAGGCTCAGCACAGTGCACTGGACAGCTGACCTTAGCTGTCTGATAATGATAGTCATTAATAATCTTCCTGACAAGGGAAACCCCTCCGCACTTTCTTGTGGGTTTCTCCCATTCACCCTGTACCACCTGGAAGTTCTCAGTAATGAGGGTGAAGAGTTTGGTCCCTTTGCCCTTTTCGCTGGCAGTGTCAGGCATCAGAATCTCCAGGGGACACAGGATGTGCAGCCTTGTGATAACCTGCTGACAAAAAATGAAGGGCGCTTAAATCTGAACTGGGACTGTGATGTGCCATATATCTTGTTTTCTGAACTGTCCACTCCCCTTCCCTGTGTTATTGAGCACTCAGTTAACTGAGATGCATCCTTTCCCTCATTCATTCCGCTTCTGGACATTTAATCAATATGGGGAACCTGATCTGATGTGATGCCTTGCTGATGTCTTGGCTTTGAGGCAGGTGATGAATGCACATGGCCAGATTGTCTGCTGTCTACCTTGGTGTAGGTTCCAGTGTCTGCGAACTGAGAGAGCACGAGCTCCGGGCATTTCAGGTCAATGCTCGCCATGCCAATCTCACCGCGGGCAAGGCCACGCCCCTCCACCACTGCCACAATCACTGAGGCAACGGCACAGGAGGTTGCGGAGGAGCAGGTGGTCACTGCAGAGGAGAGGGACAGCTGTCAGGCTCACAGAAATTAAAACAAAGCTGGCATGCTGTGGCAAGAGCATACTTTGTCATTATGACAAATACATTTTTTGCAACTTTTGCTGCGTGCAGAGCAGCACTGCACTGAATGAATGAACTGACTGTTGCTCGTTTATCCAAATTAGTCATGAAATAAGTTACCAGTGTTTTCGGTCTGTGGAGTGCGTGCATGGTGTGAAGCACCAGCCCCACGAGAGCGGGGGGTTCTGCGCACTCCAGGGGTCCCCGTGTTTCGAAAAGAGGAACTGCTTAGAGCAGAGGCAAGGACGGACGCGCTCGTTCTGCCCACAGTGGAGCTGCGGTCACCCTGGCAAGAGTCTCACACAAACAGAGAGGCTTGAATATGATACAGCATGTAAAGAGCAGGCATAATACTATGGAAATGTGTGTGATACCTCAGTGGGACCTCACCTCTTGAGTCCATAGCTGCACTGACAGGTGCTGTTTGTGACAGCTCAGCCCCTGAGATCAGTGTTGGATAAGTGCTTACATTAGCGTTAGGCCCAGGTAGCGAAGATGACGAGGTCCATGACACCAGTCCTGGCGTCGTCGAAACGCCAGATACGCCCTGACGATCCAAAAGCGAAGTAGAGCTTCGCCCAGAGTCTGGGCTTTCACCTGTTGTCACCTCCTCCGTGCTGCTGCGGAACATATTTAGTGAAAATTGACGGTTCGACAATTTAGATTAAATGTGGTAACGCCTGAGGTGAATAATGTGAATGTGGAATTATATTTTTAACGATTTAAAGCAAAGATCGTGAGCCTGCTTAGGAGCTCGAGCTTTCCCGCCGTTAGGAGACCGCTTGCGATACTGTCTCGAGTTGACGGGCAGATTGATGTAATTGGATACGAGTTTAAAGTTTTTGTTCGCTAGCTAAATAAACATTTAATGACAATACGCATTATGTGGACATTTTCTTGTACTTGTTCGAGTTTTATTGTTACGGTTATATTAAAAAATAATTTGAGGTCTGAACTATTTCATACATGCTTACTGATATGATTACGTATATACAGACTGTTCAGTTAGCTAAAACGGTAGTTAGCTTGTTAGCTGCTTTGCTAACTAGGAGACTGATTACACATGAACAGAGAGAGAGAGAGGCGCCCCCCTCCGGTCATAAAGTAATGATCTCCCCAGGATCGGGGTAAGGATACAAGATGGCGGCGCAGTTACAAGATTCGGGAGATGAAAATTATTTCATTAGAGAGATTGAAAAGAACGATGGTTCCTGCTTACAAATAAAACAGTGTAGCAAGGGAGACGTAGGCTGCGTGGTGTGGGATGCGGCAATCGTCCTCTCTAAATATTTAGAGACAAAACAGTTTTATGATCCTCAAGGTGGAGTAAGTAAATGGGCCAACAAAAATATCTTGGAACTAGGAGCTGGGACAGGAGTCGTGGGACTCATGGCAGCGACGTTGGGGTGAGTAACTAGCTTGTTAGCTAGTTAGGAAAGTAGCTAGCAATCGAGGCTAATAATAACTTAGATAATCGCTCAAAACAGCGATCGCTAGCTAGCTACATAGCTACGACACTTACTTTCTAAGTTCTGTGTTTTGGGTGGTCATAGTGTGAGATCCTACTCTGAGATGTAGTCCTAGCTATCTACATTTGTGTTTGGTGAGTAGCTAATTTTTATGGGCGAAGTCTAACTTTGGTCTAACATTGGTATTGCAGACAGCGAATATGACTTTGTCCCACAGCCAGTCAATCAGTTTCCTGTGATTACGCTGCAGAGCACATGTCACCGTAACGGACCTGGAAGACTTGCAGCATCTCCTGCAAATGAACATCCGGGACAATCAAGCCTTGGTCAGCAGTGGCTCAATTGTAGCCAAGGTACTGAAATGGTTTGTACTCAGTCTACGCTGTTTTACCGCTTCTAGATTGCGTTTTTGACGCGTTTTCTTCATCATTTGAAATGATAGACACGTATAGAAGGCAAATAAAAAGTAACGTTGAAGAATTATATTTATGACTCTTATCATGCCGTATGCCAAAAAAATTTCCTTCCTACTTTACAGGGGTGAAGATGTTACGGAGTTTTTACCTCCTCCGGATTTCATTCTGATGGCGGATTGCATTTACTATGAGGAGGTGGTGTACCACTCATTCTGGCTTTTAAAGTGTACCGTGTCCCTCAGTTCATTTCAATCATTATTTCGGGGCTTAATGGAACTTATCCTTGTTTTCCACTAGCTTAGCATATGCACCTATCATGGACAACATACAGTACAAAGCTTACAGAGTTTATGAGCATACGGGGCTCACATTTTTACATATCATCCTTTTATACAGCTGTTTATTTTCTTGAAGAAGCTCATGTTGAGTATCTTCCTCAGGAGAATAATGGTGGGAAAGCCCAAGTTCGCTGGCAGTCTAGCCACCTAACCAGATGGCGAGCCCTTTAAGAGGATCTTTGCTTTAAATGGTTAAAAATATAATTCCACATTCACATTATTCACATGGGAATTGATCCTACAAACACATGGTCCCAAGCCCTGCCCCTAAAAACACTTACTGCCTTCCTGGTGATGAAATAATGAGCGTGACTTCAATCCACAGTTATCAAAAGAGACGACACACAGTACATTTATTTTAAACAGATTTAATAAGTCTTTTAAGTGAGAAGCTCTATTCAAATTGTGCCTCTCACTTCACGCATCAGAACACATTTGGCAGGATGTCAAACAAACATTTTCCACAAATCTTGGCCTCAAGTCTGTTTGCAGAGGAGTTTGCCCCTTTAGGAAAAAAATTGTGAAATTTATCTGTTTTCCTTCTGTTTTGGTTATGCCTGTTTGTACAACTACATGTCTTAGTCAAGGGGTTCTCTAAAGCTCCATTTTATTTTTGAGTCTACAGTCTTCCAGTCGAGTCCAGTGCTTTGTAGTAACCGGGTGTGCCTTTATTGTTGTAGTCTGTGAAGCCGCTGGTGAAGACACTGAAGGATCTGGCCGGGCCAGGGACCTGTGTGATCTGTTGCTATGAGCAGCGCACCATGGGCAACAACCCTGAGGTGGAGAAGCAGTTTTTTGAGGTGAGCACAGGATGACACCCCCCAAACCTTTCAATGCAGAAAGACACCGGAGCCTCCCACTTTTGAGAGAGAAAGTGACACAGGGAGTCTGTTCATTTTTTTTTTTTTTTTATACCTGTCTACCTCTTTCCTACTGCTGTTAACTTGTAGTGAAGCTCCTGCATCTTGCTGGTGTCTTTTTTTGTTGTTTTTTCACAGCAAGAGTTTTCTGTGAAGAAGCTGGCTGACACTTCACATAAAAATGGAATAACAGAAGGAGTAAAACTTACTAAAACAATAATTTTAAAAATCCACAAATGATAAGGAACACCACTAAACCTACTGCTAAAGCCACACACCTGTATTTAATAGGCCTGATTAGGCAGTTGAAGCACTTTAACCAATGGCTGGCTCACACAGACAATTACAGACAGACAAGTAACCATGAAACAATTAACTGATTTAGCTCAATTACTGACAAAGCTGAACACAGACAAATCTCTTAAATGCTTAAACAGTTAACAGTTCTGAGGGACAGGTGAAGGTTCTCCTTCACATTTTTTCTTTCCTAAACCAGAGGTGTAGATGTTGCTGCCCTTGTACATTGAGAAGTAGGCCAGATGCAGTAGTGTAGCATGTGATGGTGTGTATGATGAGGGTGCGTGAGGTACTGTCAGCGCTCACCCCTCCCTCACTGATGTTCCCCCGTTTGTGTCGGCCAGCTGCTGCTGCGGGACTTCCGGTCCGAGGAGATCCCCCTGGAGAGGCAGGACCCAGAGTTCAGCAGCCCAGACATCCACATCCTGCACCTCTACCCGCTGGCCTGATGTCCTGCTGGGACTGCAGGGCCAGCACAGGAAGTGCCTGCGTCCCACACAGGAAGTACCTGCATCCCTACAGAGGGACCGGCTCTGAACCAGTGTCAGCAGGGAGGAGGGCCGGGGACTGGCAGCCAGCAGTGGTGGAGGGCTGTCAGGTTTAAGACAAGCTCATGGGTGAAGGATGAGACTGCCACTGATGGTTTGTTGGCTGAGTCTGACAATGTAAAGTTTTTGCTTACCCACTGTGCTTGTGGGAATATGGGAGTCCAAGTACCATGAAAGCATGTGTGAGATTTTTGTGTGTATGATGACATGGGGTTGAAATGTATAGGTTTTTTGGGGGTGGGGGAGGGGATTGCAGTCAATAATTGTGTGGAAAATAGTTTTTTTCTAATGTGTTCACAATGAAAGCATCAGAAGATTTCATGAAGAGTGTAAATTATTTTACAGGCTGCAGGTCACATTACACCAGCTATACATGTTCTGAAAGTGTGTTTAAGAAGTTTTGTCACCACATGTCTTCTATAACATCAGATTCAGCTGCATTTTTACAGGAAATAAAAGGAAGAAAGATGTGATTTGTTTATAGAATTTCCTTTTTTAGCATTGACTTCACAGTGAGGACTGTAGTGAGGTGTAAGGGGGGTCTGATTCACACTCTGTGCTCTAGGTGGTTTTGTACCACTAGCTCAGCGAAGCATAGTGCTAAGCTGTCAGCTCTGTGCATGAGACCAGGGTGATCAGTGTTGTCTGGGCCTTGGAGCTGTGACCCTAGGTGAACACCCTCTCCTGCTGCGTACAACGACTGGGGAGCAGGTGGAGTGGACGTCATTTACGGTCACTATTACCTTTACTGTTACCCGCTTTCAGGGGAACAGCCACTGCCATAGCACGACATGCAGTCACAAGCACTGAGCCTTGGATCAGGAAACGTCAAAAAAATCTAATGAACACTTTCCAGCTTTGACCACTGGATGGCAGTGGCAGTTCATAAAATGATAAATTGAGGTGAATGGTGCTTGATGTGATATAAACCTAAAGACGTTTCTCCTAAGGTTCCTTTCCTGTGGGAGTGGTAGTGAACAATATGATTGAATGCAAAAAGTTACTCATCACTCCAGTGACTTCCATATGTTTGTCATATACATCTTCATTTTCATCATGAGCAGGCTATCTGAGATCCTCAACCTCAGCATCCCCTTATGTCCTATCATAGCGTTACTTGGTGACGTCTCTACACTACACATACCCAAACATCTAGAATCATTTATATTAATATCGCTAACCATCGCCAAAAAAACCATATTACTGAACTGGAAAGACAGAACCAAGATATCCATAGCTCAGTGGCTCAATCTACTAATAGACCATTCAAATCTAGAAAAACTCACCACATCCCTGAAAAACAACATTAAATCCTATGAAGACACCTGGTCCCCCTTTCTACAATACCTCCAACGCTGGTTCCTCTCCCCCCACGAATGACCCTTAACATTATCCCTCTTCTCAATTTTTATATATCCTTTCTTCTTTCATATACTTTTCTCCTCCAAATCTACATGTAAACACAGTGTGCAGTCTGTCCCTCCAGCCCAGTGCACGTCCTACCCCTTCATGTCTTGTCATTCTGTTATGTTTTGTCTTTCAACCTATATATATATGTATATCAAAAGAATGATGTATTTTTATAATTATTATTATTATTATTATTGTTATTATGTTTCTCATTTTTTTTCTTTTTCTTTTTCTTGTTGTCCAATGTAACTGCATGTACAAAATAAATAAATAAATAAATAAAATAAAATTTAAAAAAAATGATTAACACCATGGCCTCAACCATGTTGTCAGGCAAAGCAGAAGCCCTTTGTGGTGTATATAAAATCTGTTTTTTTTTTTTGTTTTGTTTTTACTATATTTGAACCAGAAGAGCCAACTTAACTCATGGGTAATATGTAAAATATTCTTAATATCAAAATAAAATATTAATCATCAAGAGAAAAAAAAAAATATATATATATACATCTTCATTTTGAGCACTGATGACTGATTCTGTGTGTGTACTACTTTTAGCCCCTCCCCTTCCTAATCTTTAAAGTTTTAAAGATACTGTATTCCAGTCCACAGCGTTGTATATCATTTGGCGTTCATCATCTGTTCTTTACGTCAGAACAAAAGAGATCTTTGGTGATGCATTATTGGTAATATGTTAGAGCAACATGTTTCCTGTATCAATGAGTAGCACACAGGCGATTATGAGTCATAACTATGTAGGATTCAGCTTTTCACAATGGGGCTGCAGAACTAGGGGCCTTGCATGTATGGCTGCACTACAAAGCAATGTCTATATCTCGTGGCTGTCATAGAAAAGGGTGTTCCAATGTACAGCCCTGCACCAAATTACAGCTCATTTGTCCTTTGATCAGTTGATCCTTGGCATTTGTGGTCCACAAGGTCAGTCTCTTGCTATTTCCCAGTGTAAAACATGGGTGACTAGCAGGGGAGTTCCCCCCTCGGGCCCCTTGGCCCCTGTGAGATTAAAGGAGGGGATTATGGGTCTTTGTTGGGTGTAAACCATGAAGTGTGCCCCATTCTCCCACAGGCACGCATCAGCCTGTCACGTTTACACAGCAAGGACGTCACCCCTATGGCACACATAGCCCCCTCCGTAACAATGAGCTGCTGATCACATAACCCATTTCTAATCCCAACAACAACCATATTGGCAAAAATATTGAAGCTGAGCCAGGGTCGGCACTTGGGGCACTAGCACCTGGGCCAAAGGCACCTCTCATTCTCTCTCCAGGGTAGGTTGTCTGGAGAGCAGCAGTCATTTACAACTTTTCGCTCACACTAAATTAGGGGTGACAAAAATCTGTGGCCTCAGGGGCCATTTTCAGTGCAGAGGAGAGCACAACAGACCAAGGACATCTCGTCTTCTCAAATGCATTAAATCTTTTCTTCCAGGAGGGCTGGTTTCAAATATTGCAGATTAAGAGTGATATTTTTCCGTATCATCTGAGCATCCCTGCATTAATTGAAGAAGTGC
Organism: Megalops atlanticus; assembly: GCA_019176425.1. NCBI lineage: Eukaryota > Metazoa > Chordata > Actinopteri > Elopiformes > Megalopidae > Megalops > Megalops atlanticus. The sequence goes on from CM032887.1 coordinate 32,816,993, forward strand.
AATCCTAGTCAGTCCTGCTGTCCATCAGCCACCAAATTAAGCGCAATGTTGTTTTATGTGATATTCAGTTTAAAAGTCTGGTTACACCTCATGGCCCTTCCAGGACTAGAATATTGTAACTTGCTTTGAATGACCAGTCAGAGTAGCCCCAAACATGTAATCACAGGGGTTCCTTTAGAGCATTAATCAAGTAAGGATTTCAATGAAACCAAAAAGTGAAGATCTCTGGGCCAGCCTTGATCTTGAGACCATGGACTGCTGTTGCTACAGGACCTCTCTCTCCACCAGGAGGCTTAAACACTGGTCTATTTTTTTTGCACAAAGCTATTCCATTTATATCTTTGTTCTCCTCTGAACAGATCATCTCAGCACCATGGTCTGTGTTCACAGGTATTATGTTTTACTGTTGCAGGGTCAAAAAAGAAATGGGAAAGCAGTCTTTTACATATAATGCACCTTGGTCATGGAACACTACAAAAGATCTTTAGATTCGGTGAAAGTGTATCACTGTCAGAATTTAAGATCTTAAACAAAAATATCGCAGATACCTGTAATTGTTTTTAAGGCATGAAGGGGTAACTAACATTTATTGAATTAATCTGTGTCATCTGTCAGTTTGTGGCTTGTGTGCACATCAAAATGTAATGCCCTTTCCCTGCTGACTTTGCCGGATTTTTCTTGAAAAGGAGGAAACTTCCTGGTTAATAAAGGTTAATAATAAGAATCAATGTGCTACTTCTGTGGCCACAGACAAACAGCAGATGAGCTGGTGGGAATAAGAGGCTTGTGGCAGACCAAGTCTCTGCAATGGGCGCGCCAAATCAGTGGGCCTGAGTAAGGCATGAGCGTGAGTGCACAGTGCTGGGTTGCATCAGTCACCTCTGAAAGGCGTCGTCTCCTCCATATGTGCCTCCCACTCCTGCTGACATATACAGCACACTGGGCTGAGGGAGGCCTTTGCTTAGACCAACAGTGAACAAACACTTTTGCCCCACCTCCCTCCCATCACAACAAAAGGAACCCTAGAGAGCCAACAGGTGCGGGCCAGTTGGGCTACAGTCCCGCCCCTACTCTTTCACACCACCCAGGGTAACACCTAACCTGTACCCCCCTCCACAGGCTGTGTATTGTCCGGGAAGCGGGGGAGATGGATGTCGTAATGAGGCAAAGGATTAATTCCCGTTTGTTGCGTTTGCTATAAATAGCCACAGCGCTTCATTTGAGATAATTATACCTTGCGCCCTTCTCTCTATATTTTCCTGATGCAACTGGGCTATTAGGATCACAGCGGTAGGCACTGCTACGATTCCCTCTGGTTTTTGGGAGAGGATATGTTTAGCCTAATTGGTTTGACACCAAGTCCTCCCGAGGTGGTGGATGAGGTGCCTGAGGGGGTAATGGAGGAGGGGCAGGAGAGGAGCGTCCCTGAGCAGAGTTCAAACGTCGCTGTGTCTCTCTCTAACCCCCAAGGATCCACAGCTTCCTTTGTCCTAAACATATGAGCCTGCCCCCTGTCCCCAACCTCTGTTCATTCATTTAGAGAGCGCAGTGGCAAAACTGGGCTTGAACAAGCACAACAGCCCCTGGTTTTAGCCTTAAATAGCTCATTTAGATGGAGAATCCCAAGTGGCTCAGCCAGTTCCCAAAATGAGCATTTCAATAAGAGATTGGCTGCAGGAGGTTGACAAGCAGAATTGTTTTAGGCCTCAAAGTTGCAGAATTCCGCTCCTTGTTCATAAGGATTCCCCACAGAAAGCCAGAGGCACTAACCTGGGTGTGGAGCCGTCTGGGTATGGCACTCTTCAGAAGTTCTTCAGGGATGGATGAAAACAACAAAGGCCATTCTACCAATGATGTCCTCTAAGAAAGCTACTTAGTGACACAACCTCATAGCCAGCAGATGGTGCTGTTAAGGGGAAACGAACGGTAAAAGTTTAAATCCACTAACCACATTCATGAAAGATCCACACTGTAAATGTTTTGTAAAGACAAGACTAAAGATTCAAACTGCCTTTAATTAGCAAAATTATGTTACAATTTCCTTACTCATGGCAGCAAATAAAAAACAACACTAGAAAGTACTTTTAAATCCCTCATAGGTTTGTAGGTACAAATTGTGTACTAACATTTCACACGAATCAGCACAGTGGCATTGAATTAGAAATGTCAGATCATGAAGTTTCTGACAGGAAATGTTCCAGCTATCATGAAGGCGTACTTCCCCAGTGACGGTTGCCACGAGAAGCCACAACTTCCTCCCTCTAGCTAATCTCTGTCAAAGGGGACATGCGTCACACTTTACACTTTAGCCATCGTCATTGGGATCGATATCCTGTTGGTCTACCACATCCACTGTCTACTGGTCTTTTCCCCAGGGCCACTGACATGTGGGTGTTTCCATCGATTGTGTTGTGGGGGGGGCAGGGGGTGGGGGTATGAGTAACGTTGGGTCACTCTGGTCACCTTGCTCCTGACCACACTGATTGGTGGATGGTGACATCATGTGGTGAGCAGGAAGAGAGGAGCAAGCATAGTGCGGGCTAAGCACAATGTCCAGCACAGCGGCCCTCACGCACACACAGGAAGTGATCTGAGCCCAGCGATGCAGGGGGTTTATATTTGGGACCTGTATCCCCTCTGTAGCCTGTGAGAGCCTTTTTTAGTTGCATAGAATAAAGAGACAGAGGAGGCTTTCTGCTGACCGAGCTCTGATTGAGCTCTGAAGCATGAGCTTGTGCTTCAACTGGGCCAAATGGTGCTCATAAAGAGATTTATAAATGAATACTTCAGTTTAGTAGCCTGCAAACACACTGACTCAAATGTATCTGTTAGTATGTACCATGCCAGTCATGTAAATAGATATATTTCTGGTTTAGCTGTTCAAAAAAGTACTATCAAGTTAAAAAAATATACTCAACAATTAAGTTATGCTCTAAGTTGATGTGTTTGCAACTTCAAGAAGGACTTTATACTGTCATCTTTAAACATTACTCTACTGGCTTGTTGGTAAAACATATCTACTGCAGTAAGAGCTGGCCTTTAACTTGACAAAGTGGTCAGTTCCTGTCTTTGTCCTATCCCAGTAGACATTCATTTTTAGCTCTTGCACAGGACTTAAAACACAGTAAATTGAATTATACCATTAAAAGGGTGGAGATGGCAATGTAGGTGAAAAACTGGTCTTTGTCAGTGCTGAGTGCTTATTTTATATTCTTAATCATGCTTTAAAAATGTGATAAAGGAGACAAAAACAACTTCTCAGTATAGATTTCAAGTGATTTTTTGTGTAACGGCAATAAGGGCATTCAGATTTTTGTGTTGCTATCTGTTTGGCAGCATATTACAGCTGCGTTGCTCATAAACAGTCTCGACTTGCATTTTTAACAGGTGCCCAAAACACTGTATGTATATAAGTATAATTTGTTGGCCCTACACCCTGTCATTAGAGAATAAAGGGGAAAAAGGAGGAGCTATTCTTTCCGTCCCCTTTCACTCTTCCTTCACTCCCTCCTTCCATTTTTGCCTGTCCTCCCTTTCTCTCTTTCTCTGAAAGATTCAAAGAATCCAGTCGTGCTTTATTGGCACAACTTAACAATATGCAGCATTGCAAAAGCCATACTCTCTCTGTCTCTTTCCCTCTCACTCTCTCTCCCTTTCCCCCCTCCCTTTCTCTCACTCACTCTCCCCCTCCTTCTCTCTCTCTCTCTCTCTCTCTCTCTCTCTCTCTCACATTGTGCTTGTTTGGACCCCCCCAGGCATTGACTCACTGAACCATTCTATCAGGCGCAGTAAGGCACAGCTGTCAAAGTCCTGAGCTACACTAATCTGTCAGTGGAGCTGGCCCTGGAGGAGGGGCATCAGAGTGGCCATGGCATGTGTGTGCACTCATACTCAGAGCGTTGGACCCATGAAAAGATGGCCTGGTCATGGCCTCACAGTCTGGATAGGAAACTATAAATCACTTCAGCGTTCCAAAGAAAATGTTAAAGACATAACACAGAAGAAAAGCTTGCCAAAAAATGATGACAGTCCAATAAATAAGTCATTGGGATGGCAGTAATGCTATAAAAGCAATGAGGAGGCTAGAATGTTTCCATGCATATCCTCATCTCTATTTTGTTTTCAGAGCTATGATCCTGACATAACTGATCATAGTGGTTTATGTGCTGGAGCGTTTCCACTTCAATGAGTCAGCTAGCTTCCCAGCTTTGGCCCGACGTTCTAATGATGTTACTGTGGGATCACATATCCATATGTGCACAGCTGAGCCAAGCGCTGCAGGAGGGCCCTGGCATCTAGTCATGTTTGGAAGGTGAGTAATGTCCAGTAACGTATGAAGGGTGTGTGTGTGAATGTGGACAGATGCCAACAGTAAGCCATGCCCACCTGCAAAACTGTGGATTCAATTATTTTTAACGTGCAGAAGGGCCAAAATCTACTAAAAAAGCTATGAGTAGTAGCGCATGATTCACCTTCACATTAGCATGCTGTTTTTTCTTCCACGTTCAGGACTCTTTGCCAGGCTCTGCATTGCAGTTTAGTCTCCATTTCCCCTTACCAGGCCTTTGAGCAGGCACTGTTGGCCTCTACTGACGGGGGGGTCTGTTTAAAATACACCAAGATATCCAGCACCAAATACAGTCACATGCTACCCCTGATCCTATCCAGCTTACCATTTCACCTCAGAGCCTCTATTCAACTGGACAAGATAAAGTACAATGCATGTAGAGTGATAACACGTTAATAGGGGTGTATAGCCCAATGCTGCAGCCAGAGTGGAACAGAAAGTGGAGGCTCCGTCTTTGGCCACACCCAGGCTCAGCCGTCACAGCTGTGTGGTAAGACCACCAACAGAGACATGTTATTAGGTCCCCTTATCTCCACCGCTGCAGTCCAGAGTGACTTCATTTACCTTGGGGGGAAATTGCTCAGTGTGAGAAGCTGTATCTTTGCTCGCCTTTAAAAAAAGACACTCAGAAATAGAAATGAGGGGATTATAAATAGATGTTACATCAGAATAATGTCACTCCAGTACTTCAGTTCTTACACAGGGCCACTGTACTCTGAGATGCTAATTTTCCCTTCCAGGAGTAAACCATGCCCTTTTCCTGTAGATACAAACAAATTTTACTACATAGTGTGGTCTTTGAAAGTGTTCACAAAACCAGCTGGTGATTACTGACTATGATTTGTTATTGAGACAAAGGCAGATATCTTAAAATCATCAGGCTTGAATGAGGAAAATGTATGATAGATGCTTTTTACATCTAACTGAATACAATTCCTCTTAACTATCAGTATTCATTTCAAGAGGAAATAAATTTGGTGGTATGAATAAAAACTGTTGTAACAACAAATTTCCAATATAACCCAGCCAAAATCAGGGGGAAGAATTGATGGTAAGGATATGGCTTGGACAGCGAGCACTCCTGTGGCTGCCAGGCAGCAATTACTCATCCTCTCCTTCAGGTGGCGCTATGCCAGGACATCTGTGCTGCAGCTGAAGATTTGAGACAAACTGTGTGAGCATCTCACATACCAGCCTCCTGGCAGTTATGTACCACAATATTCTGGTTCCCATCAGTGTGAAATCATGCAAAGAGACAGGGCTGGCTATCTCTCTCTCTTTTTCTCTCTAGGCAAGTGTGATCGTTTTCGTCCAACTGGTTGACTGACAGCAGGGTCAGTATTGTGGTGTACATAAGCAAGAGTATCTGGCTCCTCTTTCACTAAAGTAGGACGGTGTCCCCAGATGGTTCAGGGTCAGTCCTGGAAATTCTGGTGCCCAAAGATTTGTCTGGCCGGATCCGTCTCCCCCACCCCATCACATAACAAATCTGAAAATCAGATCATCAACATCATGTTACAGACAAAGAATGTGAACCTAATCCTCTGTTAGCTATAATTTCTTCCCTGAGTGAAATGACTGCAATGTGTGATTAGTACCCTGGTAGTGATACACCTGTTGCTCTGACAGGGATGCAGTCTCTCCTTGGTGTATTTTGTCACTTGCTTCTTTTGTGTCTGTATCCAGGAGACCTTTGTGCCTGTGCCTCCGTGACAGGCACACGTTTAAAATTAAGCCATCTTTTGAAGTGGCAGTGTGTAAGATGATTGAAAGCACCAGACTGGAGGCTCCACTCAGGACTTACTGTTTTACCCTTGAGGTGCAGCAGGCAGACAAAACTATTGCAATGAGTGCAAATCCAACTGTATAAATAGATTACAGACAGAATGAGTAACATAAAAGTTGTAAAAAAAATAAAATAAAATAAAATTGCAGAGAAAATGTTTATCCTGCTTAGCAAATAACAATGCAAAAGGCCACAGTGTGCTGCACGTGTGATCGGATGCACATTGAATCCAGTCACCTGCTCTGTGCTTCTTCATATGTGTTTTCACCATGCCTCCTCAAGCTGTATTCATTTTGTCACAGCCATGCTGTTGAAATGAACTGTCACTGCCCATTGTTAATTTTGCACTCCTCCTCTACGCAAACAAACTTTCACTGTCAGTGTCATGTAGCTTCATTTGTAAAATACATTGGGAAAGGGATTGTCGTGATTGTCTGCAAATTGTTGCCAGCCTAATTAGAGAGAGTGCGTGAGGGACAGATGAAGGAGAGAGAGTGGTGTGCCCGAAAGAAGCTGGCTGTGGGGCCACTGCTGACATGCTGTAATGGAAGAGCTCTTTCTCTCTCAGCACACTGAAGGCTTGGCCTTCAGGTAACCCTGGCTTAGATGGTGACAGTTGAACATATACAGGCTCAGCGTGGCTGGAGCAGCTGTTCTGCAGTGGGGGTTTCTCTCACGTCCTGTCCCGCTGCTCGTTCCCTCCCACCTGGGAGAGCACAAATGAGCTGGAAGACACATGAACACATGTGCGTTCTATGCGTTGGGCATTGCTACCCCCAGACTTTTTTTTTAAAGCAAGCGAATCACTTGTGAATCTCACATAGGACAAGGTATCAAGAAGATGTCCAGCAGGTTCTCATTGAGTGGCTGTTATCCTCACTGTGTGGACAGATGTGTTCCCATGTCCTCTAGGCACTTTTTTCCCCAATGAACTGATCTAAGGCCAGCTTAGCAAACCCTGAGCCTGCCTCCACATGTATGTTAGACAGGGTTAAACTAATGTAGGTCAGAGCAGGGTGGCTAAAACATATCTGTAGCAATAGTCCCAGCTCTGGTAGGAACGGCCACATCTTTTTCAGATACACCTGACACCATTAAAATGAGGGAAGCAAGGTGGTGTCCTCGAGAGGGGGAAGGGGGAGGAGGAGGGGGAGGTGGAGGAGGGGGAGGAGGGGGAGGAGGGGGAGTGCAGCCTCACCCTGAGTCACTGCAGCCCTGTCAGAGCGGTGTCAGGAGAGAGCGCTGTGTGTCTCCACACCACTCAGGGTGTGGTGTGGCAAATCGGTTGGCTAACGCGGTATGCCCGCTCTGATCGCACCCCAGTAGAGCCCCTGTGGATAAGCCCTGAATGCTGGTAGCAGAGTCGTTCCGTCGTACATTTATAATGTGTGTATGTGTGTGTGTCCGTGTGGGTGTGTGTGTCTGAAGTCCCACGCTGCAGCAGAAAGCTCACCAGGCAGCTGCCCTCTCTTTAAGCAGTGCTGGGGCTGGGCTCCACTGCCACTGAACAAAGGAGCTGTGACAGGGGAAGAGCAGCTGGCCTGACTCATAGCTCCGGGCTCCGTCAGCTGAGAGCAGGAGAGCAGCCCTCCAGTCCTGAGCCCTTTCCCCAGGCTCAGCGTTTAGGGGTGGTCTGGAGTGCAGCACCAGCCGAGAGCAGACAATGTTAGCACATTCACCTCCTGTCATCCATGTCACAGAGGACGGCCCATTTACAATCTAATGCATCCACATGTTCCCACAGATGTAACAATCCAGCTAAATGGACATCTGCATCTTTTTAACACATAAACACATTTACCAGACAAACAAAACATGCGTACATTAGATGTAACAAAGCATTTTTATGGCCCTTGCTGGCTGCTGTTCAGTACACAAACCTATGACTGTTGGTTGCTGACCTATCAATGCATTGTATTATCACAACACACAGCAAGATGTTGACTGTGCTACATGTTTTCTGGGTGCAGTGAGTGCTGAGTGGGGGTCACACACTGTTGCTGTGGAGAAGGTGAAGCATGTTTTCATTCTGTACCTTTGATTTTCACTTTCCCGCTCTATGCAGTAAATGGGAAATAAATGTCAGAGCAGCTCTGCGTTTTAAGATATGCATGAAAAGGAGCGTTAAAGCATGTTGACAGTAGGAGGAAATGTTTTCTGGTCCATACAAAAAGCATTTTATTAAAATTTCACCGGGGCAAGAAGTTACAACAAGACTGAAATGAATTATAAGAGGATTGATTACTAAAAATGTATAGCATGACATGACAGGGTAGCAGATCTCCTGGGATCTTTGTCTTGGCTTGGAATCCAGTCCTTCGGGGAGGCACGTCAGCACCGCTGTAAGATGGCGCTGACAGGGCCCCTGTTTGAGACTTCTGGAGCAGAAGGGGCTGAACCTGGCTGAAAAGTGAGGACAGCAAAACCTTGGAGTCAACCAGGGAGGAGGTCACAGCCAGGCAGAAGTACCAGGACAGCAAGCAAGAGGTGGAGAGAGGGAAGGAGTTGCGATACACAGACAGCTGATGCAACACCAAGGAGAGGCTGGTAGGCAGTTTATACACATCATGCTGGTTTTGAATTGGTTTGGGGAGAGCAGGTGTGGAAGCAGGAATTTCCTGTCCTCCCAAACTTCAGTTATTGAACTTCCATTTAAAGTGTGAAATGAGTATGGCCTTGAATATTTTGCCGCAGATACTGTAAAACAGATTTATTTTGTATATTCTAAAATAAGTGCATGCATGGAATTGTATGTATGGAGACGACACTTTGATACTCTAATACATTCCAAACCTTGGCTGTTTTTTAAAATGAATGTAGTCCTTACACTTCTTACTTTATATTTTTACATATGGTAAGATTTATCATAGTTTTAAGTGGGTGACAACACCTCCATATGACAATTAGTAATGACTCATTTCTCTTTCACTGCCACTGCTTCCACTGTTGCCTGTTGCAATAACAGCATATCAGCTTCTTAAAGCACTTCTCCCCCTCTGCAATGCATGCCATGCTCCCTGCTGCTAGTGGAGACACACCCTGACCATGTGATTTCATTCAGTACTGCAGGGACAGTGGGGGATATGTCTGAGCAGGGAGAAGCCAATCTGATGGCGTGTTCCTCATAATTCATGCTACTTAACACTCCTCATAACTCATGCTAGTTAACACTGATTAACAGCCACGCAAGTGGTAACGAGCAGCTGGTTATTGGAGCCGCCAGTGAAACATCCGTAATTTTGAATGACATGTGCATCAATTGTGCAGGGGGCTAAAAATGGACATACGCACATGTACGTATGCAAGAGCCATGGCTGTAGCCAAATGCTCTTACCTTATGTGGCGAGCAGCTCTGGAAGTCATTGGAGAATTTTGAAAAGCGATATAGGGAGCAGGCGGAAAACAGCGTGTAGGCATCGTGTGATCTCAAAACCTGATGGTACATCTGCTCAGAGAGACGCGGAGCAGGTGCACCAAGGCTCAGGTGCTGAATTCTAAAATCAGGGGATTTATTGCTAATGCATAACAACTGAAAGTTTTTTATTTAGGCATCAATCCCACTTTTCTGATGATCAGCTGATTTTAGAATTCAGTCACATGGTGTTTTGGTGTGAAATCACTTTGGACATTATTTTAAAGACAAAGATACATATGTTTCTATACAAAAGAGTAAGTACACCTTCCTTCTGTCATGCTATTCCACTGTGATTGCTCACTCAGGGTAGAAACATCTGGGCCCTCGGTGGGGGAAGCAGCAAATCAAGTTCACTTCCTCATTTGCAACCTCTCTTTCTCTGTGGATTTCATTATAAAAGCACAGAGGAACAAGAAGAATGAGACACACTTGTGCCTGTGTGTGTGTGTATGTGTGTGTGCATATATGTATGTGTATGTGAGTGTGTTTGTGTTTTTGTAATGCAGTGACTCATTGAGGAGGGGGGTGAGTACACAAGGATGACATCACCCATGAAACTCGTCCTGCATTTCAGCATTCCTCCTTGCTGACCTCTCTCCCATTTTCTCACTAGGAGTTGTCTTCCTTTCGCAAACAGTAATGTAAGCCCTTTGCCTCCCCACCTTTACTTGTTTGCTTTACACTCACCTTCCTGCCACCAAACGGTAGTCTTAAATGGACGCAACAGCTTGTGCAACAACTTATCTCCGCCCAGTACCCAGGTTAGTTTGTCCATGATTGCAGACAGCCATTTGAATATTATGGATAACATTAGGACAAAGGGACCAGAAACAATCAGGTTGGCAGTCAGGGTCCATCGAATGGGATCACAGGGCCACATCTCTGTGGTCACAGTCAAGTCACAGTCCTTCCCCCCCAACCAATTGAACAGTGTGGAATGCATGTGTGTCCTTGAGCTGTGGCCAGACTGCTGTGAGCAGGTAAATATACCTAACATGTCTCCACACACTTCCTCTTTGAAGTCTCAGCCTGTCCCCTCCCCCCCCCACCACCACACACACACACACACACACACACACACACACACACACACACACACACACACACAGAGTTTTACAGTCATTGCAAAAACACAAACACGAGATGGTACTGAGAAATTATTCAGAGAACAAAAAAAAGCGGTTGGGCCCCAGGCAGAGAGGGCGTGTCCTTGGTGGCAGCTGCCGGCACACAGAGGCTCCAGTGTTCCTCCAGAGTCACATGGTGCACCGCTCCTGTTTCAGCCCGCGCTCAGCAACATCAGGGGAAACTCGAGGTCGGGGCCGGCACTCGGGTTTCGGCCGCCACTGTGCCCCTCGCACTGGCCTTCACACCTTCCAGGGGTCACGACCCCATCACTCACAGCAGCCTATTCAGCCAGGGGGTGAAGTGAGCTTAACGGGCAGTTGACGGCCTGGCTGAAAGCAAGATGCAAAGCAGTGAGAAAACAAGGAAATGCAAAAACATGGGTAAATGGTCATATGCAAAAGAAAGCAATAGTGCATGTTCATTGTATGTCATACGTTGCATCACCTTGACCATATAAGGAGTGCCTGACCATTCTGTCCTGTGGTCGCCTGCTTGCACAATGCAAGAATGGCAGCCATGTATTCCTCTCCAGCCTATGACAACATTCCTTTCCAAATCACACTCTGAACAATTCACGGGGCTAATCTTTCCGAGACAGAGACAAATTTACAGGCTTATCTCAAGTGCCCCAGCTGAAGCATCAGTCCTTGTCTTGTTCAGTGTGTCTATTACAGCTGGTCAAACAGTGCCCCTTACATGTCACCCTCACCCATAAAGGAGGCCTAATATAAATCAGCTCTTGTTCTGCGTTCCTATTCCCACAGCTGCGGCAGACACTACACAGTAATCTAGAGGGCCACAGTGTCACGTTCAATGCTCGCTGTTAATGAAGTTTTATCTGGAAACAGGTCCGCGGGTGCCACGGGGAGAGCTGGCGTAATGGCTCGTAATGAAGCGCTGTCTTAATTAATGCCTCTGTAGAGTTGGAATGCTGACACGGTTCGATTTTGAACGACCCTGCAGCACAAAATGGAAACGGCTGTGAAATACAGGGCCGGCTTTTTTTCCCTCTCCCCCACTACAGAGCCTATTTGGGATTGCAGTTTGCATTTGCTGTCCATATTTGGCAGATATGAAACACGCCGTTCCTTATTGTGAAAACGTGGAATGCATTACGTTTGCTGTAACAATGTGGCGGGAAAGCTGCAGGAATGGTGGACACCCCTGAAGGTTCACCGAATGCAGGAGCGAACGGCTCTTTCTTTTTTATGTTATGTTTTTTTATAGGGTGGGCCCTCAACAGCCAAGCAAGCTTACTCTGAGTCATGTTGAAAGGTACAGAGGAGACTTCAACCTGTGAACAGCGGGCACAGAGTTCAAATCCGGCCGCAACATTCCTGCAACAAGAAGAAATATGAGCTTGGCAAGTGACAAAACTCCCCAGACACATGCAAAGTTCCTTTTAATATCATTAAGTTGAAAAAGTGACCACGTGTGGAATGCTGCTCAATATACAACAAATGATGAATATGCTTTCCTCGACTTGCATCAGGCTGACCAGCAGAGCAAAAATGATCGAGGTGCATTTCATTTTTTA